>PVKZ01001594.1:0-359643 GCA_004027375.1 Macroglossus sobrinus
AAGAAAGAAAGAAAGAAAGAAAGAAAGAAAGAAAGAAAGAAAGAAAGAAAGAAAGAAAGAAAGAAAGAAAGAAAGGAAACCACACAATAGGTATAAGGAAGAAATTTCCATTTGTGAAATATAAATATTTACCTCTGTGTGTATTTTATATATTCATTTATTATATTTGAATGTTATTGAAGGGGTTCAGAACAGGCCTTCTCAAAATGCGACACTTTTGGAATGTAGATTATTTTGAGTTGGAGGTGATCAAAACTCAACAGACTCAAGAA
Organism: Macroglossus sobrinus; assembly: GCA_004027375.1. Classification (NCBI taxonomy): domain Eukaryota; kingdom Metazoa; phylum Chordata; class Mammalia; order Chiroptera; family Pteropodidae; genus Macroglossus; species Macroglossus sobrinus. The sequence goes on from PVKZ01001594.1 coordinate 273, forward strand.
AACTTTTACCTCTACTCTAATTACCTAAAAGAATTTAGATAGGTGTGGCCCAGAAACAGAGTGATTACCAGAAATAACTTCTTATCTGAAAGTCCTATCTATATGGCAGGACTCACATCTAATTACTAAACATCTGCTCTTCTTATTATCCTGTAAATTATACTCCTACTCTTTGAAGCCCAGGCCCCTATCTCATTCCTTAGCTCAGGATAGCATATAAGCTGCAACTACTGATTTAACCTTGGGTTTAATAGTCTCTGTGAGTCCCCCTTTTGTATGTAATTAAATTTGTTTTTCTCTTGTTAATCTGTCCTATGTTAATTTAATTATTAGATTAGCCAAAAAACCTAAAAGGATAGAAGAAAAAATTTTTCCCCTAACATCATATATACATAAAAAATTTCTGAAAAGATACGCAAGAAAGTATAAAGAGTGATTACTTCTCGATGGGCTAGACAGCAGCCACATTTCTCATCACATATCCTTTATACTCTACATTTTTTACCATACTAATGTAATTTTTATTAAAAAAAAATTTTTAATTGAAGAAATAAAACTAATGGAGAGAAGCTATTTTTGGTCAATTCTATAGTGGTTTGTTGGAGACTAAGTAATATATAATCTGCTCATAAATGTATATATTCATAAACTGATAGTTCCCAGCCTTGGTTTTGTTACAAGTATATTTTCAAACAGTTCAAGTATGTACAGGATATTTTAAAGATCTCAAAATAAAAATAAATGGTAATTTAGTTTTAAAAGAAAATGTATTTTATATATTTTGAAAATATTTCATATTTTCAAAATGAAGCAGTGCCCTAGTGATCCATTTGCATTCCTGTATATATTTAAACTGAGTACAAACTAAGAAAAATTGTTCTTGTGGACTATACAGTAAAATTGTTTTAATTTTTCTGTATTCAAAGGTCAAAAACACCAGAGAGCCAATCACTCTTAACTTTAGCTCATTAGAGTAATATTTCCCTTTGCTCTGGAACAGTTAGCTTGTAGGGAAAGGGGCCAATCTTTCAGTTTCTGCTTTTCATGGTTTTTGTCTTCCCCTCGGCTACAGTGCAGGTCAGTCACACAGATAAGCATTATGCCCAGAATAAAACTAGCTTTGTTTATCTGGACTAATAAATGAATGGAACCAGTTATTTTCATTGGCTTAGTCTGGAAGGAAACCAAACTAATTTCTACAGACCTTAAATTGGACCTAAACCAAGCTCCTTGTCCTCCTTAGTAATAAGAGTAATAATGATGAACCCAAGTATAAAAGTAAAAATTTTTACAAAAGTAATACATATTTACTGCTGGGGGAAAATATGGCTGATACTAGGAACTGTTGTTGGGGGCTCTGTGAGCTCTGAGAAGATCTGCTTCATTTCCATTTCAATGGGTTTGAGGTTTGCAGATCAATGGAAACTTCCTTTATGTTCTAGAGGCTCCAGTTTCTCTGTGGTTAATTATCCTAATCAAGTTATTCTGCTTTATGAGGATGAGCAGTATATTTGTGTGGTATCATCAAAACTTCTGCAAAAGCTCAGTTTTACTCTGGAAACTTTTATAACTCACAGTCGTATTTCCAGGGTTCCTGAAAGTTAACATATTTTATTTCACAATTAGTTAATGGAACAGTGAGATTTTGACTTCCATTATGCACACATGATAGAGGACTTTATCAGTGATCTCTACTCAGCTTTTGAAAAACAGTAACTACTTCTGTTCAAAGGGCATCACTGTCTCCATTTCAGATTCATAAATTCATACTCCCAACACTGCCCCTAAATATATTCCCATAGAAAATAGATTAAAATATTTAACTTAATTATTATCTTGCTCAATGATAGGGACAATTTTTGGAGTTTCTTTCAGGACTATTGTTTTATGATTCAAAAATTGTTGTTATTTTTTCTAATATTTAATTTGGATATATTGATAATAAAATAAACTCTATTTGAAGGAGGAAGGATTTGTAAAGAACTTAAATTCGAAGAGTAATTTTTCATAGTATGTATTTTTAAATGAAAATTATTTATTTTTCTGTGATCAAAAGTAATGCCCATTTGTGGTAAAAGAAAATCAAACAAAAAATTACAATGTAAAAAAAGAAAGAAAGAAAGGAAAGGTGGGATGGAAGGAGGAAAGGGAAAGAGACAGAGAGAGATCCACTCACAACCTTAAGCACTCAAGGAAAATCACTATATTAACATTTCATATACATCCTTTCAGATATTTCTATGGATAGACATTAGGTACATACACACATTTTTTTTAGGACAAGAACAAGGTCATATCATACTTTTTCAGCCCTTTCAAATATAAAAAGACAGAGAGATGATTAGTTAGGCATATAGATAGATAAATCAATCTCTGCCTCACTGTTTATAATGCTGTAGGGTTTCTATTGTATGTATTTCACCATTCTGTTTTTAATGAACATTGAAGCAATTTTGATTCAATTTTAAATAATTCAAATATTCATGTGCCTTTATTTGATTATCTCTTTAGATTTTTTTGACTATGAATATTTAAAATGTTTGAAATGCATTCTCAATTTTCCCTCCAAAATGTTAAAACTCACAGCATGGTTTAAAAATCTTTAACGGGTAGTTTCTACTTCACAGAAAAGTTACTTGGAAAGAGCCTTTGGATGAAAAGAAGTGGTGAGGAAGGATGAAGGATTAAGAGAAGATACTAGACATATTTCTTAAAGGCAAATCACCTATGAGAAGGTAGAAAAAATGAATACATCTTGGAGATTAAAAAAATAGTAATGAAAAAGTTATGTGTTATATGAAGTCAGGCACCAATTCAACAATGTTGCTGAGAGAAAACGCTTTTGAGCTAATGAGTTATCCAGAAGTTTTAGCCTTGAATGAGAAAAATGTTATTCTTTTGCTCAGGAGACAAAGATCAAGAGATCTTGCCTAAATCAATTTTCAAACATAAGATTTCCAATTTTTTAATGGGCTGGAAAAACAAGCCCTCCTTTTCCCACTATAGTTAAAAAATTCATTGTCTACTTTTCCCTCACACATCTTCAGTTTGGACGAGAACCTACTGGGTTAGATCAAGTTAACAAGCCCTCCAGGAGAAAATATATTTAGAAATAGAAGTTATTATTTTGAAATTTTTCCAAAGTGAATTAATATATTTCTTACAGTTCTACAAATATTAAAATCCAGGTGTATTTATTACATAGTTAAAACCACAGAGGTTATTAGTTTTGCAAAATGAGTTAGCTTAAGTAGAAAAATGTATCCTTCTGGGTGCTGTTGCTCAATCTCCCCGCTCTTTCTCAGGTGCCTAACCTCACCAGTTTATTCCATTTCACCCCACAAGCCTATCTTCCTCCAGTCCAGCTCTGTCACTTTAAGCCAGGACAGTCACGTAAGGCCTCAAGGATCATTATTTACCTCAGTCTCCTTAGTCACTAAGTGCTTAGTCTTTTACTCCACTTATTTCCTCAGGGCACTCCTAGATGATGCTCACTTATCTGATGAATTCCTTTGAAAATTAATGACTAATGGTAGTTCACTGTGTTATTACTCTAATAACAAGAGCAATTTAAAAGTGGCCTTTAATGCCTCAATGGAAAGAAATCTGTTATCTAAAAGGAAGTTAGGTTTCTTATAACGGGATGTTTTCAGATAAACCAAATTTCAGCAAGTGAGGCCACAGCTCTCAGTTTCTATTCATAGTTATAGATACTGGTAGAAAGATACTGACAAATATATCAGTGGAATTTTAATCAAATTTAATTTTTATCAGAGTAATCCATATATACATACTTTTAAAAAGTAAAATAGCACTTTAAGGCTTTTAATGAAAATAGCTTGTTCCTGCTCCATTGCCCTACCTCAAAAGCAAGACTTTCAACTCTAGAATTATTTATAATATGTAATCCCAAGTTTCTCAACTAACTGCTCATTCTACTAACTTTTCAATATTAGTATCATTATTGATTGCTCTCCCTGTTTGAAAGATAGCAATTAAGAGGTCCGATGTACACCTCACATCACACACGCCAAATACATGACTCTATCCAGCTTCTCACTATATTTATAGCATACTTTGGGTAAATCAGTGTTAAATATTTATATTACTAATTGTGCATATCACTCACGGCTGAATCACACCATATTTTGAAACTTACACTTCTTTCCTTGTATTAATTTTTGTTTTTTTTTTTCCCTGGACTTTAAAATAGGCCTGTGCTATTTTGTTTCCTTTGTCTCCTATGGACCTATCATTCATACACTATCAAGTGTTTCGACATTGTTGTTAAATTCTTAGTCAAGTCAGACACATTAGTTAAACTTTTTTCCTGGAGACAGTCTTCCTGGGGCTGTCTATTCTTTTGCACTCCAGGCCTGCTACCCTGCTGCAGTCCTGGAAATCCCCTCTGCCCCTATCCTAAGTATTCCCATCCTTTCTTATTTGAAATCTACCTCTTCCAGTTAGGATGTCATGCTTTTGTTGTTGTTGTTGTTATTCATTCCCTCATTTTGAAGAAGCAAATGGTTCAGTGGCCTATTAAGAATGGAAACTTTGAAGAGGTTTTGGGAGTGGGCAGGTGAAAAAAACGTGAAAGGGATTAAGAAATACAAATTTCCGGTTATAAAAATAGGCATGGAATATAAAGTACAACATAAAGAATATAGTCAATAAGATGGTAGTAACCATGTATGGTGTCAGATGGGTACTAGACTTATTTTATAAGGTATATAAATGTCTAATCACTATATTGTACATTTGAAACTAATATAATGTTGTATAACAACTGTAACTGAAAAATTAATTTAAAAAAATAATAAAACATCCTCCTTTTATTTTTTTAATGAGAACTTGAGAGGTAACTGTAGCAAACCAGAAAATATCTTTATCATATCCTTGGGTTTGATTGTGGTTTGGCACAGTGCTGAATTCAAGGTTGGAAATTATTTCCTTTAGAATGTTTAGGCAGTGCTCCAATTGGAACATGGCCCATGTTGCTATTGAAAAGATCAATGAAATCTGCTCTCGATTCTAAATCCTTGCCATAAGAGAGAATTTTTCTCTCTGGAAAAGAGAAGTCTTTTCTTTATCTCTAGCTTTCTGATTATGAACGCTGATGTTAGTCTGTCTTCATTCATTGCACTAGACCCTTGACAGGTCTCTTTAATCCGGAAATGTGTCCTTCAGCTCCAAACATTTTTATTCTATTATTTCTTTGGTAATGTTGTCATCTCTATTTTTATCTCTTCCTTGTTTGTGGAACTCATTAATTGGATGTGAAGCCTCTGCTTTTCTTGTCTTTTCTATCTTATTTTCTCTTTGCTTTTTATTCAAGTTTCTGAACAATTTCTTTAAAATTTGTATTTATTGTTTTTATTTGTTCTGTGACATTCTTTTTAAGTTTTAAAAAACTCTTTTTTTCTGAATGTTCCTTTTAAGTAGTATTCTTTTCTTGTTTCATGGCTACAAAATCCATCCTTGTCTTTGAAGATAGTATGCCCAGAGACTTCCCACAGCTCCATGGATAGTTTCTAGTGTTGGTATAAGTAGTTAGGAGTTTAGACTCTGCAACCAGTTCAAATGGCAGTACTGTCATTGATTATGACAAATGACATTGGGCAAGTTACCTGAGCTCTGTTTATCAGTTTTCTCAAAAATATAGAGTAATAAGAATACCCATACGGAGACTTGTTGGGAGATACAAAGGAATTAATTTGTACCAAGCACTTAGAACACTAGTACTAGAAAATAGTAAGCCTATATTATATGTTATTATGTTCATTTCCTCTGAGTTCCTTTTTCTCTATTTTATTGTGTTTTAGTCTTTATTTTTTTGTGTTAGACACTACTCCCCAAAAGTGATCCTTGGCTGTGTGTTTATATTTAAGAATGAGGAATTAAAGGAATCATTGGAAGCTTTGTGTGTGCCTTTGGACCCTTGAACTGCCATGTTGAAAATCTAATCCCCTGATGCTCTCGTACTGGAGAGACCATACAGTGACAGAGAGCTGTGCTTGAAGAGTGTTAGCTGAATCACAACTTGCAACCACACGAGACAACCACCTCACCAGTCAACCTCCAAACCAGGAGAAGTCATACTACTACTACTAAGATATTGTTGTCGACTTATGCTACTAAGTTATGCAACAATAGATACATAATACATAGGAGAACAGACTCCAGCATGAGCAAAGGCTGCACATGGTATTAGATCTTATGACTTGTAAGTTTCAATTAGTTCTCTAGAAACAGCCTTCCCATCTCTGTTCCTTTAGAGTCTACTTGACAACATTCCTGTTTGGTTTTCTACAGACATTGAGAACGTTTCCTTTATCCATTCAAAATAGGTCATAGAATCACAGCTATGAGATATAAGAGATGACCCTCCAAAGTATAATAATCACTTGTTTTCTAAGAATTAAGATAAAACGTAATGATAAACCACCTACAACATTGTGTAATTGTTACCTCAGTTAGCAACACTGTTTTCCTCTTTGCTTCTCATCAGTTCTCTCACTCTTCTAAATTCATTCATATGTCAGGAACTCAGGAAAGAGATTCTTCTGCAACTCAAGAGTGCTTCAAACTAAGGAAAAAGAAAGTGAGACAAGAGTGCCAGAGAAACTGTCTCAGAAAGCTAAAACAATCCTTTGAAAAGGGATGCCCACAAACATTAAGTCTTGACTTTTCAGGCAGATAATTCAGCATTAAACAATGTGCAACATAATTGCTAGGAGTATATTTGTTTAAATTGTGGAGCAGCAATTAGAATGTGAAGAGGGATTTTGGACTTTGAACATCTCAACAGAGACCTTGTGTTTAAAATATATTTATTTCAAGTCAATAGCTATTGCTTACATTTCACTGCTCATTTTATTTCCACCACAGAAAATGAGATTAGATGTCCCCTAAAGAAGTCATTGCTATAGGAAGGGTAAAAGCAGAGAGTAGTCAAGGAGATCTCACAGGGGAGAAAGTAACTAAGCATCCAAACTGAAAAGCTTAAATTGAAACAGCCGTAAACCACAAAATCAGCCATTCAAAATGTAACTGTTAAATTCAGCCACACATTGAAAATTTTACTCTGCATTTATTTGAAATGTTTAGAAATTCTAAGATGAATAGCACATTGGGTTAGCAGTGGAAATTTTACCTATTCTAATTTTGTTCAATTACAGTGAACTATGGGGAGCTAGTTGAAGTTGCCTGGAAGATATTTACTAAAATTACTATCATCACCATTCATAGGTTGAACTTTAACCCTCAGCAGTTAAGTGCTCTGTGTAAGAACAAACAGAGGATTAAAATTTATTCTGTAAGTGATTTATATTCAAAGAAGAAAAGATGGATATCTTTCAAAATCTTACCTGCCTCAAAAATAATTCAGCCACTGTATTAATAGAGCACCTCCTTGTGAACTGGGTCTCGGACATGGGTTGTGGTCTAGGTAGTTGTAAACTATGAAACAGAGGAGAGGTTTCAAACTCAAACATGCATTAGAATCACCTGAAGGGCTGGATGAGCCGCAGATTTCTGGGCCCCATTCCCATGGCTTTTGATTAAATCACTCTGGAGTGCAGCCTGAAAATTTACATTTCAAAGAAGTTCCCAGGTGCTGCTGATGATTCTGGGCCAGGAACCACAGTTTGAGAAACACTGAAATAGAGCAATCAGAATCATTGTGATGAGAATCCGTAATAATAATACACACACAAACGGCAAAAGCAGCAATTTTAGGAGGAACCACTTGCATATGTAAACTTATAGTTTACATATGTTCCTGAAGAAAATAAGGTAAAGCAAAAAAAAAAAAAAAAAAAGTTAGCATTCACTCACCCAGGAATAATAATCAAAGACAAGATTGGTGGTCCAGAAATGTGATAATAATCATCTTCATAGTGAAGGCACTGTTGTTAAACAGTCTACTTACATTACCTCCTTTAGACAGTTTCATGAAGGATGTGTCTATATCGCCCCTTCACATATGAGAAAACTGATGCTTAAATAAGTTAAGAAACAGAATGAACCACCATCCTGGTTTGCCTAGGACTGAGGAGTTTCCCAGGTTGTGGGGCTTTCACTGCTAACACCAGGAGAACCTCTGGCAAACCAGGATAGTTGATTGCCTTACACAGCTGGTGAACTAATTTCTAAGTGGTTATGAAAGGTATGGCCAGGACTACTGCACGGAACATCTGGCAATACTCCATGGCAGCACCCATGTCTTCAGTATAGGGTGATTTTTGAGTGTTAACTTAGATTGCCACTATCCTTAGACTTGAGAAATGCTCGTTCTATATGATCTGCTAAACCATCAAGATCTGAACATAGTTTCATGTTCCCATGAGGTTTAAAGGGCAGCATTCACATGTATCTGATATAATATCCTAATTTCATTGTAGAGGAAACTGAAGCCCAGAGAGGTTAAATAGCTTGACCAAGGTGCTATTTAACATGACTTCTATAAATCATCTTGAAAGTAAAAGGAATAGATTGTTTATTCTCTATATTAGAAACCTTAATCCTTGAACTAAGTTCAAAGAGTAAATGGTCAAGAATATAAAATCACAGGTGTATTTCAAGAAAAAAAATATTTCAAGTTAGTGGTATTAAATGAAAAAAACAGATAATCTGTAATGTGCTTTTGCTATCTTGTTTCATAATTAATTAGGCTATAGAAGGCAAGAAAACAAATGGGATAGCTGAAACTCAGAGGATGTATTAAGCACAGATAAAAATAGACAGTAACCTGTGAGACACATTCACTATAGATAGGATAAGTAGAGTGTATGTGTATAAATAAAGATAGAAAAGATGGAAGGACCAAGTGACAACTATTCCCCACAAACTAAATAAACATAAGTCATATGAGGCACTAAATAGTCATGTTGCACAACGTATCCAATATAATGTGATAAGCACTTAGAAGAGAAGCTCTTAAACCAGATGTGAAAGGGAGGGTTCCTAGAAGGGGTGATACCTAAAGTGAATTCTAAAGGCTTAGAGGAGGTAAGATTAGTGATGGAGAGGGACATTCAGATAGAGACAACCAGTAGGTGGCTGGCTGAGTATAAAGACCCAGGGCAAAGAATCACTCTTATTTGACTCTATGGAAATGGTCAAAGTCAGGAAGAAAGCACAGACTAGACAAGTACCCAGAGTAAAGTCAAGGGGCACACAAATTTGCTGAGGATATAAAACAATATATAACTTATGACTTGTTTGTTTTTATGTTTTAAAAGCTCACAGCATGTATTAATGTCATCAATAATATTTCATCCAGTTGGGCCTTGAGAATGTGTATAGATTCAGACTTATCAAATCAAGTCAAAAGAAATAGAAGTTCAAAAATTGTACCAATGTGACATCATAGATGTCTTTACTAAGTGAATTATAGTTTTTTTTTTAAAAAAAAAATACAAATAGACTAACTAAAGGAGTAAAATGTTGACTGGTATTTCTCAATTAGAAAATATTATCATAATCATTGTCATCATAGTCATCATCAGTATCTTTATTATTTAAAATGAATCTGTATTATACTAAATAATTAGCATACATTATCTTACTTAATAAGCGACTCTGTAAAATAGATATATTTAAATCCATTATAACTGAAAATAAGACTCTAAGAGTTAAGGTTTATACAGCTAACAAGTGACAAAGTTGGTATATGAACCTTAGTGTTTCTGATTCTAAAACCTTTCTGTGAAATGCATTCTGATAATGGATGTTTAAACAATTAGATTTTACTTCATATAACTCAAGTCAGTAAAAAAATCCAACAAAATTTAATAGTACCAGGAGTTATTCCAAGTTCTTTTTATGATTATATATCATTTTTATCAACAGCCATAGGCAAAAGGCAAAAAAATAGTCTTAGTGCCAACCCTGTCTACAATATTCAGTAGGAAAAGGTTTTCCTTGATATTTCAAATTGCCTATTATGGCCTTATATATCACCAATACTACTGTATAAATTTATTTTTCAGCTTCATGGTCTTTGCATTTTTCCCCTATCAATATAAAGGCTAAGATGATAAGGTCAAACCTGCAACTTCTCTCCAGAGTAATCTATATACCATTAAGAGATAACATGTTATACCAAAGGAATATAGGCTTCTGATGGTAGAATTTTAATCATTAACAAGTATCCTTAGGAGGGATTTTGTGTTTTTCTCTTTTATAGAGCAAGGAAAGGAGCTAAGGATAGGATGACAGGTGGAGAGTAGTTTGGAAGAAAGGAAATTCTCTCCTTCCATAAGTTCCTCACTTTATTTATAATGACTCTACTTCTGGATCAAGAGTATTATAAAAAAATGTTGAGTGTGGATTATAGAAAGTGATAAAATACAAAGTTATTAATCTTAGTCTTTCTATAGCAACCAAATATGTGTGTGTGTTATAAATTCACCACAGTAAACATGGTGTGTTATATTTACCATTAAAAACATTAAACCTCAATGGGGACTTAACTGTATTACTAGGTAACACAGATCTGTCAAGGTAAAGAAAGGGCCTAAAGTGCTAGTGATTGCAGTGGCGTGGTTTCATGGCATACCGGAAGGTGGGAACTCTCATGATTGATGAAAGGTCTTAAGCTGAGTCACTTCCCGTAACATAACTTGATTTAACTTGAAGGTTGAAGTCTTCAAATATACCATCCAAGATTCAACAGTTTTAAGGGGCAATTCTACTTAGAATGCCAAGAAGAATGCTTCTATATAGTTCCCACACCTGCATAGAGCCCAAGGAGCTGCTCTAACTCAGAAAAAAACACCTTTCTTTCCAACCTGAAGAGAGACCGCTGAGAGTGAGCCAGTCACTCTCACAACTTTTTGTTTTCTTTCTTATCTCCCAATCAAAAGTAGTGGGAAAAAATGAGAAGCACTGAGGACATTTTGTTTTCTCTTAGTCTCAAGATAAAATTATCTGCTATGGAGAGATGGTAATGAAACATAATAAGGACTTTAGAATAAAACTTAATATGTGAAACCTCTTGAGCAGTCCTATATCATACCATCTGGTTCTTTTATTTTTATTTTTTGACACTGGCAAGAAATTAAATCAATTTTTGAAGACAATCTCTAAGATGAGAAATTCTGGGCTCATTCAATCATTGATTCTCTCACAAATATTTATTAACTGACTCAGCACTTCCACGTGTTCTTGTTGAATTTCAAGCATAAATGGAGCCTAATTCTGACAACCCAATGCCTGAAACTGAGAAATTAAAAAATTAAAAGAAAGATGAGGCTTGGTTTTTTGTTTCTATCTAAATGCTTTTAGAAGCCCCTGTTCCTTATCCCAACTGAATTTTCTAATGAAGGTATAGAAGATTTATTGTGTAGTGACCTGGGCGTTTTCTAGTCCTTGGACATCATTTAGAAGGAATCTTGGCCATCCATGGATCTCTGTGGTTCCCAGATGCTTGTAGTGAAGAGCTTGAACTGAAAGGTTAGAAGCCATTAACTCTCTGAGCTTCAGTTTTCTCAGGTTTCCAATAGACGTTAAACCAAGACAAAACCCACTTCGCAAAGAATTAGAGATAATATCCACAAAGAACCTGATCATCCTATGTGAGATAACACTTTCAAAATCTCTAAGTTAGGAACCTGAACCAAGGACTCTCAAATTCAATTTGCAAGAGATCTAAAGTTCCATATGAGAGTGTCAAACAAAATGCTTCACCAGTTCAAAGGAGGGAACCATTTGTTTCTCCCTGGAGCCGCCACCATTCAGAGGCAATGGGATGTGTTTTGAGAAATGGTGCCAAGGCAGTAAAATCAGGTGGCACCCAGACTCAGCCTGGCCTTCTTCCTAGAATCACGACCTAGAGAGCCCACTTAGTGTTTTTGCAGGGCAAAAAGAACAACAGAAGTTCATATAAAATTGAAGTCTTGCTCTCCTTATTTGATAAAGATATTTGGCAAGAATCACTATATAGTTTCAAAAGCATAGCCATTGAGGAATCTAAATCCCTGAAGAACAGAGAAGCCTGTTGATACAAGTTTCTCATCAGGATGACTTAGACTGACTAAGCTGGCTCTGCCACTCAATTTGGCCACTGGTTATCAAAAATGTAAACTTTAAAGTGTTTAGGTCATGGTGAGCTTTATGTATATTGAAAAGACTGAAACTTTTGACAAAATTAAAGGTATCATTTGTGTGCATTTGTCTATTTTACCTAACAAGAGAGCAACAGCAAGCTTCATAAGAGCAAAAACTGTGTTGTGCCTAGCACATTGTAGGTGCTCAATAAATTAATAAATGAATGAATGTCAGCCAAAATCTGTAAAAAGATTTATGTGATTATATTTGGGGAACTTTTAATAATAACGAAAGTGGTAAGACTTAAACAGAATAAAAAAAATGAAGTCACTAATTTATTGTTAGTAAACATAATTTGAAGATAAAGCCAACACACCCAGGAAGGCAGTGCCTGAGAAATCTACAGAAATGTAGTAGAAGCCTGATTACCCAGAGTCTGCCTTATTGCTCAGACCGGTCCTTTTCTATTATTTGTAGTTAAAAATATAATATTGATCCAATATCAATGCATTTACTTCCACTGAGACATATTTTTCCAATAACCAGAAATTCATTTATCTCCTACTCCAGATACTCTTTCCCATATTGGAAGCCAAATAAGTTATCAGATGATAATGGCTCCCCTCTCTGCCCCCAACAGTCTCCATCTCTGCCTTTATCTCTTTCTCACTCTTTTCTTCACCTTGAGGGTGGAATCCCTTAGAAGGGAATATGATAGTTAGGGGGTAGTTTTCTAGAGGATGTTAGCTGTTTTTAGAAATCCTGTTGAAATATCACCACCCAGAAATAGTGCCCCTCTTTAGTCACTAGGAAATTCAGTGTATTCCAGAACAAGACTTTCTTTTCTCTTGGACAATGGTGGAGATCATTCATTCTCATCTTTGCTTCTCTTTGTATAAATGATCACTACCTAAAGAAATTATAACATAAGCTTCAAATGCAAACAGGGAAATTTTATAGTAGTCATATTTTAAAAAGGAAAAAGAAACATAAAATTAAATTAATAATATTTTATTTAATATAGATACCTAAAATATTATTTCAACATGTAGTCAATATAAAATAATTAATGATATTTTATATTCTTACATTTGTACTAATCTTTTGAAATTCTGTGTGTATTTTACACTTATAGCATTTCTTAATTTGGGCTAGCTACATTTCAAGCACTCAATAGACAGTGTAGTTGTAGCTGGACACAAAAGTAAAAGGAGTTTACTTCTGTTACAGCCTAAGACACATAGACACATAACATTTGATTGGGTAGTTGTATTACCTTTTCTTGCAATCATCATTAAACTAGTGTCATTCCATTTCTTTATCTGATTTAATGCAATATACATATCACAGTTTCTAATATTAAGGTGCAAGCCAATCTTCTTGATAGGTATAGGGAGGTCATTTCTCTTTATCCAGAATTTCCTTATCATTCTTTACTAAATGACATTTTTATAGCTATTACATGAAAATATTATAATTCATTCTAAGAACTCTTACTATGCACAACACCAAAAGTAAACATGCATGCAGCAGCTGTTTATTCCAGGTAAACAGAATAAAAATGCAGCAAACAAATACTCAGGCAAAAACAAAACTTTGCTAGGTGGCCTTTTGATTTTAAAAAGTGTTTTTATCTGATTAGTTGAATTCTATCTTGAGAAATAAGTTAATAGAGTGCCAGAGACAGTGTACCATGGTGGAAAGAGAATGGGCATCAAAGTCAAGCAAACTTGATTTTATTACTTAACAATGATATAACATTGGACATATTTGTTAACTTCTCTGTACTTAAGTTTTCTCACTTGTAGAATGAAATAACGTACAATGACTGAGATTGTTAGTTTCACCCTAATATTCATTCTTCGCTTTTTTATCATTAATGAGTGACCCTCTAAAAATTACTAGACACCAGGATGCCCAAGATAAAGTCCATGTTTCTAGTCTCCCTTGCAGCTAAGTGTGTGTATGTGATTTACTTCTGGTCAAAGGAGAAAAATAGAAATAGTGTTGGCAACTTCCATGAAGTTTTATTAAAAGAAGAGGCAGGATGCCCTTTTTACTCCTTTTTTTTTTTTCTTCATACAGACTGGAATTCAGACGTGATGGGTGGAGTTGGAGCAGTCATATTGCACAATAAGACGTAAGCTGTGTTTTGAGAATAGCAAGGCAAAGGCAGGAGACCACATCTCTTATGATTATAAAATCAACAAAAACACCATAGATAATTTACCCAGGCTTGTAGAGAAGAAAGAAAAGCTTTTCTGTTTTGTTTGAGCTATTGTTCTCACTTATTTTGTATAACTTGAACCTAATACATGCCTAATCCATAGGACTGTTTTGAGGATTAAATGAGATAGCACATGTCAAGTAGTTTGTACAGTTTCTTGCATAGGGCCATTACAGTAGTAGTAGTAGTCAATATATGACTGCTATTATTATTAAGATAAAATAGCTCCTTTAAAGAGTCACTCTAAGGGCCAAATGAAAAATACAAGTGAACATGTTTTTCAATCTGTAAATCTAAAAATCACTGTATAAATGCTGGTTATAATTATCATTGTTATTATTAAATTATTACAAAAAATTACCTAACTGCCAGCAAACTGTACTTGGATAAATCTATTTAGGCCATTTAAAAAATAAATGTGGACTACTATAATTAAGTTTACTTTAGTCAATTGTGAATATAGGCTTGCCATTGTACTTAGGTGAAATACTTAGGTGAAATTTTGGGTACTATAAAGAATGCTTAAAACTTATTTAGACTCTGACACCTTTTATTCACTTATTTTTACCTTAAAGAAGTTCTCTACCACAAAAATCAATGTAGTGTTCTTAATTAAAATAAATTAGCATCATAAAGACAAGTAAAATAAGAGTCCATCCTCATCCTTTTCTTCCTCATTTCTTCTTTAGAATTAACTAAATTAACAACTTAATTAACTATGTCTTGTGAGTAAATATGTACTTTTTTGTTCAATGATATAGATTTACATTTTCTCTCTATGAAAAAAATGAGGTATTTTTTTGAGACAAAATATACATAACCTGAAATTTACTATTTTAAAGTTTATAATCCAGCAGCATCAAGTACATTCATAACATTTTGTAACTGTAAACACTATTTAGTTCCACATTTTCATTACAGATAAAAACCCCTTACCCATTAAGTAGTCACTTCTCATTTTTTCTTAGTGGTTGCCTCTGGGAACCACTAATCTACTTCCTTTCTCTCTCTAGACATTTCATATATATGGAATCATACAGTATGTGGCCTTTTGTGCTTGGCTGCTTTTATTTAACATGATGTTTTCAAGGTTCTTCCATGTTATAGCATGGAATTTCATCCTTTTTATGGCTGAATAATATTCTACTGTATGTATATACAACATTTTGTTTATCCATTCATCAGGTGGAGGACATTTGAGTTGTTTACACCTTTAAGCTATTATGTATAGTGCTGCCATGAACATTTTTTGTGTGGACATATGTTTTGATTCTCTTGGGCATATATCTAGGTGTAGCATTTGGTTCTACGGTAATTTTATCCTTAATCAACCAAGGAACTATCAAACTGTTTTCCAAAGCAGCTGTACCATTTTACTTTCCCAACAGCAATGTATGAGCCTTCAAACTTCTTCACATCCTCACCACTTACTATCTGTCTTTTGATTTTAAATATCCTAGTAGGTGTAAGTGGTATCTCGTTGTGTTGATTTCCATTTCCTTTGTGGCTAATGATGTTGAGCATGTGCTGGTTGGTCATTTTTATATCTTTCTTTTTTTTCAGCATTTTATTTTATTATGAGTTTCAAGTATACAGTGCATTGGTTAGACATTTATATAGTTTATGAAATGATTTCTGTTATTGCTCTTTCTCTCCTCTGGCTCTACACCTTGCCATTTCATTAATACTGGCTGCATTCCCTATGCCGTGCCCTCCATCCCTATGTCCATTTATCAACTACTATTTGTACTTCTTTAAGCCTTTACCTCTTTCTCCCAGTAACCCAACAATCTTCCCCACCAAATTGTCCTCTATATTTGTGAGTCTGTTTTTGATTAGTTTGTTCTTTTTATTTCTTAAATTCTGTATATAAGTGAAATCTTACGGTATTTATCTTTGTCTGACTTACTTCACTCAACCATTAGGTCCATCCATGCCATTACAAATGGTAAGATTTTATTTATTTTTTATGGCTGAGTAATATTCCATTGTATATAATAACCATAACTTCTTTATTCAACCAAATGTTGTTGGGCATTTAGGTTGCTTCCATATCTTGGCTATTGTGAATAGTGCTGCCATGAACATAGGGATGTATAGATCTTCATGAATTAGTGTTTTGGATTTTTTTTTAGATAAGTACCCAGAAGTGCAATTTCTGGGTCAAAAGGTACATCTATTTTTAATTTTTTGAGGACCCTCCAGACTGTTTTCCATAGTAGCTGTACCAACTTGTAATCCCATTAACATTATATGAGGGTTCCTTTTTCTCCACATCTTTAGCAACATTTGTTGTTTTTTGATTTATTGATGATAGCCATTCTGACAGGTGCGAGGTGATATCTCATTGTGGTTTTAATTTGCATTTCTCTGGGCATTATTTTTTTTAAGGAAGTTCAAATTACAGAAAAGAAACTCTTGCAACAGATTTTGGTTTTCTTTTCTTTTGTTTTCCAGTTTAAAACAGCTTTTAGACCTCTTTCCATGTCTATACACATTGCTCTATCTCATTTTTAAACACCATTTAGAAAGTCATTTAAACATTTTTACTAATTAATTGTTGTAAAATTATTTGTAAAACAAACGAGACTGTTCTTAAAATAATAATGAGTAGCAACTTCTTAGCATTGTAAGAATCTCACCAGATAATTCAGGAAAGCACTTAGCAAAAAGTCTGGCACATAGTGAATGATTAATAAGTAGAAATATTAGCTATTGTGATATTGATAATAATAATAATAATTAAAGTTGACCATCTTCTGAGCTCAGTCTTAATAAATTGCTATTGTCAAAGAAGTAGTTTCTTATCCTCTCTGTATATAAAACATTACTCAAAATATATAACATTCCTCATCTCATACTTTCATTTTAAAGATCCTACTTGAGCTCTGTCATATGGCAGAGTGAATTTCATGTTGTGGGAGGACCAGCAGACTCAGGTTGGTTGTCTTCAGGCTCTGCCCAGCCTGTGGCTACCCAGCTCAGTGCCAAAACTGAACAAACAATACAGTCCATCCATCTGTCAGCTCGTGAGGCAGCAAAAAAAGCATTTAGCTTTTAGGGCATTTTGAGAACCTAAATGAACCCTTGTTGGAAGCAGAGATGCCTCATGGGTGGGGCTCACTGGCCTTGAGACAAATGTGGATTTAAATGAGTCTAATGACTCCTGGATAGCTACCAGGCAACCAGTGAGGCAGCCTGCCCTGGGAAGATGAATCACAGGGTACAGCACAGGTAGCAAGTCCCTGGGAGGAGCAAATGGAGGTGTCAGAGGAAGCAAAAAGGAGACTGACTGATGCTGACTGATAGCTCTGAAACAGAGGAAGGAGTATGACAGGAGCTGTCACCCAGAGGGGCAAATGGTAACTCTACCTTGATAGATGGTGGCTTTTACCTTATAAATCTGATCATTTTGCTGTTCCCCAAATGTTTTAAATGTAATTATACAAGCCTGAAAAAGACTAAGTAAGGGAAAAAAGGAAATACATTTTTTTTTATACATATACGAACAAATAATTCTGTCTTCAAAACGTTTAATGCTCAGGTAATTAATGTTTACCTCATTTCCTAAATGGACTATTCAGGAATTTACATGTATTGAAGTAATAACTGGACAAATCACCACCTAATCCTCTTCCTGAACATTTCTGATTTCTTGTGAAGCAGAGTCTTAAATGGCCATAACTGGATCAGAAATAACACTGAACTCAGTACCATCATATATTTTTGCTCTGTGCAAGGGCATCTGAGGCCCTGAAATCTATCCCTCACTGCTTTTGAAAAGCTCTGTGCCTTGAACGGGGGCCGCCTTTCTATAATGTGTCCACCAGGAGGGGGAGCCTTTTGATAATTCACACAAAGGCTTGGCTGGTAGAGATCTTGCCTTGACTGACTGATCAGTTTGGATCTTAGCTGAGGGCTCAGCACCATCATTCTTGTTTACCTTCTCAATCCTATAAACTCATAGAATCATGGAATTTAGAACCAGTTGAATAGCTCAGAAATGATCAATTCTAACTCATTTTATAGATAAGAGAACTGAGCCATAGAGAAATAGTTTTGCCTGGGTTTGGAAAGCTAATGATAACTTTTCTTCAATGATATTATAATATAATCTTTTATGAGTTTGTTCATAGACTCATTTTTACTAAAATAGCACTAAAATTTTCTGTATTATATACTTACTAATCGAAGTTTAAGCTATAATTTCAAGCAGACAGGTGAAAATAAAGGTAATTCTGCTTGATGTTTAGATCATAAAAAATATTTGGTCCTCAGTACAGACACACATTCTACTATTTTCTTACTGTTCTAGGTTTATAACTAAAGTGCTGTGGTCACTTCCTCTGAGAAACCTTTTCTTTACTCCCCAGGATGGGTTGTGTGTCCCTCCCATATTTCTGTCTCTTACCTTGGACTTTATTTCTGATAACATTTATGACATTACATTGTAACTGTCATTTAAAATTTTGGTTCTCTATAACCTATAAAATCTATGAAGATGAAGACTTCCTGGATGTTTCTTTACACCATTGTATCCTCAGTACTTAAAATAGCATTAGAGAATATAAAATGGAATAAATAAACATATGCATTTTAAGAGAGATAAACACAGAGAGAGGCACTCATGTAGAAATAGAGGTAAAAAATTGAATAAAAGTGTGTTAAAGAATAGAGTTAAAGATATAAATAAATGTCAAGAATTAAATAGTTCCCTAATTTATAAAGCTTTAAGTTAATAAGTTAAGTATGTAAGTATAACAAAGAACCAAACACAAATCATCAGCAGTCTGTCTTTGCCTTTATGTGTCTATTTACATGTGGGGTATTTGAGGTGTATGGCAGACACAGCCTAAAGTGGCTCCGCATAATTTCTGCTCCCTGTGATTCACACTTTTATGAATTGCACGGGACCAGGATCTGCTTCCAACTAATGACTATAGCAAAAATAATCAAACGACACTCTTATGATCATGTAATTTTTACATAAGACTCTGTCTTGCTCTCAGACTACTCCAGAGACTCTCCTTGCTGGCTTGGTGAAACCTAGGGAAAACCCATGCGGCAAGAAACTAGTGGTGGCCTCTAGGAACTACAGTTGGCTGCTAGGAACTGAAGGCAACCCACAGCTGAGGCTCAACAAGAAACCGGGACTCTCAGTCCCAAAGAAGTGATTCTGCTGACAACCTGAAAGAACTCAGAAGCAGATTATTTCCCAGTTCAGCCTCCAGATGAGAACACAGCTCAGCTGACACCTTGCTTGCAGCACTTGAGAACACCCAAAAGACAACTAAAAATGTTGTTTTTGGCTAAAGAGCTATGATGAACTAGGATATTTGAATTAGAAAATATGGGTACCCAACTTTTTATTGGGAAGGGGAGCCACATCAGGATAAAGTGCTCTATTGTTTTGAGGGGAATAGAAGAATTTTTTTCTAAAAATAAAAGGAGTAATTTCTTAGATTTCTTAGATCACGATGATGAAGCTTTTGGCAAAGTGTCAGAATTTGTACATCTGTCTTGTCTTAATGGAAAAGTATTTGTTTGACGAAATCATTTCATTTGAACAGAGCAATCTTGTGGTAGAATGTTACTTTGTATAAAGAGGCAAAAAAGCCTTCCTAGATTTTATGGCACATCCCACTCACATACTTTCCAACTAAGGGCTATATAGACCTGCATACTTAGGTCCACGTGGATACCCAACTCAACAGGCAGAGCATAACAATGAAATTTTTTTTATCACAGTCAATCTGATTTCACAAAGAAAAAATTACTAGGCAGAGCTGATATACTTTTTCAAACAATCACAAAACTTGACATTGTTTAAACATCAAGTTCAGAATATATTTTCAGTCTAGTGTTTTAAAACTCAGGAAGTTTGAAATTATAAATAAATGAATAAATAAATGAATGAATAAACAAATAAATAAGTAAATAAAGTCAAAACAAATGAACAAGACAGAAGATATAGGATACATATCCCTGCAGTAAATATAATTATCATTCTTGGCTACAAATCTGAGGAAATATGTCTCACAATAAATGTTAACATTTGGCTGAAAATGATTTTTTACCTATATTAGTAAAAATAACAGCTAGAGGAAAAAAATAAGGTGAATAAGAAATTACTTCATTAATATATACTTTTGGGGACTGGTGGTAGCTCTGAACCTCAACACATTTATATTTTCAAAATGAATGTCTTTTATTGGTTCCTTTTTTCTCAGTCTTCTGTCACCTATCACTTCTTTCTGCCTTTTTTTTTTTTTTTTGAGCTGTTCCACCCTTCCTTGATCATATCCAGTCACGTCAGTGGTGGTAAAAGAAATTCATGGCTTTGTGACAACCACATAGAGAAATTATTTTCTTCTTACTTCTGGGTGTGTGTATCCAACTAAAATATCTAAGGGAAATTCTAAAAGCTTACTGGTAGACAGAGTAGGGAATCCTTTCTGTTCAAAATTATTTTAAATCAAACTGTCATGATTTTATTAGGATTTTCCTATATATTAATAGGTAGATATGTCCTCTTTGGGATTCATCATTCTGTTTTATTCTACAAGGTGATGAACCAAAATACCAGATAGAATTTTAGTAGTACCTGTTTTTTTGTGTAGCTCTTGTATTTTACTAGTGAGTTCAAAATAAGTTTTTGTTTCCTCTCTTCTACTAACTCCAAAATTTCAGAGACTAATAAAATCTGAATCATATTTGATCCTTGCTATAACAACAGCAAAATTTAGCATCAGAAGAAACAAACATTACTTAATCTGAAAATATATGAATAAAGCTTCTCAGGCTTTTTTCTTATTAGGATGCTACTCTCCAGATACATAAAGTAAGGCTCATGAATGAGGCAATGTCTACACATTAGCAGCAGAATTGTAACAAAATTACAGTGACCAGCTTTCCCTTGGAAGTCCTCTGAAGCTGAACTATTAGCATGGTTCTAATAGTTTGGTACTATTGACTTTGACCTGTAACCATAAACCTTTTGAACACCAAAAGAGTGTCTTATTTGTAGTGGGTACTCTGTAAATAGTAGAGCACCTTTCCTCTTTCCTTAATCCTCAAAGTAGTCTTAACTAGTTAATCTTTTTATCTCATATTTAAGAATGAAATAATAATAATAATAATAATAATAATAATAATAACCACTTGGCCTCACTTGGTTACTATGAAAGAATGTATCTGACTACCCAAGCTGGTTACAGAAACTCAGTGGTAGAACCATTTCTGAATTGGTCTACTTTTTCCCAATTTAGAGACTCCCTTAAGCAACAGCCACTATCCCTCTTTGCAGAAGTGCAAATTGTTAGGGTTTGGGAAGGATTGGGTGGTCTGGGTTCCACACAATGTCATGCACTGCCAGTTCAATGTCATGCACTGCCAGTTCAATCAAATAATCAAATACTCATGTAGGCAATGCCTACATGAGTAATTCTCAATATGTAAGCACAGTCAGAGGATACATAAGGAGAACAATATTTAAATAGGTATAAAAAGCATATAGTGCAGGATGCTTGGCTCCGATAATCCTTCTCTAATATAGCAATGTCTTAAGCCAGTATTAATTAAAGGTCTTTTTTTCAGGGTTTAATAGGTTATTACTCTGAAAGGAATGAAAAATGCTAGGAGATTATCTTCTAATTCCTATCTTTATTTATTTAATATTATTAAGTAATAATCTACAGTCAACTCTGATGTCATACTGAGACAATATTTCTGTGTAAATCTAACTTCTACATCTTTACATATTTATATGTAATGAATAGTCCCCAAACAAAGAACCCTATTTCTTAAAAAGTGACAAAACACTTAACTATATTTTTGAGCAGTAACATTCAGACTAGGATTACCAGCAAATGATAGCTGACAATTTTCAAAGAAGAAAACTAACAAATATAATCTAATCAGTTCATCATTTGTGGCAGAAATAAAATAATCCATACTTGATGTATTTTTCAATAGTATAAAAACTATTCAATATGGCAAATGGAAAAAAATATATATATGTGTATATCTAATCTTTTCTGCTATACATGTACTTATAAATTAAAATAAATATAATAGAAATAAAAATTTTATGTAATTTTAATTTTAAAATTTGATTAAAAAGTGTCCAGTAGAAAGCCAATTTTAAAGCATAATATGACAATAATTAAAACATCTGCAGTTCATTAAATTCAAGAAGAACATTATCCTTACATTTTCCTCCTTAAAAGTCAACGACTAATCCATGTTATTCAATTCATTTTGAAATTTATCTCAATTTTATACTTGCAAGAATAATTTCTCTGCAACTTCCCTTTACTATTCTAAAACTCAAAAATTATTCCCAGGTTTCTGAAAATATTGATCTCTTCTCCTCCTTGATGTATCGGAGAAGTTGCTTTAAAGCAAATACATGTGAAATGTGAATGGGCATTCAGTTTATACACTATCTTGGTTTAAATTGAGAGAGGATGGAGGGAAAAATACTCACAAAATGATAACCATCAAGCAGATACTTCAATTATTTCATTTTATGTTTTCTTTCTCTTTTTCTCTCTCTTTAATGAACAAGAGAAAAATGAATCTTTGGCATTCCAAAGGAGTGATTCTGAAGGATAACCTCTGTGAGATCATCTGGATGAACAAATGTCCAACAACATTATTAAAAAGGCAGTAACTAAGGTTGTTCTAAAGACCAGCTGTAAAGCCCCAGGTTCCACCAGGGACCATGACTGAGGCTTTCCACGGTTTGGACACTGCAAACTGAAACCTCAAAGACTGATGCACTGAACAACAATAAAGACACTATATAATCATGTAGGATTACAGAAGAACAAAATAGCCACAAAGTGTTTTCAGATCATAAAATAAATGATTATCACAAGGAAAAAGAAATGACTGCTGGATTTTAAAGGAAACCAGAGAAAAATAAAAAAAGTAAATCTATCACCACCCTACCCCAGAAGATGTTAAAATCACAAAAAAAAATTTCCAGAGGAAATATAATAAGTTCACAGAAGAAAAAGCATTTACACAATCCATTTTAGGATGTACACTTTGCTAAATGAGCTGCAAAATTAGAAAAAGAAACTGATTCATTGTAGATATGCATTATTGAAGAGTACACAGAGTTCAGAAATTCTGTTGCTTCTTTCACCAGAATCAATGTGAAATTTGTTTGCATTAGTAAGAATGGCAAAGTTATTAAAAAAAAAAAAGAAGGAAGAGAAGAAGGAAGAAGCTAGAGAAGCAAAAGGGGGTATCAGCAATGTTTATTTTCCAATGCAGAGAGGGCTTATTGAAAAATAATGACATATCTTCTTTTTCCTTCAGCTAATATATAAAGTCAAAATTCTCAAGTATTCCTGAAAAAAAGATTATTTCTACAAATGACTCACTCTTTTAAAACTGTTCAATAGCTGTTGAAATTTGGCTCATGAAAAAGCTGCAGTTATATTTTTCTTGTGGCAAAAATGTCACTATGCATTTCAATTAGCTGTACAATGCCTTCCTGCTATTTTGTTTCATGTGTATGTGTGTCAATAATATCATCTTAGAACAGTGGTTCTTGTCCTTTCATGTCTCAATAAACCCAATGAAAATTTAACTCCCCCATCGGTGACAGTGAGTACCTACATTAATCATGAAACCTTTTGTAGGAGACTAGTAAAGGGTAGAACCTTTCAACATCAGGCAGTTGAGAAGAGACTACAGAGTAAAACACCTCCTTCAGGAGATTCTGATGCAACCCTCAAGAATTGTAAACCCCTTTCCCTTTTGAGAATTGCTATTCTTCCCAGTGGTTATATACTTCCTCCCTTTTCGAGAATCACTGACCTTTAAATGAAAACAAAGAGTTTATATATTTTTTCTATGCCAGGTTCTAGAACATGGTATACAATGGATTCACCAAAGGCATTAACTAACCCACATTTGCTGGGGCTTCCACTTTTTATTTCTTGTAGCAATGAAAGATTTATGCCTTTCCATCACTTGGTCATGATCACCAGCATGTCAAGTTTGTCTGGGGTTAAGGTCTAGAATGAAGTTTCACTTTGGCTTATTTACTCAGAAATTCTAACCAAAGCTAATAAACCATAGATCAAAGCCATATGTTGATAGTAATGGCAGCCTAAGGTCTAAGTAAATTACCTGGGTCTTTCGCTCAGATGTTTGGCTGTCAGGAAGACAAAGGAAGAGGTCAGGCGACGTCTTGGCTATGACTACGTTCACTAGCACCTAAAACAATTAGCTTTAGGAGCCACACTAGTCTTGAAGAGCTTCATGACTATTTTTCTATCCCAATGAGTGAAAAACTACATGGCAAAATAATCTCCTTATAAGTAGGTGATGTCTTTCTACCAGTGAATGCTGTGGGTGGCCCTATGCTCCTATTCAGGATCAAGGTGCCTCCCCCTCTTTCAAGATGCCAGGAATGTTGGCTGTTGATGGCTTACAGCTAACTACCCTTGGCCTAAGATTATATCCATTTCTGGAAAGAGGGGAGAGGGCAGCCCATAATACAATGCAGGGCCTGGAAGAGGGTAAGAAAAGTGGAGAACTAGCCTAGGCACTAAATTTAAAGGGATACCAAAAAACTAGGTAATACAGATAAATAATATTTTATGGCTCTTTCTTTAAAATAAAAAATGCAAGGATTCCATAATGATCAAAATATTACAAGTTTAAATAAAGTCGATAACAGTATTGACCAGTTTTTTCTTTTCCTGAAACTCCAGTGTGGCTCTGCACAGCACTCCTCTGATTCCATCTTTATTTAAAATGTTCAATATTTTTTCCATGTGGATTTTTGCATTAAATTGTATTTTTTAAAATAATTCATTAAAATATGCTTTATCTTGGTTACTGACTTTGTTGATGTGAGTGCTTTCCTTCCCTCCTCACCCTGGCAGATGGTATCAATGCTATAGGGTAACAGTGGTGAAGGGTCATCACTGCAACAGAGTTCCTGTAGGATCCGCTGAAGCCTTTTTTGTGACTTCATCACAACTCAACCCTACGTCCCTCACTCCCTTGCCAGTGTTATGCCCAAGAGCACTTCTGCGGGCAAGTCTCTATCTCTGAGTCCGTTTCCTCTAAAACATTCCCACAGAAGAGAGGTGAAAAGTGAAGCTCAGAAAGGCCGAGTGACTTTCTCAAGTTCTCAGAGTTCCTAGTGACAGAGATGAGAACCCAGGTTAGTCTAATTTAAAGCCAGTGCTCCTCATCATAATATCCTGTATACTAGTGACAGAATTTGGGACTGCAGTCAGGTAAGCCAGAGATCAAACCCATATACAACAATCCTCATGTTTGTATCAACTCTGCTGATTAAAATTCCTAATCATTGACTGGAAATCAAACTCTCTGATTTCCTCTGATTATGCCAGACCCTTTGGCAGACAGAATAATGGCCCTTCCAAAGACACCTACATCTTAATCTCCAGAACCTATGAATATGTTCTTACATGGCAAAAAAGACTTTGCAGGTATGGTTAAGATTATACTGCATTTCCAGGTGGGCCCAATATAATCACTAGAGTCCTTATAATAGGAAGGGAGGCAGAAAAGTCAGAGAAGGAGAAGTGATGCCGGAAGCATGGGTGAGAGTCATGTGACCATCGGCCGGAGTGCAGGCAGCCTCTAAAAAAGTCAAGGAACAGATTTTCCCTCAGTGCCTCCAGAAGGAAAGCAGCTGAGCTGTCACCTAGCTTTTAGTCCTATAAGACCTATTTTGAACTGCTGACCTCACGAAGTGTCAGAAAATAAATCTGTGTAGTTTTAAGCCCCTCGGTTTGTGGTAATTTGTTATCCCTGTTATAGGAAATTACTACAGACCCCGTGAGCAGAGGCTTTGCCCTGACATCATGGCACCACTCACATCACTCTGAGTTGTAATGGATCCCTAATGGAAATCAGAGAGAACCATCAGAGGAATTTGACAATAATTTCTCAGTTGTATTACATATTTTAAAAAAAAAATTAAAAGAACCTAGATATGTGGAAACACTGATGATCTGTTCTGACTCCAGATGGTTGTGTTCTCCTGATGACAGATGGCAGTCCAGGATGGGCGGGTCCATCTACATAAAAAGGAGAGAAATGATTGATATAGAAAGCCCATAAAGAACCAGTAACTTTTCAAAGCCCATTTTTTTACTTTTCTAATTCATCAGCAACACCCTTTGAATTATATATATTACATTCTTATTATTTTAATACGGAACCAAGTGTTCTGTTTTTCTTCTCTTTCCTTGCTGCACTCAAAGAGTTTGGAGCTTAAGCATCTCCTGCATTTGAGCAAATATAGACTATTTTTTGAGCAAAAATAGACATTTTCTCTTGTTGTTTATTAGATTTGGGGTTTAATGAGCCATCAAGGTCTAGTTTATAAAAAACTATTTAAGGTGTTTTTTTAAAAAAAGATTAGTTATAAGAATGAGGAAAAAATACTTTAGTTAGAAGCCAGGACAAGAGAATTTGAAGCATCAAGAAAACATTTTGAACAGAAACAGAAAAGAGCAGGGCTTCATTTCAGGGAAGAAAGAGGTTCTGTTATAGTGACAGACAAAAAAAAAAGTACCATGTGTATGTCAGTGGAGGGTGGGGCAAGAGAAGGTTGTTAGAGCTAAGCATATGGGACCTTGAGCATCATTGCAATGATATTCTTGCTTCAAGTGTGTACCAGCAAGATATGGTTCTACTGCCCGTGATCTCATAGGACCAGAGTCATCACTGGGAAGACTTAGCTTTTACCTGAATGAACAAATCCTGCACTTGGGGCCTCAGTTAACTGTACTTGCCTTCTGCTTCTCCTGAAGATTGTACTCCATCAGCTATCATCTTATTTGGGGCCTCCTTGAAGAAATGATGCCTATTCATTTCCTTAAATTTTATTTGGTTCCTGTCTGACTTACTCTCACCTCAAAATGCTCCAGGACATAAGTGAGCTCAAGAAAAGCAGGGAGAAGTACTAGATACTTAATGGGGTGCCGTAATCAGGAATCCTTCAGAGCTAGATGGAACCAACCTGATTTGTTTCCCTCCCAGCATCTCCCAATCTTTCATATAAGCTGGGATAATGGTTAATGGCTTCCTCTTACATGATAATAAATTAATGTGTAAATATATGAGCCATCTTGCACAGAGGAAGCAAAATGAAGGTCAAGGTTCTTGTCAACGGTCAACATACTTTTTGAAATAGCTTACTAATCAATATGGAGAAGCACTGGTCTTTATGGAGGCCTCTTTCCTGATTTAGAAAAGTGCAGGCCTGGGCAGCTATCAGGCTGTTGAAACTCTTAGTAATACAGAATCCACTAAACTCTAGTTAACACCAAAGTGGTACAACCCCTGATACATCCTGGTTTGGGTGTTTTAGACATCTGATAGAAAGAAAACAGAAGACTTACGATTTTGAACAACAATTTATCATGTTGAAAATTACTTTATTAATAAAAGTTGAATAATTTTTTTTATTATTTAATTAAAATTTGTGCTTTTAAAGATGTAGTTGGTCGGCTACACTAGTTCTGAGTGCCCCCATTCCCCTTTTAAGTACTGGATTGTGGAGAGAGAGATGCAAAAGGATCGGATGCCATGCTTGTAGTGGAGCCTTTGGGGTTGTCTGCCCAGCAACCTTCTGATCCATAGAAGTAGACCTGGACAACCTGTTTCACTAGGTAGCCTCCCTCCTTGCCAGATTCAGGGGACAGTCAGGACTAAGGGGTTGCACATCAGTCTCTACATGTGGCTATACCTGTAAGCCTGGAGAAATGAAATATCTGAGAACTGGAGAATAATGTATCTGCCCAGAGTGAGGGCTCTACTTTTACCTGGCCCAATGCCAGGCACAGAATATTTCAGTGAATATTGTTGAATGACTTAAATTAATAAATTAATAAATAGAGTCCTGTCTATATTCATGCCTCTTAGCTCCAGTGCTGACCATAATAAGTTCCACAAAGTCCTTGAAACTTTACATATAACTCGGGCTATCCTATGTTGGTTTCTGTTACTTGCAAATTGTAATCACCAATAATAATAATAGAAAACTTTGAGGTAAAGCTGGGTTGTCTGACCCTAAAGCCCATTTTGCTATACTGCATCTCTCTTCCCTGCCACAAACAGAGGCCAGAGAGAATGGCACAAAGCAGTTTGCCTTGTACCTGATTTAACTATTAATTATAAAGACTCTCCATAAAATAAAATAGATCTGAATCATAATATTCTCCTGAATAGCATCAGCTGCCTAGAAAATAAGGTTAGGAGATTATAAACGGTTAAAAAAAATATATCTAAGTATTTTTACAATGTGGAAATACATGGATTTCTAGCTGTTACTTTCATTTTGTATTTCCAGAATGTCTGAAAAGACAGCATATCTTCTATAGCACTCTTCTCTCCATCTCTCAGCTGTTCATGTGGGTTTTACTGCCATGTATCATTGTTCGCCTTTCTCCTACATGCCGTAAGGTAGGGCACTTCTGCCACCCACTGAAGTTCACTTCTAAAAAGCTAATAGCTTTGGGGGAATAGCAGAAGGATTAGATATTTTTTTAAGTTAGTATAGAAAAATGAAATTGAGCAGGTTCCTCCCAGATGCCTTATTTTTAGTCAGCATGCTGCCTGAGTCCCTGGTTGAACACATTTCAGCCATCCTGTGCCTAAGGAGAAAAACACCACTCCTGCCTCACGTCGCTATGGTAACTGGTGCTCAGCAGGCAGTTGCAGTTTCATTTAACATAACTGGCTTTTAGAACTTGAGGGGAAAGTATGCTTTCATGTAGGAGAAAGGGAAATACAAGTGGTTTAATTAACGTGTCTCAATTTAACATAAGGATACAGGTCATTCTACTGTTTGACCATAGCATGTGTAGCTCCATTTTATATCTGCATCAAATCTAAGGCATCAAAAGATGAAATACTTCTATCATGTGTGAAGTGCACAAAGTGGGCAGAAAAGGAGAGACAGGGGTTGTGTTGGACCCTTTGCAAAAGGTTTTTCACTTTATAAAACCATCTCGGCTTGAGAGTATATAGAATTGCTTCCTCTTCTCTCATCCACAAAGGAGGCCTGAGAGATGGGTTGCTAGGCAACCTCACACTGAAGACTGGGGAGCTTTGAAATTAACATAGCTGACCTCCCCATCATCTCTGCGCTCTGCTATTCACAACCATTTTGTGAGGCTGTAGGACTCAAGAAAATAAATATAAAATGTAAATACAAATATAAAGAATAGGGACAATAAATCTAACTTTTTCAAGCAAATACCAGGATTCACTCAATATCATAAGGCAGCAGTTTGAAAAAGCAGATTGAGGGGGAAAAAAAGTGTTCGTTGCTATAAATCAGAAACTTGTATTTTAAATAATCTAGGAAGAAAATGTTCCTCACTATGTTCTTAGAAATGTTTATAACTGCCACATAAACTATCACAACAAAGGGTCTGAAAATACTTTAGGGCAAACAAAGAATGAATCGGTTTACAATAATATATATCTACCACATATTTTTAACAAAAAACGCAAGTCTCAGTCCTAGCTCATGATGTTTTTCTTAATCCCGTCTCCTACTTGCTTTCCTGCCACTACATCATGAATGCAGTTAGTGTGGGAAGAGATTGCATTTATTTTGCAAGTAGATGAATATTTGGAAGTAGTTGCACAGCTGGTCTATGAAGCAGAGCGTACATTCCTGTTAGCAATAAATTATTTAGTTTGATTTTTAAAATGCCTCATACCACTGGAAAAAGCTTATGGTGACATTTTAAGATAGGTTGTTAAATTTAGCAACATTAAAATCAATCGAAATTGGTGGAATTGAATGGGGGTGGGGGACAGTAAAACAAATTCTGAGCTCTTTTTCAGTAGGTTTTTTTTTGTTGTTGTTATGGGTGTTTGGATGAAGCAATTCTGAAACTATTTAAATGGATTCTAGAAAAATTGAACAAATATGTTGAGGTTGTTGGGGCTCAGGGTCTCACTGTGGAAGAGGGGACACATGAAAACTGGGGGAAAGCAAGAAAGAACCCTATAGTAATGAATTGAAACTGGAAGAAGTGGTATAATTGTGTGACTTCTAAAATGTGTCAGTATGTGTGTGTATGCATGTATCTGTGTACACCTATATATGTGTATATGTTTAAGTGTATATATACGTGTATATGTTTTCTATTCACTAAAAGGGTTTAACAGAAACTCACCCCAGCATCAATGAGCATACTTAGCACTAAGATCTTGGTCTCTAATGCCATTCTCCCACTAACAGGAACCAGGGCTCCTCAGAGAAATGGCTGATTCTAGGGTTGGGGCAGGTTAATTAGAAGTTGAACCTGGAACATTTTGTTATGCTAGAAATAGAAAAATGTTTTTAAAAAAATGATGGGGGCAGTCATAAGGACACAGGAGCCAGCTTAAAGCAACTCCTGCTGGCCAGATCTGAAACAATTTAGCACCAAAATAATAAGGAACATTAATGAATTAGGAGCCATTGAAATAAATAGGAAGTCATGAACCTATATGATATTAAATGATAAATAAATGAAATGTAAAAATAATAAAAAATAATAAATAAGCAAGACAGGGGCTCTTGCTTACAGTAAAATGATGAAGGCTGGTTGATTGGTACTTTCTGAGAAAATGTTATGTTAGAATATCACCCTTTATAACTTACATCATCGTAAAGATTAGATCAGGCAAGAATCATGTTAATCTAGTGGAAATTTTTGAAGAAGAGTATAACATTTGTATGATCTGAAAGTGTCTCTTCATGGAGTGATTATTACTTGCAAGGGAAAAAAATAACAACTGTTTAGTGGAAAAAATTGACTAAGTAATCAAAATTAATATCACCAATGACAGCAGTTGGACATTATGTACTTTCAGATGTGATACTATGAGAACACAGCACCACTATATAGTATTATGAACAAGAATGTTAAACTAGAATTATGGGTTTGTATCAGACAAACCCAAAATGGAGAAACATTGTACAAAAAAAAAATAGGCATGGAGGACCACGTTCTTCAAAAATGGCTGTGTTATCAAAGACAGAGAAAGACCATGGAAACATTCCAGATTAAAGGTTATGACCAGTGAATGAATACCTGATCCCAGGATGGACACTGACTAGAGAAAAAAATGCTATCAAGGGCACTATTAGATTAATTTTTGTTAAGAATGATAGATTAAAAGTATTATATCTATTTTAAATTTACTATGATCATAAAGTATATCCCTATTCTCAGGAAATACACACTGAAGACCTCAGGAGTACAGAGGCATGTATGATGTATGTAACTTACTCTCAAAACGTTGAGAAAAAAATTTACATATAGGTGTGTGCTTATATGTGTGTGCATAAATGCATATACAAAAATGTACATATACAGAGAAGGCACAAATAATAAAGCAAAAGGAGGTAAAATATCAGCAGTATTTTAGTATGTATCTGAGTAAACGGCATATGGGTGCTCTTTGCATTTTTCCTATTCATGCAACTTCTGTTAAGTTTGAAATGATTTCCAAATGAAAATTTTAAAAATCAACAAAAAAGAAAATTTTGTCTCTTTTTGTAGAAAAAATTATTATAACTAGAATAATAAATATTTATATTTTATGAAATTTATGAAAACAAAAAGACATTACAATTCATAAGAAACAGCAGAGTTATGTGTTTAGCACAGAGAAGTGACATCGGGATTCAGATACATGTTGGTTTCATTTCATCCCCTTGACTTTGTGTGGTACATGTTCAACTATTTTAACTTTGCTCTTGGGTGTTCTAAACATCCTGAATTTTCCTCTCTCTCCACATCCCCCTCAAACAAATACTCTGTAGTTTGTGATTTAAGTCAATGTGAAAAATTAGCTAGAAATTTTTCAAGAAATTATATATCAGAAGTTTTCATTCATTGACTAGCGCCACTTCAGTATTTAACTTAAACTGTTTGAAAAGAGCATTTGCATAACAGCATTTTAGTGCATTTTTCCTCTTTAATGTTTTTAAACTTAGTGTGTTTTTCAAAGGAAGTATAATCTCTAACTGTGAAACAGGACATATTACCCTGACCTGTTACAAGTGAAGATACTACAGAACATTTCACAGCTCTGTTCTTTGTGTTTCAAGAGTGTATTATTTTTTTAAGATTCTTACATCATTTACCCATTAAAAATAAAACTAGCCTGCCTTTGGCGGAAACTGAAATAGTAATTACCTTCTTAAAATACCCTTCTGTTTGTTTAAAATGGTTTCTTTTACATTGCCAAAAGAATTTGTTTGAAGAAAGATAAAAATAACACACACACTATTTGAAAACAGCCTGGTTTACAGATTGCCATAGAGTCGAAGGTTATACCACTCGGAAGGAAGACATTGAGAAACCTGCTTGTTACTCAGCTTTTCTCATTTATGGGGTCAAATTGCTTTTTTAGGCATTGTGCCAGATTCATTTTTGTGCACTGTAAGGCAGAATGCTGAGTGAAGCATTTGTCTAGAAAACATCTGGTTCTTAAGAAGAGTATTAAAAGGTGGGTAGCACTTTTTTTGCTCATAACTATGATTTATTATGTTACAGTAACTCCCCTCTAATCTGGCAGGCAGACTCCCAGCAACCACAACCAGGAACCTGAAAGTTAAGTGAAAAATACTTCAGAGACCAAGGAAAACACAGGCCCCCAAATTCCATGCATATGAAGGAGCGGTACTGCCCTCAGGTCACCGTCTGTTTTATTTGTTATGGAACTATTGGAGCCAATTAGCAGAAGGGCTCCTGAGGCTACCTTTATATGTAATACCTCTTTTTGCAGTTATTTTGCTCCTTTACTCCTTTCATGAAAATCACACATCCCTCTAAACTCTATTTCTTCGAAATACCCCTCTAGACTCCACCCTTTTCCTACTAAAGTTTTGCCCTCCTCTCTTTCTTACACCTTCAGTATCTACTGGCTTTTTCCATAAATATTTCAAGATGCTCAAATAACTTCTATCTTAAAAAACAAAATAAACTTATCTCCGTGATCATGACCCTACTACTCCCTTACCCTCAACCCTGCATCTAAACATTTTCCTCTCACCTTCCACTCACAGCATTCTCACTAACCCACAAAAATACACGGGTTCAGATTAGACAAGGGGGTCCTCTTCCTCCAGGGAGAGGTAGTTGAAGGGTGCAAGACTTGGAGGCTGGATTTCAGCCACCCTCCCCTCCCACCTTGGCTGGGTCACTGTTCAAGTCACTACACAACCACACATTGTAGCCCTGTGTGATTTGTTATTTCCACTGTCTTCTTTTTAATTAAATTCGGTAGAATAATGAACTACAAGTGCAGATAAGTGGTTTTGCTTTTTTTTTTCCTGTAGTTGCAGGTCTGTGCCCTTTACTCATTTGACAGGAGGTAATGTTATCTCCCCATAGTAATCCTCCTTCTCCTGTTAAGACTGCAATTATCACTCCTATGACCATTTTCTGGCAGCCTATCTTCCACTTTCTGAATCTTTACTCTCACAATTGAAATAAAAAAGATTATGTTTTGTGTAAACAATTAGTAGTAAAGTGTGGGTATTAGGAGTTGAAAGAATGTTACCTTTTTTTCTTACTCATTTTTTTTCAGCAAGACAGATTCAAAATGTCAACAAAAAGTAAATTTGAGGCTATTCTCCAAAAAAAAAAGGGAAAAAAACTCCCTTAGTTTTAGTGTACTAGGTGCAGTTAAATTGCAAAATGGCAAAGAAATAAAAATTTTCTAATATTTTATCACTCAGATATAACTACTATTAAAAATTAGGTTAATTTATGTAGTTCTGCTATCCATATCTGTGCACTTATATATTTTTGCAAATTAATATGACGCATAAAGCTATGTTTCCTTTTTCACTTGTTCCGTGAGAATTTTAGCAGTTAAAAATCTTCGAAAAGGTTTTACAAAATAAATAATAAAATATTTCAAAACAGGTTTTCATGACTACCTAGTATTCTGTTATTAAACTTTAATATATTTGACCACTTATGTCTAATGTTTTGGTAACAACCAAGAAAAAACAAATTTTTTGCTGTTTTTCTTAAACTGAAAAGACTTAGAAAAAATTTCTGAATATCTCCTATGATGAATTTCTCTAAGTAGGATTACTGAATCAAAAAACACTCTAGTATTGCCAAAGTGCTTCTTCAGAAAGGCTGTACACTACACCAGCAGTATATGAATGTGGTGATTTCCTGTACCTTTGCCAATCTTTCATTAAAAACAAAAAAACAAAACAAAAAATAACTTACTGCTTTATCAGCACTTGCAATGCTGTGTAATCCCTTTTTAAGGCTATTTACCTGTGGTCTCTTAACCCAAACTAGGATAGTTCCTGTCTGTCTGAATTGGTCTTTTGGCTTCCATAGTGATTCCATTATCTAGTGCAAAGTTCAACTCAGCTCCTCAGCTGCCCACGCCAAAAAAAAAAAAAAAAAAAAAAAAAACCCTTCCACAATTGCTCTAGGTTCTTGACTTCAGGGGAAGAAAGCTATTTCCTCTTGAGACCCAGTTCGTCATAACTGCTTCCTTACCATGAGTGGGTGGTATTCAGATCCATACAGAAAATTCTTTCATTCATGTTGTGCCCCTCCTCTCTTCATCTTGAGTGCAGGCCCCAAATTCTCATTTAACTTGATTCCTTCAAGTAGCAGTTCAGATCAGTTTGAGTTCCAGCTTTCCCAGATGTGCAATCTTGAGCATGTCACAGAAGGCATGGTCATAAACCAAGCCTTACTGAACAAAAACATCAGAGATTAGTTAAGTGCTAAACAGAAAGTTTTAAAAAAGTGACATGATTCAGAATGAGAGGATGGTTACTTTTGATTGTGGGCCTGGACATAAACATAGTCTCTGAGGTGAGAAACATAACCAGAATGAAAGAATAAGCCTAGAGAGGAAAGCTTGGAGACAGGAAATGGGGGTAAGGGAGAGGAGAGTAGGGAGAGAATTTCAGATAGAGGGTATGACCAAAAGTATGCTCAGGATAGATGAAGAAGAGATTATGAATGTCAAGAGTACAGCATAGTTATTTGGAGGGACATGGGGAGGGAGGGAAAGAAAGAGGTATGATGAAGGAGTGAGAGAATGGATGAGAATCTTGAATACTTGTAGATTGTGCTCTAGGGGAACTTGTCCTCTTAATCTCACGTTGGCCTGCATTTTCTCTTTTCTTCCTGAAGGTTCTTCTAAATTGCAATTACTGCTTGGCCCTGTTCCACTTAATTGGTAAAGAGAGCCACTATTTATTAAGAGCTTAAGTGAGTCAGATTCATTAGAGGTTTTATGTAAATTCTCCCATTTAATCCTTGCAACAACCTGTGGCAGGTTATTATGCTTACGTGCTTCTTTAAGGATGAGAAAACTGAGGCTCACAGAGCCTATGTAACTTGAGCAAGATGAAACATCTAGTAAGTGGAAGAGCCAAAATTGAAACGTAGGCTGGTTTGACTTCAACTCATGTTAACTGCTGTACTGCTCTGCTTAGACTTCTCTTTCATAGTTTCTAAGAAGCTATTTGTAAGAACTGTTCATTCCACTCAGTTTATCTTGTTCCTCATTACTTAGCTGTCTCTGTGATAAAACACAGTTTCATCTGCTACCCAGATGCAGATAATTTTCTTACATTGTTTCTTAGACATGAAAAGTATCTTAATATAAGAAACAGTGTGGGCTTTGATATTGCCAGCATGGAATCCAGGTTCTGACACTTATTTTCTGTGACCATGGGAAACCCTATAGTTTGAGCCTCATCTTCTTCATCTGAAAAATAAGAATATTATTTTTATGGAGAGTTGAGTGAGAATTAAGACATATGGCAAGTTTCTAGATTAGTATCTAACAAATGTCAGGTGTAAAATAAGTGGTTGCTTAAGAAACAAAAACAAATTCTTCATTTTACAGATAGGATAACTGATTTAGAAATGTCTTGCTAGAACAGATATTCTGCTTTCTCTATTCAGTTTCCATAATTCTAGTATTCTATGATGCAAGTTAATTGGAAATGCTAAAGGTATTGTTATGATGTCCTTACATCCATTCAGGTAGAGAGATATTCTCCCTTCTCCCACCCTAGAATTTAGAGAAAGTCTGTCACAGTTCCAGAATTGCAAACAAGGATAATAATTCCTATATTATAGGGTTGTGAGGATCAAAGGCAATGACATGTGGAAGTGTTTTAACAAATATGAAATATTTCAGAAATGCATGCTTATTATTAAACATTTTCATGAAATGCTAGAAACAAAAGGTAGGTGAAAAGAATGATTAGAACGTTATAAGATGTAATTGGAATTAAAAAAAAACTGGAAAATTGGAGAAGTGATCAGAAACAAGAGAATATATAGCTCAAAAGAAATAAACAGACATTTAAAGAAAAGCAGCGAGTGACTTTTAAAAGTGTTTCCTAAAAATGCAAATGAAATCAAAGACGATATTTACTGTATTTTTAAAGACAACTGAAAAAGATGTAGACAACACATTTTTCAAAAAATGCTAAGAATTTGGTTTACTAAGATTAGGTTAAACGTATAAAAGGGTGAGAACTGCTTTGCTAGAGTGGTGTTAAGCATAGTAAGGTAAGTAGTGCTTTCACACAATGTGCTTTGTGAGTATCTGCTGACTAAAAATATTTGTCACTCTTCTCACCAGATGTTACAGTTTCTGAAATTACACCAAAGGGACTAGTCTTTGGGCTAAGGTTAAATATTGCTATCAAGGTTTACCTATTTAAACTGATTTCCGGTACTGATTATTTCTTAAGATCACATTGGCAATGAGAGCAGAAAGAATGATTTCAATAAAAGTAAGGAGAACTCACATTTTATATTTTTCTAAAAGTATTCTTCTAGGAAATTCATATTTTCTGCAATACTACTCATTAACACTGCAGACTGCCTGGGAAGCTCACTCTAATTTTGCAAAACGTACCATGTTTTCTGAGTTCCAAGAAGAATATACACTACATAGTTCTAAAATTTTTATTAAAATATATTTTTCTTTTTCACAAATTATTTACAAGAAAATTTATTCAGATCTTTGAAACAACAATGTTACAAAAATTTTTGAGAACAATTGCATTTTAATATATTTCCTAAAATAAACAACTCAGATTACTTAGAAAAAAGATATAGGATATTTAATTACTTAGATTTTAAGAAAATAGTCTTTATATAAATGGGTTATAATCTTTACTATAGAGACACCAAATTTGCATGTAATCGAGAGTCAATTAAATAATCCAGTTCTCATTCACTTTCTCCATCAGAAAATATCCATTTGACATAGCATTTCTCTTTATACACAACAGCAGCCTCTGCTGGAGAAAGAAGGTATGCTTCTATTACAAAGTATTAGCTCGAATCTATTTTGAATTGGAAGAACTCAAGATTCATTTCCCACTTAACCAACAAACTAAGTTAAAATAATTTTCAAGGTCTTAAAGATGTGCGGGCCTTATCAAGTATATCTTTTCTGATTTTTGGATAAGTTGGATGTGTTTCAAGAACCTGCAAAAACAAAAAGAAAAAAAAGACCCAAATCAAAAGAAGCACAAGAACTAGTAATTATTTACCAAGAACTAGAGAACTACAAAACTTACTAGAAATAAGCATTACAGTTGAGATTTTGTTGTATTAATTCTGGAAACATAACCACAAAATTTAAAAGTAGCATCTGAGATGCAACGACTCATTCATATCAGTATTAATTAGATGAAAACAGTAGAATATAAATAATACATGTAGAAAACACATCATACAGAATTAGTTCCTTAATAGGACAGTTGCAGAAAACAAGTATGTATCAATGATTTCAAATATTTTATTAAATTTAGTTATTTATTCTAATCACATTTATGTGGAGTGATTCTGAAACACAAATTTCTAGGACTACTGAGTCTAGGAGTAGGGAGATATTTATTAAAAAAACAAAAACAAAAACAACAACACTCCACAAATGATTCTCATGTATAATCTTACTTCAATGTGAAATACTGGCTTACAGAGAGATTCAGTAATGAATAGCAATCACTGAGGCCAAGAACTTACTATAAAGATGCCGAAACAGCTATTTGGGATAAGGCACGCTACACAACTCTTTTCTAAGGAGTTTTTCTTGGAGCTAACCGTGTTTAATATAATGCCTTATATGGAATATTAATGGGACAATGTATACATAAAGAAACTGCAGTCTCAATTTGCAACTTAAATGTTTGTCATTTTAGTAAGAGATCATTTAGTAGGGAACCAGTTACACAAATGTAATCGAATGACTTCTAAATTACAGAAATATCTTTTAAATCTAATTTATAAATATGAATTTTCTAACAACCAGACTTAGATACATTCATAAGCATGTTTATTCAGAACAATGACCTAGAGAATCTATAACAATGCTCAAATATCTTCTGACAGAAAGACTATGTTTTATTTAACATGTTTCTCCTCTAGACTGTCTTTAAAAATGTATACAAACATTTTATTATTTGAGGTCTAACTAAAAACATATGTTTAAGTAAACTTTATAATTTTCTAAACTTTGAAAACTGACCATCTCTCCCAGATGTAACTGATAAGTCATTTAAGTAAAATACTACATCCTCTACCTCTATTCACGTACATCTTAAGATCAACTAAATGTAGGAAATTGTGCATCTGAAAAAATTTAAATGTTACCTGGTGACATACGTCAATTGCATCCACATATCTTTTTGCTTTTAAGTAATTAAATGCCAGTTTGTACCCTGTTAAGACAAAAGACCATAATGGTATAGTACTATTTATAGAGCACACTGCTACTATTACCTCTTTTTTTTGCCTCCTCCTTTTGCTCACTTATTAGAGAACTCTTAATAGAGGCTGGTGAGTGTACTATGACAGAAGTGATGAAATTAATAGAAGGTGGAGTGATATGAAAGGAGAACAGGTAGGAAAGAAAATGGAGTAGGAAAAAAGGACCACAGTGAATATACTGTTGGGTAAGAAGGCTGTCATCCCACAGATGTGGTTTTGTAACTTATAGATTATAGTAAAATTCATAATAGGGCAGGAGATGATAACACAGCTATTCATTTATACAGTATAGATTTATTTAGCATTTAAAACATCAAGCGAACTGGCTCACAAGGTTTACATCCTATTAGGAAAAGAAGTACATTGTTTAAGTAATTATGTAAATAAATGAATAACTTCAAAACTGAGATAAATGCTGTGAAATAAAGATACAAGTTAAGTGAGCTATCATAAGAAACCTGACTGGGGAGGAGGTGAGTGTCAGGCAATGTTTGAAGTCTGAAGGATGAGGTATATAACCTAGGCCAGGAAGGAGGGAAGCAAGAACACTTTCAGGCAGAGGGAACTGTACGTGTAAAGGACACACAGGAACCAAATGGACGTAGAGGACACGGTGAGAGAGCAGAGCAGGTGGGAGAGTGGCCCAGAATGGAGTGGATTAGTCATCAGATATTCCACATCAATGATGAGTAACAATAATCACAATTACTAATATTGAAATGTCATGTTTCAAATAGTGACAATTTAGAAGTGTTAAGACATACCTAAATGACTGTTGTTCTCCTGTAAGAATGCTATAAAAGTAAGCAAAATTAGGGGAAGACAAAAAAGTAATGGTGGCAGTGTACGTAATAAATAATATAAATGATGTAAAATAATATGTAATTAATTAAATATTTCACTTTATCACTTTGAAATATGAAGAAGAGAAATATGAATGCTGCTCTTAGGCTCTAATGAAAGTACCAAAACAAATTTTTAGAATTTCAAACAAATGTTTGAAAAGGACAACTGGATAGTGTAGGCTAGTCATCTGGAAGTAAAATGTAAGAAATAGGAATTATCTGAAATTCATAGTATTTGATACACACAAACATATAGAATAATCCTAGATGAAAATAGCAAGTCTCAGAGAGGAAAACTTGATATCATTACAAAGAAATTTTAAAAAAGATTAATAGCACAGTTCATGACATTTAAAAAGGAAAACAATTTAAGATGTCATGCCAAACATACTTTATATGAAAAGTAGAGCCAAAAAACCCTGCAGATTTAGGTTTTGGTTTCTGGCTTTCTAACTAGTCAATTTCAAGTTTCCTCATCTAAAAACGGGGATAATAACTCTTCTCTCTTTTAGTATAATTTTAAAGATAAAATGAAATACTCATTGTGAAAGGCTTTTAAAAATTTTAGCATACCATGCAAATGTTAGCCATTTTTTTTCCTGTGAAAACATTAAATTAGAAGCACAAAATTTTAATGTTGGTAGAAACCTGATAGATTATCTTGTTCAAAACATTTTATAGAGGAAATAAATGGCTTGAAATGGCAAAGAACATGTGCACTGCAGCTGCATTATACCTGCCAAGCTAATAAGAATTCATTCAGCTTGATGTAATCACAGAGAGAGGAGGGGAACACTTTCATTATGACAATACTCAAGCCTAAATCCTATGGAAAAAACACAATCATATTAATGATAGCCTGACAAGTGCAAAAATGAAATGGCTAAGCAGGTTTAGGGTGTTGGATGCAATGATAATGTTAAGAAAGTAAAGAATTAATTGAGAACCTCACAGAAATGCTTACTCAAGGAGAACACAGAGGAACTGATGAAATCGTCTATAAAATACACAGATGACACAATGAAATAACTAGTGAGTTGGAATCTCTATATTTGTTGAAGTCTCCTGAGAAATACAGTATTAAATAATTTAGCTTATAAATGTATTCCTCTGTAGAACTTGATTTAATACAATGTTTCTAACTTCCTTGACAATGGAATGCTTTTCAGCACAGGATTATAATTTTGGAAACAGCAGAGAGTGGATGGAGAGAAAGGGGTAGAATTAGATTAGACGTCCTCCAAACAAACAGAGACTCATGGACATGGACTATAGACTAGTGGTTACCAGAGAGTAGGCAGGAGGGGTAGCGGGTAGGTAGACAGGGTAAAGTGGGTCAAATATATGGTAACAGAAGAAATCTAACTATGGGAAGTGAACACACAGTGTATATATATATATAATATAATTGGCTTTCGTTAACCAATGTTGCCATAAAATAAACTAAATAAATAAATAAATAAATAAAATTAGATAGATGTCCTTTAAGGTGGCTGAGGACAAGCTTGAATATCAGGCAATCACAATTAATTATTAGTAGCTAATAACCTATTATGAATATGTAATTTATTTTTCAGAAGAAGTGAGAAAGGAAGTTGGCTCTTAATGTGTATTTTGTTCTTAAAAAGAAAGTCAAATGCATTTCAATAAAGATTTACAGGTATAACCCAAGTTTCCTATGAAAACCAAGTTAAACTCACCTACTGATGGATTTGTCTGATTGCCATGTTTCCATGCCATCTCATAGTTTAGGGCAGCATCTGTATATGCTTGTTCTTTTTCCATAATGTACCCCATATATTCATAAGCTTTGCAGCAAGACTGGAGACAAATGGAAGATATATGAATGGATTAAACTTGATACCACTAAGATTTTATGGGGTACTTAAGACTACAGAGGTCAACCACATTAATTCATTTAAATGGCACATAAAACAATGATTTTCAACCGTGGCTATAAAATCAAATCACATAAGGGACTTAATAATTAAGATTCCAATCCAAGCCTCCACTCCAAACCTGCAGAGGCAAGGGCATTTACATTTTACACATACATATATATGTACTTTTTATTCCAAATAATTTCAACAAATATAAATATAGAAATGATAATAATGAACACTATGAACCCATATCTTCAAAAATTAACTCATAATACTATTTCACTTCTACCCTACACACTCGTCCTTCTGTATTATCAGATGAAAATACTCAAATATTGTATCATTCCATCCACAAATATTTTAGTACTTCTTAAAAAATAAGGACTTTCTTTAAACATAACCACAATCTGTCACATCTAAATATAACAACTCCTTGACATGACCAAATATCCAGTTACTATTCAAATGTCAAATGGTCTAGATATATATATATTTTTAGTTTGTTAGGATGAGGATCCAAATAAGGCCCACACATTGTGACTCATTAAAACATCTCTCAATTTTCTTTTAATCTAGTACTTTCCTCTCTATCTCTCCCTTTTATTGTAACTAAATGTAGCAGAAACAACATTTGTCCTAGAGTTTCTTACAGCCCAGACTGAGTTGAGGGCATCCTCGTAGTCCTTATTGTGACATATTCCTATGTCACTGATATTTCTTGGGAATTGTAATTAGACCTAGAGGGTTGGATTTAATTTTGATTTTGGGGGAAAAGGTGAAAAATCCTAACAGAACAGTGCCCTGACAAGCCACGTTGAAGCCTGAGGCAAAAGGGAAAAAGTGAAGCCCTATGTGTACATTTTTAGGTATATTATAATTGCTAATTTTTTTCTAGAATGTTAAATTAATTTTTATAAATTGAAGAATTAACAAGTAGATATATTAAAACTCATATTATTTTAAGTTTCAATATTTTACTTATACCCCAAAATTTATTACAATTTTATTTTCTTGACCTTAATATACAAGAAAATGTCAATAATATTAAAACCATTCCATTAAAACCATTACCTATTGAAACATACAAACACTGATATTTGGGACACACAATTTCCCTTTTGCTTCAGGCTTCAATATAGCTCAGCACAACACTATCAGATCCTATCTATTTAACATTTTGATATTTGCTTTAAAAAAACATTGCATTCAATTATTTGTCTTGATTACTACAATGAACTGAATGATTGTGTCCCCTCCAAATTCGTATGTTGAAACAAATCTTAACCTACAGTGTGATGGTATTAGAAGGTGAGGTCTTTGGGAGGAAATTAGGTCATGAGGGTATAGCTCTCATGAGCAGGATTAGTGCCCTTATAAAAGGGACCTCAGAGAATTCTTGCACCCTCTTTATTGCACCGTGTGAGGATACAATGAGAAAAGCTGGCAGTCTGCAGCCTGGAAGGGGCCCTCGCCAGAAACCAGCCATGCTGGCACACCCTGACTTCACTTCCAGTCTCTGGAATGGTGAGCAACAAATTTCTGTTGTTTAAAAGCCACCCACTCTGTGGTACTTTGATATAGCACCACCGACTGACGACGACAATTACTGAGATTTTAAGTGCCCCTTTAAATTTTGGACCCAAAGTGAATATTTTACTTGTTTCATCTCAGTCCAGCCCTGTCATAGTTGGTGTTTTCTTCGATCAGGAGGCATATAATATCTGATTCTCTTTTTGTGATGTTATACCTATTCATTAACTCATCAGGGTTGAAAATGGTGATATTCTATCATACTTTTTTCATTTATTAGCAGGAAAACATCTATAATGAGAAATGTCTCCTTTTCTACTATTTTGTTACCCAGTAGTATAGTTCACACAGAAAAGGTGGGATAAATGCTTAATTCTTTATTTTTACCTGTCAGTTTTAGAAATAGTTCATTAGCATATTTCAGTAGTGACCGATTAGGTTTCTCTTTTGGATATTTGTAAACTCACAGATTCAAACATATTTAGTGTGTTTCAATTCATTGCACTTCTTATTTTTGATATTTAAAGTGTTTTAATTTTGGCTAAGTGGGAGTGTCTTCAAGTTGGCGCCTGAGCCCTTAATGTGACCCTAATCATCTTTGACAGCTTCCTTGCCATCTGGTATGACAAGATGGTCTAGTGTCATCTTATACATTTCCTGTCCTAGATCTGGATGATCTCCATTTTTTAATTACATAATTCAAGGTTTCTAAGTTCTAGTTCCTGAATCTTATGCTTCTAATATTGACAAGCCTAAACGGCAGTGCTAATGCCTCTAAAGTAGTCATCATGTTCAAACATGCAATGTATTGCTTTCAGTGTTCTGGTAAATTGAAATTTCATTTGCATCGAAACCTTAATTCCCATGCCATCTTGCTTAATCCTACACTTGGAATGGAAGGGTCAGCTGATTTGCAATTTTGATTTTCCAAAGCCTATTAATGAGTACTCTGCTTTTCAGGGCCAATTTAACTTAAAATTAGATCTATAAACTATAAGTTGATAAATGGCTTGATGTTCTGATTTAGGTTTTTAAAGTTCCTAAGAAAGTAACTTAACAGAGTCAAATGATCTCTTTAAAAAACAAATGGTGCATTTTGTAATCTAATTGCTCAAATAGAATAAAACATCGATTTTATGTGATTAAGATTTGAAGTAATTGATAATGAATCTATAAAGATAGAGATCCCCAAGTTTCTAAGTTGCATACAATTATTTCTCAACAAATAGTAACAAATTTTAAACTTAAAAAATTTTTAATAAAACATCTTTTTTGTGTAATTAAGTAATTTTGAGGACTTAAAGATTTTC
Source organism: Macroglossus sobrinus (assembly GCA_004027375.1). Taxonomy (NCBI): domain Eukaryota; kingdom Metazoa; phylum Chordata; class Mammalia; order Chiroptera; family Pteropodidae; genus Macroglossus; species Macroglossus sobrinus. Next base: position 44,928 of record PVKZ01001594.1, read on the forward strand.
AATTTATACTTAAAAATAAGGACTTTTTATTACACAAATCAAATTAAATTCCAAAAAGAATTTTCCCCACAAAATATATTATGCACAGTGGATTCTAACAATGTGGAAATGGCATGCAGCTGCAGTAAATTCATCGAGTGTGTCTTAATAGAGGGACAGACGTCCGCAATTAATGTTCTTCTGCAATTTTCATTAGTTCTGAGATGATATGGGTAATCACAAGCAAACCCTTGACATTCCAAAAACACTTTCTGTAAGTAGGGCATACCACAGCTGAAACTTGAAACTGCATAAATCTTTTTTTTATTTTCAAGGGTAAATAGCTTATTATTGTTAATGTTTATTTCCTGATTGTGGTAAGAATAAACATTTAATTTCCAAAACACACAGGAATCCTTAGAAATGAACCAACACTCTATAATAACCTATTATAGAATGCTTATACAATGGTTAACAATTTTTACTCTGCAATCACCTACCCTATTATGACGCAGGCACCGTTTTAACAGTTCTTCTGCCATGTCGTACTTTGCTGACTGAATATAAATATCAGCAAGTAGCAGCCAACTCCTCTCAAAGTCCTCAGCATCAATAGGATTCCAGTTCATTTTTGCAATCCGTTTCAACTGGTTTCTGGCTCTTGGTGTCTGTTTCAAGATCATGTAAGCTGTTGCCATTCCCAAAAGTGCTGGAATATGATCCTTCTGTAAGAAAACAAAAACTTTAGACCCCCAGATACACAAATGTGAATAGATGTCCAATGTTTAAAAGGAAAACTAATGGAAAGTAGCAAGTGCTACTTAATATAAGAAATGGCCTGTGGATTTTATTTCTGGCTCCATGCAGGTATCTGTGACATGGTCATTACTTAAAACATCAAGTAAACTCAAGGTGCCATGAATCACCACACAACTCCAGACAATTAGGGTGACTCAGTCTTTAATGGGATTGACTGTTTTGGTTTTGTGTAGAAACAGAAAAAATAGAATTTTTTTTCAGTGTAATCCTAATTGAACATTGTGTTTCAAATTTAGTATTTTGGATCCTTTGCTCTTTCATCTATAAAACAGGAAGAACAAACAGAATGACTTACCGGCAGTGATATTCTTTATCTATAATGACTGTGTTGCCCTCTTTCTCTCCTTTTTTATTTTCATTTTATTCAAAAGCCTCTTCTAAAAAAGTTCATCCAATGAAACATTTTAAATATGGCATACAATTAATTAATCACTTGAAAATTATATGAAATAAACTCGTCTTACAATATGCTTTTAGATTTGGAGTCTGTAGCTTCTTGACAGTGTCTATAAACCATGATGTCCTTTTAGACAGAGTTCAAAGTCAGCATATGTCACTTTCTGAAATCAACAAACTAATAAGAACTTGCATAAAATAGAGGCCATTAGTGATCATTCCAGTAAACCAATTTACCTAAGCAATAATGTGTATGTCCCTGATAAAACTAGCGTGCTCATTAAATTTCAGCAGAGAGCTTTGTAATGTTTTCATAAAGAGGAAGACTTCAGTTTCAAATACAAATAAAAGATGAGAGAAACTGTGATTTAGAAATTATAGTATCATGACTAGCTAGAATAAAGGTACACTGTAAGATAGAAAATTTGAGTAATTAATAAGGAACAAAAGGAGAGCAGAGTGGTAAAATGTTCACTGCCCAAAACTGAGATCATGATTAGAAGTGAGAAATAACCCTGGATTTTAGAAGGGTGACTCATTAGTGCTGTATGAAAACAACTTTTAAGAATATAACATTTCCTTGGTTCCAACTTTATATTTATCACTAAACTTCCAATATGTAATTTTTTTCATTAAGGAATGTCAAAAAAAGATTTTATTTGAGTGCCAGATCCAACCAACTGGTAGCAAATTCTGAAGACATGTGTGGGATAGTAATCATTCACTGAGCCCTACCTTTATCCCAGATGGGCTATAAAGGAAAGAAAATAGAGACCGGCCATGTATCTGTTAGCTAGGTCTTAGGAGAGCCTAAGAGAAGGGTCCTGTAAAAATGTCCAGACTTGTTCACATACTAAAAATATTCCACACTACACATTTGAAAATAAGTTCTCTAATTTTAAAACTACACACCTCAAGTTTGATTAGAATGAAACAATTCCTCACAGATTGATCACTCCTGAGTGAAATGAAGGTTTCTAAAACCACAAACCTGAGTTCTAAGCCCAGCATTAGACTAGCAAATGTGTTTTATGGTATAGAAATACTAAAACATTCAGTCAGCTTCTCTCATGCTCAGTCATTCTAAGCTACAACTTTAGATCACAAAGGACAATATAGCTATATTATAAACATACTTTTATGGCTCAAGGTGATGGGATTAAAGCAGGTGAAAGGACTCTCCTTGAGTTTAATGTATTTTCCACCATTTCCTCCCATGACTTCCTGTCACATCCCTCTTTTTCAATCAATTTGAATGCTGCATGGTGCTGTGAATATACTTTATGCTTTTCTGCCTCCCTGCCTTTGTTCCTATTTTCCACTTCACCTAGAATGCACTTTCCCCATCTCTGCCTGTGAAAATGCAATTCATCCTGGTTCTTCTTAAAACATACTTTCCCCACAAATGGGTCTCCCAACTCTCCTTATACTGTTTCCTACAGCTCTTTTATTTGCTAACTCTAAGACAGAATTGTCATAAATTTTGTTTTGTACTATAGTCAGTATGCTTGTCTCACCTTCCTTGGATTATTAGAAACCTGAAGAAAGGGGCTACACCTGGTTTATCTTTGTGATGTCCACTGTGCTCAGCACCCACTGGCTACTTAATGAATATTTACCATATTTAATATATGCAGCCTATGAGTTAAATGAAAAAAATGCAAGATAAAATTTGTTTATGAAACTTCAGTTCATATATTAATCTTTGGATAATCATTAAACATATTTGTTAGTGTATTAACAATCACATATGTAAGGATGATAAAAAAAATACCGAAATAATGCAGTCTCACAAACACAAAAATGACATTCTTTCTAGGAAACAGCTGTGATGTTACTGCTGTTGGTGTTCTCTCTTAAACTTCATAATTTAAATTCTCTTTTGTTACATGATAGAAAGAGAAAATTTGGTAGCTATGACACCTTACTTGAAATGGTGCTTCATCATGTTCTTACAGATTTTCTTGGACTTACATGATAGACCTGCTTCTGGTCTCCGTTGAGTCAGCTACTGTTATCCATCTGCTGCCACATAGCCAATTCAACTGAGTGCAACTCCTGAGAACATTACTTCAACGTCAGCAGAAGGCTCTGTTCCAGGATGTTCTGCTGTCAATGCTACCTTGCTGTTTTGTTCTAAGAGTGGCTTACAGTGATAACAGAGCACCATATAGGATACTTGTACCTAAATGGCAATGGGAGTTGTTGGTTTCCCAAAATACTTCCAGGGTCCTGGGAGGCACAGGGAAGGCGACATAGTAGGGGGTTTTTGGTAGTTTATTGCTACCACTATGACCTCTGAACCACAAGGAAACACAGAAAAAGTCTATAAACCCTCTAAGAGACTCAAAATTATGAGTTTTCAGTGGCTTATAAAATTCTTGAGTAGAATAACATGAAAGCTAATGAGTATGCTTAGAACTAGCTATTGCCAACTGCTGATGGGGTGGGTGCCTAGAATTCTTTCCTTAATATCAAGTAATTGAAATATGGCACTGTGTGAGGGAAGTGAAAACAGAATACAAGAGTAAAAAGGGAGGTGGAGCCAAGCCAGGTGAAGGGAAAGCCTTTCATATAGTAATAATAATAATAAATTGCAGGGGGACATTTGTGCTGCTAAACTTTTTCAGTTATTTACATAACTGAAAGTTGTCAGGATCTATCTCACTTAGCTTTAGAATTAGAAAAATTTTCAAATTCACATGAGCAAAAAGGTGAGCTAAGAAGGTAGCTAGGTATTTATTTCCCCTTAGTAAGTTAACTTAGGCTACATCAACAACACAGATCTTCTCCAAAGGACAAAGCCATTCCCTTGAGAATTTATGCCTTTTTGAAGAATTTCTTTTATTTAGAATTTGCCATTCTAATACTGACAAATATATCAATAATACATCAAAGCAGTAACAGTATCTCCCTGGAAACAAAGGTACATTGGGTGAAACTATGTCAAACTATACATCTAATTTTTAGTAGTAGTAAGTAATTATGTTAATATTTAGGAAACAAACGACTTATCAAAATACTTATCTCTATACTACCACGAAAAGATAACATATGAAGCTGAAAATCTACTTACCTCAGATGTTGCTATTTCGGTGAAGGTATTCAATGCTTGCTCAACATTAGACTTCTGTTTGGTGGCCATTAGGCAATAGTTTTCCATTACACGAAGTTGAACATGACCCTGAACAGTCTGGGGTTTTAATTCTTTAAGAAGTTTTTCTGCTGTTCTTACTGCTAATTGCACAGACTCTTGCTTCTCAGTTGAATTACTGTATACAATTAAACATAAATCTCTTATTTCTATTACTCATGAAGTAAAATTCATTGAGATTAGAATGAGCTCTAGGGTACACAGGTTTCTTTTCTGTCATCAGTTTAAAAGTAATCCTTTTGAAGACTGCCACTCATTCTCTTCTAATACAAAGTTAAGTACCACATTATAATGCTTTTTAAAAACAAAATTAATATAGCCTTAAGAACACACCATTAAACATTTATTCACTTGAGACTGAAGACAAAATTTGGACAATATGCGGTAAAAATGTTCATTTCAGCCAATATAAAACTAGAATTCAGAATAAGTAGAATCATACAAATATCAAGTGGTATAGTCACTCAGAAAATGAAAGAAATAAAACGAGGGAGAAAAAAGTAACAATATTGTTGAGGTACCCACTATATGCCAAGCACTGGATTATTTCAGTTAATCTCTGTTGAATATATTTTATATATGAGAAAACTAAGGCTCAAACAGGTGAAGCAATTTGCCAAAAGTCACACAGCTAATAAATGATAAACCTGAGATTTAAATCTAAGTTTGTCAGACATATAAAGTATACTTTACTTTCCTCACCTAGATGCCTATCAGATGCTCAGAAATTATATATCTGTCAAAGGATGTAAATTTCAAGTGCAATGACAACTTAAATATGTGCTAGCATTTTTCTTATTTTTTAAACATACATCTCTCTCTATATATATGGAACATTAAATCTCAAAGCCCAATCACTTAAGCCACTAGTCTTTTTCTCAGGCTTTAAGATTTAATCTTCTTTAAAACATCTGACTATTAGCTACCTTCTTCAGAGTTCTCTTTTCACTTCTGTAACGTTACACATTTTCTGTTTTCTTTTTACCACACTGACTGCCCTTCACTGAACTCCCTTTCTCCTCCAGTCTCCTTAAATATTAGCAAGCCCATTTGCTGGGGTGATCCCTTTGTGACTTATATAAATGTCTAATCACCATGTTGTACACCCAAAAGTAATAAAATATTGTATGCCAACTGTATTTAAAAAAATAAAAGTTTTTAAAAAAATGTTGGCATGCCCAAAATTTAGTTCTCAGACTTCTGCTACATTCTACTTGCAAAGAGACCATTCACAGGGTTCCATCTATCCACTCCGTGCACCAAATCTGTCTACCAAATCTGAATCTTCAGCTGTGACCTCTCATCTGAGTTCTCATTTTATATTGGCAACTACTTGCTAAATAATTCCATGGGGATAGCCTATAATCACATAACAGTATGTTCCCTTAACCTTCCTAAAAACAAACAAAACAAACATGTTTCTCCCTGCTCTAAAACTTTCAATGGTCTCTAGAAGCCAAGCCTTCAAACCTGCCATTGAAACCTCTTAGCAATCTGATTCTAATTTACTCCTAGTTCTAGTATACATCTTCTTCTGACTGCTTTGCACTATGAGCTCTATAAATTCCTGCAACTCTTAATATCCATTTAACTCATTTCTGTTTTGTTGGAGATTAAATGATTCCAGGCACTGTCTTGCTTCCTAGGTAAATTTTATGCTTCTGAGGGCAGAAACTACCCCTATACCTTATACGTTTACGTCCTTATACATATCCCACTGTACTGTGACCAATTTAAAGAGAGGACAAGCAATGAACACAGTTGGATAGAAATATAACCACTTACCAGATCTGCACCACAGTGGCTAAGAGCAAGAGCTTTGAAGGAAGGTAAAACTCAGTCCAAATCTTGCTCCCACCATTTACTAAATCTATAACATTAGACAAGTTAAGTTTGAGCTTATTTCACAATACCGTTATAAGGAATAAATAAGATAATGCCTGGGAAGTATATAGCACAGGGTATGGCATATAACTACTATTTGTTAAGGAGTTACTATTATTATGTGAATAATTTTTGCCAAAGTAATCAAATTCTATAATATATCCTCATTATGTGTTTTTTCTGATTTAGGAAACCTCCTAAATGTGTTTCACGCTTGTTTTAGAGAAGTTATTCTAGTTATATTTTTCATCTGACCTTTCATTAACATTATCCTTCAATTTAGTTCTCTTCTATAAGGTATCCTTTTTTAATCCTCAATAAGTATTGTTGTTGTTTTTCAAAGGGTAGTTTCTCAAATACTACTCACCCCAGGTCTCCATCCAGATTTTCAAATACTTCCCCTCCAACAGTTTCATTATCTGGATTCAAACAGATTTCTACCATATTATAAAGGGCATTTTGGCCCCAGTCACTATCTTTCCGAGCTTTATTAAAATGTCGAAGGGCATCATTTGGTTCTCCAGTATACCTTGTTAGATGTACAAAAGAAAAAAAAAAATCACTAATTTCAATCACTGACTACAAATTTTTGTTATGTATAATCTGTTTGGTAAGTAAAATTATTAACATATTTTAACATGTAGATTTTTTTAAAACAAAGAAAAGCTTATTATACTTTATCCATGATGAGAAAAAAAAAACTTATGAAGGATTTATTTGCCAAGAGATTTACCAAAGATATAGTCCTTTACAGTACTGATATCCTGGTTCCAATTTTGCTCTGGAGTTACATTTCTCAGCCATTAAGAAAAACCTTGGTACATCCTCAAGTTTTCCACATCTTCTTAGGAAATCAATTAAACGAGACAATGTCATATAATTATCTAGAAAAAAAGAATATTTCAGCTATAGACATTTTATATCTTTTGTTATGATGGTTATAATCCTACTTTATTGAAGTATAGTTTACTTCGAATGAAATACAACATAAATATAAGCAAAGAAATACCTTAGGAGTTATAAGTCCCTAAAGAGACTGGACAATCTATCAAATGATCAAGGTTTGGTTGGTCTGATCACAATGAGAAAAGATTCTAGATAGGCAAATATATAAAAATATACATCTGTTGTAGCTTACTTTTAAATTGTTCCTAGAACTAAAATCTTCCAGAAACAATCTTCTAGAAACAGTGGATAATTTAAACTCTAATTACAAAATTCAAGGGGGTTGATTTGACTGCACAGGGCAAGACTATCTCTGAGACCTCCTCTACCATTTACTGCAGCAAATAAGGAGCTGAGAACAGTACATTTTGATTATAATGTTTGGAGTGGGCAATTAGAAATCTTACTCCAGTCTTCCTTTATTAAGCGCTAGTACCTACCATACTAGACACTAGCTGACCAGTTAGCTAGCATAGGACTCAAAGGCTTGGAAGTGTGGTTGTGTGTCATTTCTGGAGTACAAGTTCCTTATATGAAATTTATAAATAATTCATTTTATATCTGTTTATAAATAGTCCGAAGAGCCAGTCTACCAGGGCAATTTTACTATTACCTCTTTGGAAAAAATGCTAATGCCAACTAACCTGGGTGAGACAAAATTCCCATGACAGACGAGGACTTCCTCAAATCTTATATGTATGTGGGGCAATACTGCCATTGATGGCTTAAAAATATTCAGAAGGGAAGATGGCTGTTTTTTAAAGAAACTAGGTTGGATAATATGCTTAGAGGGATATGCTGCAATATAGGAACAGCTTGAGAAAGACTGAATGAAAATATTATATACAGCACCTTAAATGACAATTCAGAGAAGGAGAAGGGACAAAATAGAGTCTAGGACCCAAGGTAGAAATGGCAGGAAAAAAATGACTTAGGCTTAAATAAGTAAGAGTAAGGTTTGGGCAACAGAAGTAGGAAGATAGACTCATATTTTGGTCTCAGAGTGAGTAGAAGAAGTAAGATCACAAAATAACTAATAGCATTCTTTTAAATAATACCTGAGTATAAGCTGGGACAGACAGGGCGAGAAACAAAACATGGACTAAAGTACTCCAAAGGTGGGAGGAAATTTTAAAAGATAATAAAAATAATAAGAAACTAAAATGTTGATATTGTCATGAAAACGAACAGGACTTTTTGCTTTCAATCTTTGCCTTAATCAGGGTATTTTATTTGTAAATAGAAAGTGTTATTCTTTAAAGTCAGAGTTTTTTTTAAAGCATCAGTAAATACAACATGTAGAGTATATCTATTTGGTTCTCTGAGTTATCCCACTTGATGCAGAGCCATTTCTTTGCGCTGCCTGCACGAGGCAGCTCCGACTGCATGTGGCATCATCCTGAGACGAAGGCATTAGGGTTTAGGAGAATTCAATGACAGCTCTGGAACTTCCTCTGAGATGTCAAACTCTTTTCAGTAATACATGTAAGCAACACACACTACTGTTTCCATCTTCCCTTTTTTACCTTTCTCTTATCTCCTTCCCTTTCTACTTCCCTTCCTTTTCTCCACCCACTCTTCTTTCCGTCCAATATTTATTGAGCACCTACTTGCCAGATATTATTCTAATTCCGGAAACACAGCAATGAAGACAAAGTTCCTGGCAATTTGATGCTTATGTTTTATTATTTACAATTTTTGTTTTGTTTTATTTACAGGGGTGATATTAAAAAAAAAAAGAACGAAGAATGGAGCACATTAAAAGGTGTTTTTGATACAGGATGTCCGGGGAAGGGCACTCTCCAAAGAGGAATCAATGGAGAAAAACAGTGAATGAAATGGATCATCCGCTACGTGAGTATTTGGGAGGAGCATATTCCAGGAATAGAGAACAGCAACTGAAAAGTCTCAAGGCACCACCCTGTTTGAGCTGTTGCCTACATCCACTATCCCTTTCTCTTTCACTATCAGAATCCTGATTTTGTTCCATGTAGCACTGTGTTCAGCTAAAAAGATGGTACTTCTCACTCTCTTTTGCAGCCATGGAGGTGCTTCTAGAAAGGTTCACTGTGGAGGCAATTCCTTTTAGCCTACCTTCACCCTTACCTACTTCATGGAGATCCCAGGACATTAATAACTAGAGCTGCAGTAGCCGTCTTGGACCATGAGATGATACTTAGAAGTTAGGTTCGTGAAGGTAGAAGAAAAAGAAGAATTCAGGTTTCCTGATAATAATGGAACCTCCATACATTCCCTGCATAATCTACTTTTAAATTTATTTTACATATGAAAAGAAATGAAAGCCATAATTATTTAGGCCACTAGAATTTGTGGGGAGGGGTTTCTGCTACTTTTAGCTGGAAGCATTTCTAAATTATCTGGATGCAAGGAAGAGAAAACAGAGATAAGTTATGAGAATGTTGCAATAACCTCCGTCAGAGATAACAATGGCTGAGACCAGGGTGGTAGCAGTAGAGGTGGTAAAAAGTGATGAGGTTCTAGAAAAATTTTTAAAGGCAGAGCTAGCAGGGATTTGCTGACAGAATGGGTGTGGTGTATGAGAGAAAGATGAGATAAAGGAAATTATACAGTCTAGGAACTGAGTACATGTTAAATGACAATGCCACTTACTGACATGAGAAATGGAGGAGCAGATTTGGAGGGAAGGGGGAGATCAAGTATTCTATTCTGGACATGTTACACTGGACAGCCTACTAAAGGGTTGAGTGGGAATGCAAACAGGCAGTGGTATATATGAGTCAGGACTGCAGATATACCTACTGTTGGGAGATATCAGCATTTACATGGTACATAAAGCCATGGGCCTGGATAACGTCAACTAGGCGGGGTGAATGTGTTAAAAAAAAAAAAAAGATAAAAGGTTTGAGAACTGAGGTCTGAAACATTCAGATTAAAGGTCATAAAGGGAAGACAGACCTAACAAAGGAGAGAAAAAGAGAGTAGATATTTGGGAGAAGAAAAACCAGGTAAGTCTACCATCCTTAGAAGACAAGTGAAGACAATCTTTCACAATGAAGAGGGGACAAAATGTGCTAAATGTAATGACAGGCCAAGGAAGCTGAGAACTGAGAATTAAACACTGGATCTGGCAGTGTGGAAGTCATTGTCCACCCTTCTGGAGCAGCTGCACTGGGGCTCAGGAGTGGAGGAGACAGGCAGCACATACAGAAATTCTTTCAGAGGAAATCTGCTGTAAAGGAAAATGGAGGAAAGGAGTAGTAACTGGAAGGGAAGAGTAATTCGAGAGTTAAGAGTTAGTTTTTATTTATTAATACATTTAGAGTTGAGATATCACAGTATGTTTGCCTGCTGATGGGAAAAAAATGATGACACAGGAGATAAAGAGAGAACTGTAGGAGTAAAGACTTTTGGGAAGTGAGGAGTGGCGTCCAGTGCCACTGGGAGAAGCTGGCTGCAGATGCAATCACAGACCTAGGGAAGACAATGGCTGGGGAGAGGGCAGACAGTGATGGGAGGATGGAGACCATCCCTTCCTCATATTAGAGAAATAGTAGGCAAGGTTTTTAACTGAGGACAAGGAAGAGGGAAAGGGTGGTGGAGGTTTGAAGGGGAGAGGAGAAAGTGTAAAAAGTAGCTGGAGTGTATTCACTGGAAAAATACAGTAGGATTGCTAGGCAGCGTCTGAGGGCCCATTTGGGGTCTGTGGTCATAATTTAAAGTGAGACAGTGCTATATTTTCCTTATAGCCATTTCAGCTGCTCAAGGGCAGGTATTGGATTCACCCAGGGTTGGGGTTTTCCTAAGGAGCCTAACCACCAAAAAAGAGGAGAAATGCAGTTGATTGCATTAGAAAAATATAATCAGTGAATATTTACCTGGCTTGCGTTCTAAAAGCTGTTGTAAATGAAACACTGCTTGTTCATAGTCCTGTTTTCTGAACATGAGATCTGCCATCATCTACAAAGACAAAAGTTGGTTCTAAAAATATTGCCATATACTTTACAAAGAATAGTCCTCCTATCAAGATTTAGCATTATAAAAATGCTTATGAAAAACGTGAGGAGGGCAAAGTTTTATAAAAAGGAGCCATTTTAAATTCAAGTATACCTTAAGCAGATTAGCACTGAGCTGTGCAACAGAAGATAATGAAGGATGTGAAACAGACTGCTCTGTTCGCAAAACTGTATTTTTAGCAGAAAATATGTTTCAAGTGGTTATTTTAAAAACAAAAACTTGAAGAGAATTGCATACTCCATGTGCTACCATAGAAAGATGTCTCACTGGGCTTGGCTAAAATGACAAGATGATTTAAACAAAACACTCTTAAATCCTAAATATTTTAAAGGAATTTAAAATAAGCAAGACCTACTAAGATATGTTTTTATTTATTTATTTATTATTATTATCTATACCTATAGAACTTGGTCTTCCTAGGTGGTCTCCCATCCAAGTACTAGCTAGGCCTGACCCTGCTTAGCTTCTGAGATCAGACATTGGGCTTGTTCAGGGTAACATGGCCATAGACCATGAACTTTGACTCCACTGCGATGTGAACCCAGGACCTTCTGCATGAAAAGCAGATGTGCTAACCGCTACACTATGGAACCATGTCCCTTATTACATTTTAAAAGGGAGACTTTTTATATTTCTTTTTAGTTATAATAATAACTTTCAATTAACCTCACAAACTGTCATGTATGCAGCTATTTGAAAAGCTAACAACTACCTCAACCCCAATAAAAATGAGAAAGGAAAACAAAACTCTTTAAAACACATCATCTTAGAATGATAAATGAAGTTTTTTCCTGTAAATCTAAAAGTCCCACTGAAACTTATAAATTAATCCATCGTGTCTGGGTAAGTACTTAAAAGTTAGTCTTTAGTAAATTATAGCTTTACCACATGAACCTCCCCTGACCAAGCATCTTCCTAGGCTAAAAAAAAAATCAGGCCCAAGATGGCAAGTCAGGCCTTATTTATAAGAATAGGTTTACCATTCTTACAAAATAAAAAAGATTCTTGATCTTTATTGGTAAAACGTAATAATAATGTTGAAAATGTTATTTTTTCCAAAACCCAACATGAGCCAGGCCTCTCATCTAGTATTAGCTTTATCAAGTAAAATCCAAAATTTCCACATGGAATACATAATAAAACTGCCTTCATAGCACTGGAGTCTCCTGGACTAACCATGGTGGCAGCTTCATTGTCCTGGTCGCTCTGGAGAAGCAGAGCACAGTGACGGAGGCAGGCATCAGGGTCATCTTGTGCCAGGTATAATCGTGCCAGCTCCAACATTATCTACAGAGAAAAAGGGCAAGATTTAGCAAGAAAGTGTTTGGAATAAAAAGTGACTGAGAAAAATGTCTGAACACAGAGTAAACTTTAATTGACCAAAAGTTATCGCAATAAAAAGGCCAAGCATGGCAGATAGAAAAATTATAGGCATGCTCATCTCTGTTTTCTCTTATACTGGAAAAAAATGGGAAAACAGGTTGTTACTCACTTAAAAAGTACAGAGACACAAAGCACTGTGAAAAGAACATTGGTCTTAAATAGGGAGATTGGATTCTAGTCCAAGCTTCGCCATGATAGGACTAAGTCCCTCTTGCCTCTCAAAACCTCTTTTCTCATTTGTAAAATAAGCTTGAAGCAAATAATCCCTAAGGTATGTTTCAGATTAAAACTAGGATTATAGCTCCATTAGCCATCCCTGCACAAAGTACCTGTTTGGTTATGCCTTAATAAAGATTTTTTTTTTTTTGCCTTATATCTGAAAGAGTTGTATTAATTGTTTAATCTTAAACTTAAAATTATAGAATATGGTTGTCTTTTGTTCTACATAACTTATTTAAGTATTTAGCTATTATTATTTTTAAAAATTTTAATCATCTATTAAGATTCGAGAAAGAATATAATTAGCCATGTATGTAAGTTTTCTATACCAATATTATCTTTACATTTTTTCTCACGTTCTATCATTTGAGGTAAGAGATTCAATCTAGTTATTTTTGCATATCCACCAACAAATACAGAGGTGTACAATAGCTATTTAATAAATTGAAGTGAATCATCTATATCCGGATATTTGAGATTGAGAAATTGTTTTAAATTATTAAAACAGATGAATATTCAAAAAACAAGGAGCATTTAGATTTACTTTATATCACTTGTTCCGTAATTTTAGATTCTAACATTATTACTTTAAGGCATCACGTAGGTATTTTAAAGAATTTTTAAAAAACATTAATTTTTAGCTTGTATTTTTGTCAGACTTCTTTTCCAATCTAATTAATAAGCTAGTAAGAATTCTACATCTGGGGAAATTAGATGACATCTGGAATAAAAGGTGCTTAAAATTTATAAAGGTACTAACCTTATTATCTGTTTCACAATGAACAAGAGCTTCTCTATAAAACTTAATTGCTTTTTCATAGTCTCGCTGAGCAACAGAATGTTTTGCTATCTCTGCACAAATTTCAGCTGCTAAATGTTTCTGTGCAGGAACTGCATCTGGTTGTTCTATCTGAACACGTTTTAGTACCCGAGCTTGTAATTCTCGAGCCTAAGAAAAAATAAGAATAAAAAAGAATGAAAGAAATAGAAAAGAAACAATTTTTCAGTAACTGACAAAGCATAACTTTACCAAAGATCTATTTCATTATTACTGGCCCTCAGCTAACAAGGCCTGATCCAAAGAAAATGTCTTAATTGGGGTCTTAAACATGTATTTATTTGCAAATGAGCCAGCATTCACATATTTTCCAACCGAGGTAACTTAAAAGTTATATAGTCTCTCCCCACTGTTATAAGGATATGTACAGGAAGCTCGCTAAGAAGAAAATGCAACCACAAAACAAATATTTGGAAAATATGTCTAGATTCTGTAATTAAACAAATGAAAATTTAAAATGTCTATTAATAAAATAGTATCTAAAAAGTATTAAATCAAATATTGTCAGGTTTCAGGCAGTAAGTACAACCATAAATTGTTGACGCAAAAGAAATCAGTCCAGTCTTTCTGGGGAGTGCCTTAGCAGAACATACTAACTCGATCAAATGAACCAGGTTACTGAACTTAGTTGTTCCACTCTTGGGAAGGTATTAAGGACATTATTTAGGAAAAAAAAAAAAAAAAGAAAGCATGTTGTTTGTTACAAAGAAAAAACAATCTCTGTTGTTCGTTGTAAAAACAAAACAACAATACAAAAACAAAAAATCTGGAAACAACCCCCAAACGGCTAATCAATTGATGTTGTGTATATGTCCTTCACCATGCACACATGCTCTAGAAGAAGGTAGCGGCCTTCCTGGGGTAGGAATGTAGAGTCAGTTGCTAAATTGGAAAAATTTCAACCTTTCCACCCACACATCTGGTTTCTGAAACACTGAGATCTTTAATACGTGACAGAGAACTCCTATGCTTTAGGCCTTCACAATAAAATTTAACTTGAATTAATCATTCACTAATGCATTCATGCATTCATTTAACAAACACTAAATGTCCACCATCTGCCACACATTATGCTACACAGAGAGCTCTTTTGGAGACCTCTGTCAAAATGTTGGTTGACAATTGTTATTTGATGAAGATAATCTAAAGCTGAGTATTTTTGGAACCACAGGTCATAAAATTAAGTTAGGGCATCATAATAAGCATTCTTTTGGAAATGAAAGAGAAAGGATTAGAAAATATTAGTATATATAGCATTGATAAAGGTTAATACTGTTTCACAAAATTTTTATTTTGGTTATGTTACTGTGTTTATAAAGTATAGGGGTGTATGTACATTTGTATAGTTGATATTTTATTTATGCATATATCGATGTACATGATTTTACACACACATGTGCATACAAACTCAAAAACCTGAAACAATTCATCTAAATAGGGTAATTATACCTCTCCATCTGGCAGTACTCTTTCATATCTGTTGTTCCGGCTTAATTATTAATTTTGCCTTCTTTCCCTTTCAAGAGTATTCTGGCTTAAATGATAAATTATATGGCCGCCTAGGTCTAAAAGATATGCAGTCCATTTTGTAGATAATCTGAGTTTTATCTCTGCATCAATTAAACCTCTACAAAGTCAAATACATGAACCTTAACTTCCTAGAGAAACACATTTATAAGTTATATTTTGTGATGCTCTGCAACTTTCGTAAAGAAAAATTGTGGCAATTTTTTGATCAAAGTATTTTTGTATTTTCTGTTAAAGCATGCATAAAAGTGTTCAATTTCTGTAAGTATATACAATGATTAAAGAATTATTTTCATATAGAAGAAAATGTTCTTGAAGAATTGATACCATTCTGTTTTTCCTTGGTTTCCTGAAAGACCACACCTAAATTTAATTATATGTTAAAAGTTAACCTTGATTTTCAATGCATTTATTTTTCCCTCCCTCCCTCTTCCTATTTTATAATATATATTCTTGTAAATTCCCTAAAGTCCTTGGGTATAATGAAGTGTATGTAAACATAATTTAATAGACTTATTTTCCTTTTCTATTTGAATAACCTTATTATATACATACCTTACTGACAACCACATTAAAATAAAATATACTAATAAAATCAGAACATCACATTACTTTTTATAATGAAGATAGAATTATATAGACATACTGGAAATATCCATACAAATTAAAATTAAGTGAAAGAAGCAAAACCAAATATAACCTGTGCATATTAAAATTTTATAAAGTTATAAAATTGTTAAGTGTTTTCTGGCATACAGGTTTTTATTTCTGATTTATTTAGATCTTTTTTTTTACAGAAAAGACAATCAATACACTAAAAAGTGATTTTTGCTATAATTCTTCCTTTCAGTCATTCAACAATTTCAAGTACTTATTCTGGTAGACAGATTTTAAGATGGCTCACATGAGCCTTACCTCTTGGTGTTCACTCCCCTGTAGAATATGGCAAATACGATGGGATGTTATTCCCTTGATTACATTATATAAGACTGTCTTGCTGGCAGTCTTGCTCTAGAGACTTTTTCCCTTGATGGCTTTAAAGAACTAAGTGGTTACATTAGCTGGCCCACCAAGCAAAGAGCTGACAAACCTTAGGAGCTGAGGGTGAAGCAAACAAGAAGCTGAAGCCCTAAGTCTTACAACCCCGAGGAAATGCATTCTGCAAACAACTTATGTAAGCTTAGAAATGGAATCTCCCCAATACAGGCCTGATGAGAACCCAGGCCTGGCCATATCTTGATTGTCTTGACACCTTACACAGGACTCACATAAACCATGCCCAAATTCCTGACATATAGAAACTGTGAGAAAATAAATGTGTATATCGTTCTCAACTAAATTTGTGGTAATTTGTTTCACAATATAGAAAACTAATATGACCTACTATGAGGGAAACATTTGCTAGGGACTATGCCTATAGTAATAGAAATTCAAATTTTATCAGGAAAATAAAATAATTATGGCCAATTATGAGAAGTTTTCTGGCTGGAAATACTGGTTGTCATGGGAGTACATAATGGGAACACTAGTTCACTTTTGGAAGTCAAGTGAGATTTGAAGAATGACTAGTAGTTATACCCTTGTGAGTTTGAGAGAAAGAAAGGAAATGGCATTAGGAATCACATGTGAAGGAGTAACGGTAAGGGAAAATGGTGGGGAAAATGGAGCTTACAACAGGTAAGCCTGTTGAATAATTTACATTTTATTCTAGAGGCAACAGAAAACTACTACTACATGTGTAGTTTATGGAGTGATGAATCCTTTTAGAAGGGTCCCCACGGTGGTGTGGAGAACTGATCAGAATGAAACAAGATTGGAAGAGGAGGAGATCAGTGAGGAGGCTACTGAGAAGTCTGGGCACAAGATAATGACAGGGCTAGAAGATGACAGAAAAGGATGAGGAAATGTGGAGTTATTGCAGAAGTCTGAAATTTAGAAAGTAAAGCTAATAAGACTTGGGATTCCCCTAAATTTACTGGTTTTGCCACTACCTAAAATGGCTGACTATGCAAAAATACTATGATGGAACCCCTAAGTTCCAGAATGTGGAAAATTAAGCTCAATAAATAGTTCCTGAATAAATGAATTTAAAATATCAAAAATTTTGGTTACACTGATAAGTTTCTGTTTGAATTGTTCTTCAAGATTTGTTTTTTTGGAGCTCAGAATGTATAGAATGTTCATGTTGGGAAAAATGTTATGGCTCTTCAAAATTTTTAAAAGATGAATTCCCATATTGTAATATATAAACTTAAAACTAATTAGATTTTGGTTTGTTGGCACTGTCTAGCCATGGTATATTGATAAAATTACCAATATCAGAACTATAAAAGAGGATTTTTTACAGCATTTCCAAGTGTTGCTTGATGTGTCTGCTCATATAACACAGTGGCTCATGAAACTAGGGCAGCTGGGTCTAATAATGTTTATAAAGGGGTGAAATAAGCCAAATTCACTTCTAAAATGTTTTAAAAGTCTATATTTACCAAAATTATACTTTCCTTGCAGCTAACCTAGGGTTATGTGCAATTCTCTACCATATGATTTAAAATACAGAGATAAAATATACTGACAATTAAAGATAAGATATTAACATTGTTGAAGATGACATATTTTAATGAAATCATAGCTTAAATGGGTATCACAGAAATCTAATAGTTCAAGCTCAATTCATTCCCAACCAGAACAAAAAAAATATATTGGACATTGCCACTGAAATATAGATCATTATATATATATATACACACACACATATGTATTAACTTTTGTTAGTTAAAACTCAAAACCAAAACATTTGATAAATAAGTTACAGAATGCAGAACTCTTCTCAGCACATGAAAATGAGGTCAAAAGGTGGCAAGTAGTTGGTATTCTGGAAAGGATAAAGGATTAACAGTGAAATGCTTTATGTTCTACTTCAAGTTCAGAGAACATGTGGGGCAAATCAATTTACAAATTAACAAACCTGACCTAATCGACATACATTGAACTAAGCATTTAGTAATGCCAGAAACACATTATTTCAAATCCATTTGGAACCTTTACTGAAACTGATTATAATGTAGGATAGAAAGCAACCTTTAATAAATTTCAAAGAGTTAACTCCTTCAAAGTATGACTTTGACCACAATGGAATTAAACTGGAAATCAATATAAAAAAGGTAAAAAAGTCAGAACTGCTTGGAAATTGAGCCCAATACTTTTAAATAACCCATGGATAAAAGAAGTAATCTAAATAAAAACGAGGCAATACTATGAAGTAAATAATAATAAACTTGTGGGATGTTGTTAAAGCAGTGCTTAGAGAGAAATTTAGCACCTTAAATAAATAAAAAAGGAACAAAAGCTAATCTAAATTATATTATTCCCTGAAATACTACTTCAATAGGCTATAAAAAGATCAGCAAACAAAAGAAAGTAGAAGAAAACTAATTGAGGTAAAAAGCAAACATTAATGAAGCCAGAAAAGGCAAAAGTTAATTCTTTAAAAATATTAAGATAATAAATCCCTGGAATAACTGATCATAAATAATAAAAAGAAAATAAAATGATCAATATCAGAACTATAAAGAGGATTTTTACAGCATTTCTAGGCATTCAAAAGAAGATATAATGAAGAAATCTCTCAATAAATTTGACAATAAAATGAAAAAAATTACTTTAAAAATGTAGCCATCCATGTAATATAAAAAGAAATTTTAAAATGATCAATCTGAAATAAAAATCTTCCATCAAAGATGTCTCTTGGCCCCACTGGTTTTAATATTGAATTGTTTCAAACATCAAAGAAATTGCATCAATCTTAGAGACCAATCTCTGACATGAACATAGGCACACAAATCTTGAAAATATTAGCTAATATCTTTAAATTCCAGCAACATTACTTTAAAAAATCACAACAAAGTGACATATTTCAGGTAGTTAAGGGTGATTCAACATTTGAAAATCAATTTAATATACCACATTAACAGAGAAAATAAGAGAAAAGTCACATGACAATCTTGTTAGATGTGAGTACATAGAAAAAATTAAGGTAATTTACAAAAAAACTGTTAGTAAACTAGAAATTAAAAAATCATCAAAAAAAAACTCAGCCATTTAGGGGATCCCTCTAAGGAAAAGTATGCAAAACGCCTACACTGAAAACCACAACATATTAAAAGAAATTAAAGAACATATAAACAAACAGAAGAAAAAAGAACCGAGTTTGAATACTGCCTGACACCAGTCATGTGTCTTCACGCAAGTTTTTAAACTAAGCTTTCTCAGCTGTAAAACAGAATTAAAAGTATCAACTTCCCTATTTGTTATAATTAACAATAATAAATTTATTTAAACAGTATAATCCATAGACATTTAATCATTATTTCTATTTAAACTTATTTTCTGTGACTCATGGGTCAAAAGAGATTCGTCTCTTATGTGTGGCATGTTTCCTTCTGTGATCATCTCCCACCTCACAACCACACTTATGAACAAATGAATTTACCTGCTGCAATGAAATGACTGCATCACCAAGTCTTTCCATTTTACTATAAACTTTTGCTAGAAGAACTTGAGAACGTCCATCTTCCATGAGAGCACACAGTTCATTTACTATGAAAAAACAGAATACATTGGAAAAAAAATATTCACTTTAAATAAATGTTTATATTTTCTGTAAGTTTTAAAATTGGCCTTTAGAAAGAATGATTTTAAAAAATAGTGAATAAAGTTAAACAATTTTCAGTCAGTTAACTGAAAAATAATAGCCAAATTAAAAAAAATTCAGATAAAAACTGGCTGGAAGAAAAGTTAAAGAACTAGATAAAAACTGGAGGTTTTTCTTAGACGTATGTTAAGATACCAATGTAACAACTTGAGAATTTGACTTTTCATTAAGTATACAAAAATTTGTTTATTGAAGTCATTAAAGGATAAGGTAGTTGCTATCTGCATTGAAGATAACTACTATTTTTTCAATAACATTTAATAAGCAAAAATGTATAATCATTAAGAGCATTGACTTTGATGCCGACCAGTCTAGTTTCAAATTTAGGCTTCATCACTTACTAGCTATTTAACCTTGAACAAGGTACTTAACTATTTTGTGCCTCCCTTCCATTTGCAAAAGAGGAAAATAACAGTACCTGTCTCATAGAGTTGTAAAATCTTTAAAGTTAATATGTTACTAAATAAGTCAACATATGCAAAGCAATTAAAATAAAGTCTGGTACATGGTAAATGCTATTTAAATATTTAGTATTATTATGTTGTGATCTCAGAGTAATAAAAGAATCCTAGGTAATTAACTGAAATGTTTCTTCCACCATTTATTGAGTGTATGGTCCATGTCACACTCTGTTTAAAGTGGTTTATGTACATTATTTCTTTAAAATCTCAATCTGAGAGGCAGGTTTTGCCATTGCTATTTTACAGGTAAGAAAAGCTCTGAGGTGGAACAAAGAACAAGGAGGCTACAACCGCGGTGAGAGGAGGGTAGGAGGAGGTGTCAGAGGAGCAATGGTGAGCATGTGTGAAGGGCCAGGTAGGCCACTGTGAAATGTCCGGCTTAACTCTGGTGGAAATGGTAGACACAAGAAGCCTAACAGACATGACTGGACTTACATGGTTTAAAAGGCTTAACACTGCTGCTGGGTTATGTCAAGGTGTGTAGGGTCCAAGGATGGAAACAGAGAGACTAGCTGGGATGCATCATCCACTTCAGGGATGATGGTGGCTTGGACAAGAATAACAGTAATGGAAATAGACATAGTGAGTATGTGGATATATTTGGAAGGTAGAGTAAAGATCTCCTACTAGCAAAACAAGACGATTGATGGCAAAAATTTTGGCTCTTAGCAACTACAAAGAGGGATGAAGTTGCTGAGATGAATAAAGCTGCGTGTAGAACAAAATGTGGGCAAGCAGACCAGGAATTCCGTTTAAGATGTTTATTAGAACCCAGGTGCTACCATTTATCAGCTAGGTAAACCTGGGTAAGTCAACAAAATCGAGTCCTAGATTGCTAGTTTCAAAATAGGGAAAACTATATTTGACTCAAAAACTAATGTGAGCATTAATGAAATAATCTATGATACACACAAAGGCATCTAAGTATAACACAGGCATCTAACTAAGCAAATACTTATTAAGTGAAAGTATTTATACTAAAAAAGTGTAATAGACTTATACCCAAATAAGTACAACATACTACTTGAACCTCTCTTACAAGCTTTCCAAAAATGTATATCCATTTAAGGCCATCTGTGGTGTTTTAAGCAAGGTCTGACAGACATATGCAAATATTTTTATGAAACTAATAACATTTTACATAATAAATGTATTCAAACTTAGGAAAATTTAAGCATCAACTTCATCAAAGCTACTTAAAAGACCATTTTGGAAGTATTAGAAAACTTAAAGAGGGCTTGCCTTATCATGTATCCAAACAAATTTTAAAGCTACAGTGAACGTGGTATTGGCAAAAGAAAATAAACTCAGTGCAGCAAAGCAAAGATTTCAAGAATCAGAGACGTATATATGTATAAAAAAGTTTATTAAATGATAAAGGTGGCATTTCAATAAATGGCACTGAAATAAAATTGGCTATCCACCTGG
Organism: Macroglossus sobrinus; assembly: GCA_004027375.1. Classification (NCBI taxonomy): domain Eukaryota; kingdom Metazoa; phylum Chordata; class Mammalia; order Chiroptera; family Pteropodidae; genus Macroglossus; species Macroglossus sobrinus. The sequence goes on from PVKZ01001594.1 coordinate 66,668, forward strand.
AAAACTATGTTGAAATAACTGTATGTGGATTTAAGATTTTCACTATAAAAAAAAAATACAAGAATTCAAAAAAATAAGGATATATATTTTAATAATATTAGGCTTAGGAAAGCTTTTCTGAGCATGATAAGGAATTCAGAAGTCAAAAAAACTGGCAGATATTATATATGATAATCAAATATTCTATTTGACTAAGAAAAAGATAAATGAAATTGATAAGGAAAGGATAGCCTGGAAGAAAACATCTGCAACCTGAATAACTGGTAATAGATTAATAAATAATAGAAAAAGAATTAAAGATAAAAAAATATGAATAAAAAATTCAGACAAGAAAATATGATCTATAGACATAAAATGATGCCTAACCTTATCATGCATCAAATAAATGCATATTAAAGTTAAGTTTTTTTCTATGATTAATTTTACATAATATTGGGACAGTTAAAACCTTAAGAACAATGGGACAAAATTCAATTCTTGGAAGTACACAGTGGTATGTCAGTATTGTTTCCAACTTTTCTTCAATTTAAATATGTATCAATAGTAGACTCATCAAATGAATTATGATGTTAACATACAGTAGAATACCGATGCTAAAAAATAAAGAGCTATATTTGCTAACATGGAGAGAAGCTATTAAATGACAAATGCATACTATAGACCTATAGGTATAATATGATCCCATTTGTTGTAGGAAAAAGTGGTATGTAATTATGTGTGAGAGAGAGACAAGGAGAGATAGGGGCAGGAAGACTGATCCAGATGATACTCAAGTTGTTAAACGTGGTTTTCTTCAGAAACTGGGAGAGGACACAGCTTTCATTCACTTATCTAATTTTTAAATTTTGGCAATGAGCAAATACTCATTGCCAAATTTTAGTAAAAAAAATAAAGATCTTTTAAAAGTTTGTATAAAGTTGTAAGAAGGCAATTTGATAGTACCTACTTAAACTTTAGATGTGCACACCCTTTGACTTAGCACCTTGCTCTTAAGAAATATATAAGCAAGTGTACAGCAACAAATGAGATACAAGGACATATGTTGCAACATGGTTTTAATAATAAAAGAAATGCAAACAAATTAAATGCCCAGTAATCGGGGAAAGTTAAATAATTTATGGAGTTATATAATATTATGATGACAGTAAATAGAATGATATAAATGTCCTGACATCAACTATATCTGGGACATACTATATGTGAAAAAAAAAAGTGCAGAATAGGAAGAATACATTTTGATAAGAAAAATTATGCATATTACACTTATAAACTTATATACATACAAATATACAGTAAAACACAAAAAGGGTTACTTCTAAAGAGGTAGTTTGTGGACAGGGCAAATAAAATTCACATGAGAAACTGGAGACATACACATTATATTCTTCTATAGTGAATTTCTTAAAAAAAACTTTAAAAAGAGTAAAGATTATAAAAAATGTTCACTTGTTTAAATTATCTGACATAGTTGCAATTTAAAGAAACTTCCCTTCCTTTACATCATTTTGGAAAGTAAAGTATTTTTCTATAGCACAATTAACTATTTCATAAATTTGTTATTAGATTTTTCAAATATTGTATTTTAGTAGAGTGCCATTTTGATAAATGAAATAACCAACTTCGCATATAAATATTGAGAATATAAATACATGCTTACATAACATAAAAATAAAAAGGTCAAGTATGTCAGGTATACATTTTTCCAAATTAGAAAGACTTTCATACCAGGTTCATGAGCTAGAGCATGCTGAAGAACTTTTTCTGCTTTGTCATACCATTTCAATTTTAATAAAAGCTCGGCCAGGTCATAACAAAGATAATTTTGTTGTCCACTTTTCATAGCGGCTTCATAGTATGTGATTGCCTAAACAAAATCCATTTCAGTTAGGAAAAAAAGGCAATGAGAATGGCATTCAAGATTAGGTACTTTATACCCTGCAGACATAAAGCATGTATATAATTGGAAATAACCTAAGAGAAGCTTAGGCGTGTGCCTGAACTATCAGTTAAGTATGCTATTTTTCCTTAGAGAATCAAACATCACACACTGCAACTTGCATTTTGTAGAATGAATAACTAGAGAAAAGTGCTTCGTGGAAATTTTTTACTGGTTTTATTACAGAAGCCAGTGAATATGATTGAATGAAAATACTTTGTTGGCTGTTGTATATATATGTTCAATAGTTACCAGGAGTAGGGCAGGAGTAAAACAACAAAAGGAAAATCCATTATCTCTACTAAAAACAAAACAAAACAAAACAAAACAAAACAAAACAAAACAAAACAAAACAATACCTACAAGCCCATGACTTATCAAAACTGATTCAACAGAAAGGACATCTACTTGTCATATATTGAAAGAGATGTAATAATAGCAACCTTATTATAAGTGATTTGGAAGAAGGATGAAGCCTGAAGTAAATTTTAGGGTCCAAACAGTCTTTGCAAAATGCAGCAAAGAAGAATGTGAGACATGAGAAGGCCTTTAATACAAATTCCAGTGTGTGAACACGAATTTGGAGTTTTACAACCATCAAGATACAAATGGTGCTTGCTGAAGATCTCTCATACAGCAAGGTTTGAAAAATTTGGTTATTATGCTAAGCAAAATAAATCAGACAGAGAAAGACAAATACCATATGATTTCACTTATATGTAGAATCTAAAAAAAAAGTAAATGAACAAACAAAACAGAAACAGACTCATAGATACAGGGAACAAACTGACGGTTGTCAGATGGGAAGGAGTTGGGGAGCTAGGTGGAAAAGGGGAAGGGATAGGGGAAGAAGCACAGATTGGTAGTTACAAAATAGTCATGAGGATGTAAAGTACAGCACAGGGAATATAGGCAATAATATTGTAATAACTCCATGGTGTCAGATGGGTACTAAACTTTTCAGGGGTATAAGTTACAAAAATGTCTAACTTCGTAAGTTACATAAATGTATAATTACTACTCTGTACACCTGAAACTAATATAACATTGAATGTTAACTGTAATTAAAATAAAAAGAAAAATTTGACCCAGTATATATATTTCAAATTATAAAGTACTTACCTTTGAATAGTTGTGAGTTTTGACAAGTGCTTTCCCAATTTTGCTTGCCAGTGTTCCATCTTTTGGGTTCTGATTTAATGCTTGTTCATAAGCTACGATGGCTTCTTCTGGCTAATGTTGGCAGATACCAAAAATAAGCAATAAATAAACAGCTTAGTTGGACTCCACTAAATGCCAACATTTCTATAATTAAGTTCTTTATGTAGAATACTTAATGAGACTAATAAACTACATATTTAAGTCCAGAAACTTTAATAATTTCAGAGAGGTGATAGTCACTACATAACATAGGTTTAATTAATTAGTATAATCCCAGCCACGTTAACTGTGCCTTTGTCTTCATAAATAATACTGTGAGAACTGAGAGACGGTGTGACTTTTCATTTCTGCCAGTCATTATAAAAGCCAGATACAGCCAGAGGAGCACTTCCCTTCAAAGGAAATGCCATCTCTGCCAATAGCTCTCTTCATCCTTTTCTTTAAAGGAGACTCTCAACTTGCTTCTGATCATTTCAATTTTAAATAATGATCGTGTTGAATTGTTGGATCTTAATTTTTAAAAGAAAAGTGTTTTCTTATTGTGATGGTTGTTCCATTTTTATTGTGATGACTGAATCTTTGAATATTAAGTAAACTTTATTTAAAAAAACAAATAGAATGTTTTACTAATCACAAAAAATTTTTTTAATTTAATTTCAGTAGCATTAGAAACTTTACCTCTTGAATATTCATGTATGCATCACCAAGGAGGAGAAAAGAACGAGGGCTGGGCATTCTTTCAGCAATTTCTCTGTAAATCAAACCAACTCTATTTAGTATATTGAATACAAATATCTTCTAAACCAATAAAAGCTTACTTATTTCAATTAACCAACAGCCTTCAGAGTAGCTTCTATATATGCAACAGTATAATAATGTTAAAGAAAAACACCTATACCCACAATGCTAGATAGACCATTTTTTTTTTCATTAAATATCTGCATTTTCTGAAATGGAATAGAGTATAGGTAGATAAATTCTAACTATCTAAAAGTATTTTTCTGTTATGCTTAATTTTGAAATGACATGAGAATAAAGGTACCAAAAAATGATAGGGGAAAAAACACTTGTCCTATGTATCTTGGGCTCTGAGTCATGGCGTTAGTCATACACTCAAATGAGTTACCTTAAAAATATAAACTCTTCTATTTCAATATTTGCTGTTTATTTTTTTACATGCAAAAGTTAGACTTACTAAATGTCAAAATACAAGTTGCTCAAATAATAATGCGATGTTAAGTTTTTAACAAGCAGTATCTAATTTATTTGGTCAAAAATTCTATGAGTAAGATATTATTTTGATTTCACAAATGACGCTGAGTATAAGTCTATAGCTAATGTGTCAGATCTGCCTGAAACAAAAACCTATGCTTTTAACTGCTATATTATTGTGCATTCAAACAAACCAACCCTTTAAAAAAATCCTTTCATATCATTAGAGATGATAGTGTTGATCTTTAGGAAACATCATAGAAAATATGGAGAAACTCCCATTCATTCATGTATACAGGGAGTGCTGCTCAATTTCTTAGACTCACTCAGCACCTACAAAGAATCTGAGCCACTTTCTGAGCTTTGATATTTACATAATATAGATGAACTAATTTGACTTGGTTTGATGACTTAATTCGACATTTTACTGTTCTCAAGAGATAAAACATGAATTTACTCTTATATGGAATGTGTCCTTGTATGTTTTATCTTTTAGTCTGGGAAGAAGAGCAAGAGCAATCTTTTAGGGTTAGTATATGCATATGTCCACGTGTGTGTGAAGGGCATCAGCATATAACTCCTAAAGGCCCTGCCCTTTCACACACAAAAAAATTGTAACCCCTACTTCCGTGTGGTGTGTGCTAAACCGTAACTTTCTTTTGCTAGAACTATTACATTAAGAATTAAATATGACCATCTAAACCCCTGAACTGTCATTGCATTGCATGTAACTTTTGCTCTTTTCCTTCCCAAACGAGATTCAGGATCTAGAAATAACATCTCATAAAGGAGGAGAACTAAGAAACTAGAGTAAGCTACAGGTAGATAATCATAATAACTATGATTCATGTTTTAGGGAGAGTGAGTAACTTGGCTAGAGTGATTACAGTTGGTGGCAGGAGACGGAGAACATGTTAAAGATGAAATAATCATTTACCTATAACAGGTGATATATAACATTTTCTCTTTTCTGTGCTTCAGATATATATCTGCCATTTTTTCTTTGGCCTCTATAAAATAAGGCTGTTCGGATGTGACATTCCGAAGCATGCTTAAAGCTCGCTCAACATCTCCTTGGGCCAGAGCTAGGTCTGCATTAGCAATAGTAACACGCAATTCTTCAGATGTCCCAGAAAATTCATGGATGGCATCTTGTAACACCTTTGCTGCCTCGTGCTGTAAAAATAAAATTAAAATAACATTAAAAAATATTTTAAAAAATTACACTGTAAGTGAGGATTTTTTCACTAAAATAATGAACAATGAGTGCTAGCAGTTATAACATTCATGAAATATTAATGGATTTTTGAAAAGCACAAAAATGTAAAACTAAACTTAGAAACCAAATTCAGATAACATTATAAATATTTGTTAGCTGAAAAGTGTTTTCATAACTGAGTCAGCAGCAGTTGCTACACAAGAGTTGCTGCTACTATAATAAGCATTTACTTTGCACATAGCATTGTATTAACCTATCCAATTCTCACACATACACACACAAACCTGGAAGGCAATTACTATTATCAACCTTACCTTGCAGTAAGGAAACTGAGCTTTAGAATTATGAAGTTAACAAATGAGAGAATCAGAATTCAAACTCATGCAGCCAGACTCCAAAGTCTAACTTCTTAGCCATGTCCATTACTGCCTCGTTGATAGGATTTAGTCACAAGTCGCCCAATGGCTCTTCATTAAGTAGCAGACTACTTTATTCCCTATGCTAGGACATCATTTTTGTTAGACTCCAGGTGAATGTATCATCTCACTTCCAAATCTGTAACCTCAGTGAATCTAAACTGTCCTTTAAGAGTCATCTCGACTTCACAGATTTTAATGAAGACATGCAGGTTTCAGACACATTAAAATGTAAAAACATAGTGCAACTTAAAAGCAACTATTTGTGGTTGAACAGTTCTTATTAAATACCTGTTACGTCAATTTGTGAAATAGAAATTCTTTGAGATTTGGCAAGTATCTAGACACAGCCTTCTTAATTTCCACTATAATATGAAAATAAACGATTAGCAACTCCTGCTACCCAAATAACAGGTATCAATGATGTTAAGTTCTTTATTTTCTTGAATTCTCTCAGACTTACATGCTTGCTACCTATCTATCCATCCATATTATTTTTTAAAGTATTTGATTTTATGATTGTCCTAAGAGTTTACCAAGCTGTATTCATCTAGTAGTTCTTTTGTTTTCTCAACTGCTAGAATTTCAGGTTAGTACTTTCATTTTTCTCCAGTTTTACTTGTATGCAGGTGTGTGTGTGTGTGTGTGTGTGTGTGTGTGCGTGCGTGCATGGGTGTGTGCGAATACTCTTGGGATCTCACAGAATTATAACTATATTGTTATTACCTTTCATGGTAGCAAAAGTAATCATAAATTATATTACTATACATTTTATGTTAATATATTTCAGTGTACTATATTACATTATATTGTTATTTACATTATATTAAATTATGACATTTCATGGCAGCCAATGTCAGTATACTGACATTAAAGTCATCTAGTTAAATTATGTTTAACTTCAGGGACTTACAGAAAGTATATGATTTTGTGCAAAGTAATGAGAAATAAAATTTCTAAACTTTACAACTTGTTCAAGGGAATAATTTTACCTTTTCATATCCTACATATATACATGCACACACACACACACCTTGAATAACAAAAATTCAGTTCTGAGCCACTGAATTAAAACTTGACCTACCTGTTCTCCATTTAATCGGTGAACCTCTACCAACTCAAGAAAGACCGATAAACGATGGCTTGCATCAACTTCAGTTTTCTTGTATTTTGATTTTGAAGAAGCTCCAATATTCCTCATTCCTGGCAAACTCATTGCCATATGCAGAGTTTTAATTGCTTCTGCTATTTCTCCCATTTTCTTTTGTGACTGAGCTTTTATCAAATGATATAAAGGATATTCTCTCACCTGAAAAAATAACATTTGGAAATACTTCCTTGGAGCAGTTACAGTATCAACACATAATTTACAATCAATCCATCAAACGTTAAAATAATAGATCTGTGAGGACAGTCTGTGATTGTATATATGAGGTCTATTTTTGTCCCTTTATTGCCTTTCTGATCATTTATTGAATTAAATGAAATTCATGAAACCTGCCACTACCTAGCATCCCTCTAGATGACAATGAAGTTAATTAAGTGCTTCCACCATGAAAGAAGAGCAAATGCAAGCTAAGTTTTATAAGGCTGGCAAATACAGTCTAAGAAACTGAGTTTTCAGGAAATGAGTTTCTTTATCTGGGACTTCTGGAACTGATACAAAGTTATCAGAATTCTAGAAACTTTTTTTTCTACCTTTATTTTTAATTTTAAGATTAAAAATTTTAAGATACTTTAATCAAACATTAGTTTTACTCCTTGATACTATTCCAAAACATATAATGAAGCTTCTGTCTTTACTGTGGCTAGTAATAGTGTATACAGAAAAAACAGAATGACAATAATGGGTGAGTCAAAGAGAAAAAAGAAGATAATCTGGAAAAAAGCACCATAGTCTAACATCCAGGACAGCTACAGTCCTCCTTCAGGCTGTGGTTCAAAGCCTCGGGTTTGTGTAATTTACTCCTGCTTTTCGCTTAGACTTTATGACTGGGGTAGAACACCGACACTCGGGTTATTACGGTGCATCACCAGCCTTAAGGACTACTGCCCTAAGAAGCAGGCGTTATCTTCTGCAAACCTTGCCCGGAACTGGAATTCTCCAGTACACTGAAGGGTTCTCACATAATAAATGGGTTCAAGGCCCTGTGGACCAAAGCAAAAGTTTGAGGAGCTCCTCCATGACTTCAGGTAGTTCAGGAAGCATCTGAACCTAGGGTTTTCCCTAATGCTGAGGAATATAAGATGTAATACAGAAAATCTTAGAAATCTACTGTGTTTATACCCTCAAACTACACACTAAGTTCAAAATGATTAAGTGTTCTTTGATGATGAATCTAAAAATAAGTTACTAAAAACTAAGGTCCAAGAAAGAAACAGGCAATAAAATAAAATCCTTATGCATAAAAATATTTGGCATAATGCTTTATAGTTTACAATTATTTTATACACTTTTATTATTTCTTTATTGTTAATGTTTACTGTAACTATAGGGCATTATGAGTTGTATAAAAAAAAAAACCTGAGATTCAGAGGGAGATCAGTGGAAAGATCAGACACTGACCCCAGGTCTTTCGTTGCCAAGTGCATATAGTTTTTTAACACAGTTGCCTCTATTTGCCTCTCCTATGGCTTGTGATTCCAAATCTTTTCAATTAAAATATGCATTTATTAGCAAAATATTACAGGCTAAAATAAAAAATTGTTGAATATGTAAAAATTTGCTAAAAGTTCAAGGAAAGTAATATGTCTTATCCACTTGAGTCTGGAATACTTACCTTAAAATTATAGCTTAGACAAAGTTCAAGAGACTGAGAACACAATTTGAAGTTTTCCTGAGACAAATAAACCTGAGCCATCAAGAGATGAGCATCTGCATAAGAAGGACTGTGTTCTAGGCAATGCTGCAGATTATTATAAGCTGCTTCAATATCACCTAAGGAGGGAAACAAAGCACTATTATAATTCAAATGATTAAGAGATGGAGTTTCTGAGAGACAAGAGGAAGAAAAGTAGTTAGTCTGTAGATAGTTCATCTGTTTGAACTTAAAAGTCCTCTGTTCATAAGGCTGCGGTTTAATTTCTACCTGTACCAGTTAGCTTCCTTTTGTCTGCATAAAATATATACCTGTAAATCAGAATATATTTGTAAGATCATCCCCCTTAGTCAGAATGAGCAAACTAGACAAAGTGTGTGAAAAGATCAGAATCGATCACCACCGTTACCAAAAGACCTATAAATACCTTTATTCATTTTCCTTGTCAAAAAAAGGTTTATTTATTTACAAATTCATTAAAATAAGTTATGTAAAACATAGAAATTTAAATAGCTAAAATGTTATAATGTCACATTAACAAAGAAGTTTAGTCTAGTTATCATTTTTGGCTATAATTTTTTTACTCTATATAAAATAACAAAATAGGTCTAAGGATATATTTCAGAGATTTAGAAATATGAGTATAGATTTACAATGTCTTTAAGACCAACTGAAATATCAAATGATTTGAAAATATACCTACTGTAGATCTGGGAGTCTTAAAAACAAAAGGAAATAACCAAGGTTAAAATTGACTTAAAGAGTGGAATCTACATTGGGCCGGTAGATGGGGTAGGAAGAAGGTCATCCTCTGAACAGCAGCACAGACTCTTGGTGTTAATGGTTTCTCGTGACAAAACCCACACTGATCCGATCAACCATCTGTATAGGGTTAGGGTTAGGTACTATGTACTATATCCTATGTACTAAATGAATATGGCTGGTTTTTGTCCCAGGACATCTCTAAGTTTTGGAATTTCCCAGATGATAGGAGTGTCTTTGTGCTTGGAAATAACAGTTTGTAATAACAGTATGACTCAGGATGGGGGCTGTAAGTATAGTGCTTTCCTGATTTCTGTGCATCATTCTAGTGAATTCTTGAATCTGCAGGGTTCACAGGAACTGTGAGATCTGTAGCCAGCTAGTCAGGAGTACAGGTGGCTCTGGAAACCCCTGAACTTGTGGCTGGTATCTAAAGTGAGGCAGCCTTTATTTTTTAAAATTTTTCTTTCTTTCTTTTTTTTTTTATAAAAATGTTCAATGGTTATAATTTCTGGGATATTCTTTTCAGTATCTCAAAAATTAGGATAACACACTTTATTTTAAAATTAGGATAATGATTTAGAGGCATAGTAAAAATTCCTATTCATTTAAATTATAGGGAACAAAGACATAAAAACACTGTAAGATAATGGTGAAAATTTCAAGTTGAAACACCGTCATGCCCTTAACTTGTGTTTCATTCAGAACTTAAGTTTGGTTTAGATCCAGGTAGTTGGTGCAGGCCTCATTGCAGTTGGTAAATTAGCAAAAATACTGCTATTTAGACTTGTGCCAGAACTATTTTAATTATTTCAGGCTGCTCCTTTTAAAAATAGTGTTAATATATGAGACTTTCATTCCTAAAGACTTTGTCACAGACTTATCTATATCAAATTTCAAAATAAAAATGAATGTTTAATAAATTAATCACTGAACTCAAAGTTCCAGTTGGATCACCTAGTAGGTGATACCTATTCCAATTGGGAAGAAAGTAGAAATATCATGTGGCTCAATAACAAAACTCATTCTATAACATATGAAAGGAGTGTTATCAGTTCAAAAACTTTATCAAGGAAAAATATCTGTTCATAGGAAAGATAACTAAGAGGTAGAGTTTCTTGTTGAAACTGAGACTCAAGGCAGTGTGCGTTCTAATTCTAAACCTGTCTTGTGATTTACTCAATTCAATAATTTGCACTAACCCCTAGTGTGTTATGATCAGATTTTACATTGAGTTACTTTAGAGGTGAAAAAAGCTTTTGAGATCATCTAGTTCTTTTTTAAAAACAGTTAAAACTGCAATCGAAAAAATTAGTAAAGTCAGTCTCTTCTTTCCATTATGTATAAGATATAACTGTTTCTGAGAATACCTTTAAGTTGGTTTCTGTCCTTTAGGACTTCACAAACTTAAGTTACTTTGCATAGTATTCAGCCAGCAAAGGTACATATAAGAGCCATATGATGGTTTGTTTATATACATCATACATATGTTAGTGTCTAAAATGCTAAGGCTATTATTTTCTTCAGCTGTACATAACCAGTCATAGACACTAAATAGAAATTAATTAATAAATTTCACTCGGGCCTAAAATCTGGTATCACATTTTGTTATGCCAATGAGTCAACAACTATAGATTAAAAACTAAATTATTATTGACAGGCCTCAGTACTATCTGATGAACTTTTTAAAAAGTAGTAGAATGCTATTTTCCCAACAATTAACTTAATTCACTATAAACCACATAAGTTTATATTAATTTTTAAAGAATTAAATAGTAAAGTGAGTTATACAATTTTATTTTGGATAAAAATTAGTTATCTGCACACACATAAAATGTGCATTTTAGGTGATTAATCTCCATATATGAGGAGTTCTTAGTTTACTTAAATTATTTTTATTATCCAATACTAGAATACTTCAATATCAGAAAATAAAAGTTATTTTGAGATTTTAAAGTCTGCCTTACCTGACAAATACTTCACTTTTGCTATTAGGAAGACAGCTTGCAGAAGACCCGGTACGGTTCTTACTATAGTTTCCAGGATCGAGGTACAACGTCTGAGAAGTGGAGAAAGAGGCTGCCCAGGACTTGCAGGCTAAACAAAACAAATGAGCAGGTCGTTTTATATTTTTTATAATAAGAGTTCAGCTAAAAATAAACAAATTAATTCTAATGAGAATACCAAAACTATGTATTTTTCTAAAAATTTTTCTTATTCTATGTATTGCCCAATATCTGTGCTATGACTAGACTAATACTAATTTATCTCCCTGAAATCTATTAATAAATAATGACTTTGTCCAGGAAAATAATTATTAAATTATTATGTAATTACTCATTCTATAACATATGAAAGGAGAGTTATCAGTTCAAAAACTTTATCAAGGAAAAATATCTGTTCATAGGAAAGATAACTAAGAGGTAGAGTTTCTTGTTGGAACTGAGACTCAAGGCAGTGTGTGTTCTAATTCTAAACCTGTCTTGTGATTTACTCAATTCAATAATTTGCACTAACCCCTAGTGTGGTATGATCAGATTTTAGAGAGTTGAGATTTTGTTTTCCTAGTAGAAATCAGAAGGTTGAACATACTCATATGTACTACACCAAAAATCTCATACATTTATATACCTTTTCTGCCCTCAAACTTTTTTATTACTAATATGATAACTAAAGCAGTACTAGACTACTTGTTTATTCATTAATAGTTTTCTATTCAACTAACCCTTATCTAATGGTTACCAACCCACAACTTAAAAATGTGGTATCACAATTTAAATATTGAATGTTCATTCTTCCTGCTTTGTCCTAATGCTATTTCCTTTACCTGAAGGATGAGCCTCTCCAACCCCCACCTTACACCCCACACATACACATTCCTAACTGGAGGATAGCCTCTTACTGATAATCACTTTTACACTGAGCCATTATTACTGACAATAAAGTGCTGCATCTTCTCACCATGTTGGAGTACAAAAAAATGTGCGCTCAAAAAAATTTCCGGAATGATCACTGGTGCCTAGAATATTTCAACTTCTTGACATTTCTATAGCACTTATAATCCATGTAATAATATTTAACATTATCTTCTACGGTTCCATAGTTGTTTCATATTTAGTTTCGCTTCTTTTATAGGACTAAAGATCTTTATATGTCTCTAAGATCAGAATTTTACACTTCTTCACTTAGTAATGGATATTATAAATTTCTTAAAATGTTTATTTTCTCAGCATAACTGAAAATAATGAAAGTATAAGTGATATGGTAAGGTTATAATGTTCTTCGGCACTTGTTAAAAATTAGTTCTTGAGAAAAACCATTGTTTTTACTACAGTTTCAGAGTGTATCATTAAAAAAACCAAAACAGGATTTATGTGGACCATTTCTAAGATGTTATATTAAAAAAACAAAACAAAAAAACAAAACAAAACAAAAAACAAAAAGAAAACTATATAAAAGAGCCGAAGAAGTAGGAACAGAGCTGGAGAGAGAAGCCTGTCTTTCTGGTATCACCCCATGAACACAGCATATAAGGGCTAACGAGGTTCTATCATGCTGATAAAGGTTACGATGGAAAAAGGACTAGGAACCCAGCTACCACTTAATATATTATTTCTTGCTCTACTAACAGTTTCCTCTAAGTAGAATTGCCAGAAAAATCCTTTTAAAAATGTTAAATGGAATTATGCCAGAAGCCCTCTAGTGGCTCCCTGTATTCAGAATTGAAGCCAGTGAAGTTATAACCAGAAGTGAAATCAGAGAAATTATACCTGGTCTCTTATGCTCTGAACTCTGACTACTTCCTTCCTCCTCATTTGTCGCAGTCAAACTCCTTGTCCCTTTCGGGCCACTGCACAACTGCTCCCTTTACCTAAAACACTCTATACCATATTGCAATATGACCTCTTAAAGTTTTTTTTTTTTTCCGAATTTTACCATCTTAATGAGACCTGCCTAAATCATGTTATCTAAAATTACCATCCCATTGTTCTTTTCTTATCTTCTAACATACTCAATCAACAGAGTAAGAGTTGGAGTTTGTTCTTAAACACTATTTCCTCAGCTCTAAACAAAGCTTTGGGTACTCTCTAAGCATTTGTTGAATAAATTCTGCATATTGCTTGAGTAATAAAAAATACATCATTCAAGGTCTAAGCAACAAAAAACAGATCATGACTGGGGAATCTGAGATCATTCCCAGGTATGATTCTTAAGGGGTTAGTTGAAAAAAAGATTATAAAAGTCTGGAAAAGCAGCATAGGTTCCCTAAGAAAAGGTGATTATTCTTATTTCCTTTTTAAGATTTACTGAAGCTATAAATCAAGGAGAATGCTAAGAATTATATTTTCGGCAATGAAGGTAGTAGCCATAACGATATCCCTGTGTTGCTCTGTGAGTGGAGTATAATTAAATCAAATCACCTGTTCATTGTCTATAACAAGAGTGTTGACAAATGGATCCATAGCAATATGGAATGAACCTCTCTGGTAATACAACAGAGTTCTATCCTCAATTCTACTCAGAGCTAGAAAGGCAGATGATGAATGAAAATGAAGATCCATGTAAAATAAAAGATAATCAGGATCCAAAAGGAATATGGTAATTCTGAACTAAGGAATAACTCATGAAGATAAAAGTTCATAGGAATAAAACTTTATCACGAGTCTTATATTTGGGTTCAAAGTTACAGTGATAACAGATCTAATGACTTAAGTTAACTGTTAATTCAACAGGGGTCAAAAATGTAATATAATTCACATAAAGAAAGCGGGACGGATATTCCACATTAGGAAAGAAAAGGATTTAATTTAGGTCTTGCAGTACAAATCCGTATGTGGAATAGTGGGCATAGTGAGAGGCACTAACAAAATAAAAAAAACCTCTTTTAATCACAACCAGGGTTCACAAACTTGTTATATAAAAAATAAATTGCTGAAAACCTGGAATTATATAGGGAAACATGAAAACTAATTTCCAAAATCTGAAGGTCTGTTTTAGGAAACAGGAATGATTCCTGCTTAGACTAAGTAACTAGACTTGCTCCACTTCCCTCCAGAGAGCCACAGCAAAGTCTGACTTAACACAGGAAATGCAGCTAATAATCATAGTTATATAATAAGAATTATATTTTTGAGTGTATCGAGAGGTGGGACAGGACAGGATGTTATAGAATAAATTCAAATATAAGGTGGGTGTGTGAATTAGATGACTTCTAATAGTTTTCTAAATTCAAGATTTGTAGATTTTATCAATTATAAATGAATATTTATAAATCAATACACTTATTAGCTGAAAGCAGTCATTACTATAACTATTCTGATTAAAAATTATTTCAATATATACAAATACTTTCATTTTAAGATATGACATAGTCTAACATGTGGAAGATAATTTATTAGCACCTTTTATAATACATAAAGTAAATGCATCCTTAAAATTAAGTCCCACAATGACTTACCTGCATTGGACAGAAATTCAGATATTCTGTAATAATTTCTAGCAAGAAATCAGGATTTAACTTCTCAAAATACTGTATGCCAAGAGGTAAATCTTCTAAGTGAGAAAAATGAGTGTCCAGGACATCATTTAACAAATTAATCACTTCTTCTTGTCGTTTATTTTTCTTCATAGCAAGAACTGCATGTAAAAAGGTTAGTTCCTAGAAAATAAGTACTTTTTATAAATTATTCCATTCAGTTATAAAGCCATTTATTTCTACTTAGGTTTCAAATGTATACAAAGTGCAATTTATGTGCAATATTTGTTCAAATTTAAGTATGAGCTTGGATGGATTTTTAGAATCTTGTGGGAAAAGATTTAAGGTCTAATTTTGCATGAAGGTAAATTAATAAATAAAGTTACATATTAGAATTAGTGTATATTAGCCCTTTAAAGACATTACTAAATAATAAAGAATTTAAAATTTTACATTTCACACACAGTATCCGGAATCTACCACTTGATAAAATAAATACTGTACCGCAGATTTTCCAATAGACTGCTGAATTTCACTAAGAAATTCTAGCTGCTGATCTGCATCCTGTAATTGCCCTTCTATTAATTGACATCGGATAAATCCTAAAATCAAACATAGACAAAAATAGTCAAAGTCCACTTCAATTCAGACATGCACACTTTAAGCGAATACAAATAACATTAATAAAACAGGTTTCTTCCCCCATAAAACAAAAAAACTTCTAGATTAAAAAAGAAAAACAAAAAGAAAGAGGAAAAAGAAAAGGGCAAAAGAAAATAAAACAGGTATCTTGGTACCCATATAAAACATGTTGTGATGGAATTCATAAGATACAGAAACTGTTTCCTAAAATTATTCTCCCAAGCTATTTAAGAAGTAAAAAATTCATTTTTAAAGACTATTTTCTATGGTGGATAGTGAGGAATAATTTTAGAAAATCACAAAATACATGTTTTTAATGGCAGGTCTGAAAAGCAATTATAACTTGCCTCTATATGAGGAACATTTATAGAAACAGCAGTCATACCAATCAATGCAGAGACACTAGTTTCATCCAGTGCCATGGCAGTCTTATACCACTTTGACGACTCTTTAACTTTTCCTTGTAAGATCATTTGGTATCCAAATTCTGCAGCATATTCTGATTGCTGAGGGTTTAAACTAAAAGCTCTTTCTAGAAATGTTTGAATTTTTTGAAGAATGAGCTGATTACGTCCACACTAAAAAGAAAAAAAAAAGTGTTAGATTACTTACTTCTTTTACTCAGATGGATGATATTTTTTCAAAAAATATATATTTATATAACTTGTATAGCACAGAAGTAAAATGAAAAAAAAATAATTTACCAAAAAACCCTAAAACTTCTCTATTTACTATCTACACAATGCAGAAAGAAAAGAGTTGAAAAGTATACTTCTAATGATGTTGCATAAGCATATTTTTATAACTCTTTTTAAATTGTCTCATGATTGTTTTACATATCAGACAAAAAAGTCACTACTTTAAAGTTACATATATTTTTTATGGAATCAAAAACTAAAGATCTGCTTTCCCCCTAAAGACAAGGGTGCCACCAGTGGGAATATTTTAAACAGTCATGCCTCAGAATCTACTTGAAAAAAGCTTCAAAAATATTCCAGAAATGGCGATGCTGCTAGAATAAATATGTAACTTCTGAAGAAAATATTTAAGAGTAAAATACTAAACTGTTTAAATTTTTGCAAAATAATCATGTGTCTGGAAACAGGTAAATAAAAAGGGTAAATATACTCTCCTTAAATCAAACTTTTTTGATAGCAGGTTTTGTTTTTCTCTAAATTTCACATAATCTGACAATCTTTATTTTTAAATAGAGAATTCAGTTTATTCATATCATTTAAGAAAATCCTTGTTTTTTTCTTTTGACTTTATATTTACTAATTATTTTATTTATGTGTACCTTTTTCCTTTTTTTCTAATTTAATTAAGTTACATTTCAATCCTCTCATTTCTGGTAGTCATTTCAAGATTCTGCTGTATTTTTCTATTTTATTTCCGATTACCTTCTTTTTATTGGGTACTTGTAACACATTTCTTTACTATTATAAAAAAGGTAAGATATCAACCATCTTTCCCATCAAAGTAGTCTATTACCCACATTATTTTTTTTCAAAGTTTTTAAAAACAAAACAAAGAACCACCTTATTCATAAATCCTTTCTCTGATTAAAATAAACCACTTTCTATTTCCTTTGCTTGAAAGGAACTTCCCTATATCTTTACAGGCTCGGCAAGCGCCTCCACGAAGCCTGCACGATGGCTTCTTATAGATGGAAATCATTCCTCTGAACTGCGTTTCTTAGGAATGTATCACATATTTATACATGTGTAATTTTCACTTTAGGCCACATGCTCTTTAATGCCTCAAACTTTGTGACTTATTTTCAGTTCCTAGCTACAGATAACAGAACCCTTGTTTAGTAGGCAGTCTTACAGTTCTGCTGAAGGCTATTGTGATTTTATAAAAAAGTGGAGCATTCTGTGGTTCCATGGCATCCAATGCATCTCCTAAGTTTTCCAGTGTGGCTGCAGCCTAAAACAAAAGTAGACAGTATTAACATAAAACAAAGATAAAAAGAACATTATATACAAACTACTGAAATCTTATATGTTGTATGAGGTATCAGAAGTTCTTTTAAAAAAGCTCAATAACTGTCAATAAAGAATTGAGTTTTAGAATGTGTTTCTTTAATATCTGTTATTGAATGGATACTTTTGGATAGGTAGAAATATCTATAATATTCAATATTAGTTGTACATGCCAAGCTCCCTCTCCCATAATTAATTCATGACACAAATGAACTATGAATAATATTTGTAAACAATATTATGTGAGATCAATCATTGCCATTACCTATACAGTCTGGTTTATATTTAATATATTCTCTAGAATAAAAAAAATGTCATTAAGATACATTAAGTAATTTCAATGTCTGGAAAATTTACTGAAGAGTTGCCCCTACTAAGATTCTTTTAATATTTACTAAACTACTTATTAGGTACTATCACATTAACTAATTTAATCAAACTAAAACCAACCAAATCTACTATTTATTATAATATTATTTGCTTCAGACTGGATTTTGGCATTCCATAACCCAGCTTATAGTCAATGTGGTCACTACTAAAGAAACATGTGCCTTATTATAAGGTCCAATGGGCTTTCCTTGTAAGCCCATTTAACTTATACAAATCTAATTAAAAATACCATAAATTATATTTTGCAGGTGTACTTTTCCATACCCAGTATCACTGGTTACATTAATCATATATATGACTACATGGGAGTTTTATATGGAAAACCACTGTACTGTAATAAATGATCTAAGAAATTTTCAAGGGGAATTCTGACTATATATTGTTTTTACTTTACTAGTTGTTTTAGGAAGCTCTCCTCTTTGTTAAGGTATGGTTCCCGCAATCAACTAAAAACTACTGTGACATCCATTCTAAAAGAGCACTTCAAGGTTCTAAGTTCACATGGTATGTAATTACATATATTTTTTATACTTAAAAAGTTTTAATACTTTAAACTTAAAATAGGACAATAAAACTTACCTTCTCTATATCCCCCTCCCTACATAAATAGTAAAGAGCCAGCATTCTTAGTGCTTCTACATTTTGTTTATCTTGAAGCATTAACCTGCAGAAAAACATTTCATTTAATGTTGAAATAATTTACATGTTCTCTTTTATTTTAGGGCTTGAAATTTTAGTTTGCTGGTCTGACAAGTGCACTGTCTAAATAAGTAATTTTACTTAGTAAAATGCATCTCCTTTATGAAAATAATCAACTTCATTATTTAAATTAAAAAAAGATCTGCATCTTAATGTTAAATAAGTTTAAAAACATATGAATAGATTGTACCAGCCTCATGAAATCCTTTGGCAATCTTAAGTAAAGTATTAGCCAATCATACACAACAGCATACTAAAAAATAATTCACTTTTAACAGGCATATTTATTACAAGAATTCCAGGAATGCAAAGATGGGTTGAATATTAAAAAGTCCATTAATGTAATTCACAACATTAAAACAGACTCCTATGTGATAAAAACAAATATAAAAATATTGTGAAAAAATATTCTGTTAATAATAGGACCCCAAGAAAATATAAACTAGGTAAAAACTCTGTAAAAGTTATAAAGATTCCTATAAACTTTACTCAAGGACATTTTAAAAAGGAACTGAATAAATGAGGTAACACACTAGGTTTCTTCTCATGGATGGTGTGGTACATTGAAGTGCTAGCTCCAGGTGTTCCACTCACTCTGAATATGTGCCTTCTGCCATGCAACTGAGAAAGTCCTCCTACAAAAGTGGGAGTGTATTTTACTGTTCTTTGACTGTGAACTTTTTTTAATACTGGCCAATGGAATGTGGGCAGAAGTGGCAGCATGCCAAGCCTAAATTTCAGAGGCATCATTTATTTCTGTTTGTCCTTTTCATTTGCTATTACCACAAGAAGAGCTTCCTCTGGGTGGCTGCTGCTCTGTGACTTGAGCCCAGGGGAAAAAACACTAAGAGCTGACCAGAGCCCATACTGCAATGAGGTATCACACCTATCCAGCTGGATCTGAAGTCTGAAGCAGAGCCCCAGCCAAGCCTGGTCTAGATCAACCTACCCTAGACGACCCACACAAAAGTGAGAAATGAGTTCTTATTATCATATGCCCTGAGATTTGTAGTTGTTTGCTATGCATCAATAACTGCCTGATAATAATACTCATTGGGATTAAGAAAAAAGTTCTCCCCAAATAATCTATAGATTTAATGCAATTCAGATCAAAATTGTAAAAGGTTTCTTTTTAACTTGTTAATTCTGATAGTCAACTACAAAAGCCAAGAAAACTATCAAAAAAAAAAAAGAAGCAACATGATGGAGAACTTTCCCTAAAAGATACCAAAATCTTTTAGAAATATAGGAACTAACAGACTCAATTAAAAAGAAAAAAATTACCAGTATTTATACAGAAAAGGTTTTAAGATAAAAAAGATGTTCCGTCTCAATGATCAAGGAAATGAAAACAAAAATAAGGTACCATTCTTATTTTACCAGATTCTTTAAAAACCAAACCAAAAAACCCACACTGAGAGTAGCCATAATTGGTGAGGGCAGGGGGAAGGGGCATTCAAAAGACTACTGATAGCAGTATAAATTAGCATAACTCCTTAGGAGAATAATTTGGCGGTGTCTCAAAATTTTAAGTGTGTATATCTGAAACTGCAATCTGTCTCCTTAAATCTATTCTTCTTTGCTTATTTGCCTGGGCACATGGCTAGCCAACATTTCCCAGTCATTCTGCAATCAGATGTGGCCAATGTGAGATGAAGCAGTATATGCCATTTGAAGGCCAGGGCTTTTCATAAAAGTGGAATGGCTCCTCCACCCTCTCCCCTTCTACCAGCTGGATACCAACGTGATGATGTTTTAGAAAAATGGCAAAGTTACAAAATGAAAAGAGCCTAGGTCCCCTAATGACAGTGTGGAGGAATGCTGCCTGATTAACTATAACACTCACCCAAAAATGCTACATCTAACAAAAAAATTCTACTGTATTAAAACCATCAAGTATTTATGTCTATTTTTCATAAGAGCCTTCGCTAACAAATATGATACCCTTTGATTCAGTAATCCCTCATTTAGGAAACCGTCCTTCAGGACTACGCCTATATCTATATAAAGATTATATGTGTGTGTGTTCACTGTAATATTTAGAATGGTGAGAACTGGAAACAGCCTAAATGTGTACCAATGGAGAAAGATTAAATGAACTATTCGTATGATCACTGTATAGAAAGTAGTCATTATTAATAAGTAATTAGGTATATCTGTGTAAATGGATAAAAGGATGTTCATGAAATATCAAGTTAAAGAAAAATCAAGTTTAAAAAATATATAACAAAGCTATTTTTAATTTTATAACTGTCCCCCCCAAAATATATTTTTAATATATTATATAGATACTACACACACAGACATAAACACACAGAGTGCATAGAAATCTGGAAAAATACAAACATTAAATAGTTACTGGTGCCCAAATTGCAGCCTCCATATATCATTTGCCACTAAAAGGGATTTTACTACCCTGGACAATGGCTGATACTCATATTGGGGGTAGTAATATACAAAATGACCCTGGTATATTTTGCCATACCAAGTAACAAGGAAACTATGAAAGATTGCTAAGATCATGTCAAAAAAACTTAAAACTAACTTGAAGAGACTAATAATGGCCAAAAATAAGTTTGAGTAAGTATCATAACTGACACTGATAGAAACACTCAAGTTTAATCCATGTCATATAACCAAACAAACCTAAAACATTAATCAATTACTATTAGAGGATGTTAGGGAACTTTTTAATTTGTTTTTGAAACCTAGAAGTAAAGAAAAGACTTAAACATCTATCTACTTTCCTTATATGAACTATAATACTAGCTAACCAATCAGTAAATTAGATGTTCTTCTCCATAAAAGTATTTCAGTTAAGAAATGGAGAAAAAATGATATAACCGTATTGTAATCCTAAACCAACCACCTAGGTATTGAGCACAAATTGCTGCTTGTATCACAAAATGAGAAACAAGCACAGATGATGTCCCTTTGATGGAAGAACACATCACTGCTTATGAAGTAATTGCCAAAAAAAATTTGAACATGAACATAAACCAAGTCTCTAGATCCACTATCAATTTGCAGGCAATACAGACGATAAGGAACAAGTTATATGATATATGGCATGTACCATATGGCAATCAATATAATACACAGAGAAAACATTCAAAATAAAATACTGGTTTCTTTAACTTAAAAAAACAGCAAGAAGAAAAAGAGAAAGAGGAGGAAGAGGAAGAAAGAAGGAGAAAAAGGGTGGGAAGGAGGGAAAGGGGGAATCCTTCAATGACTTTATACTTCAGGAAGAAAAAACAAATTCCTTACAATGGCCAACAGGACCCTTCATAACCTGAAATGCCTGCTCCTTCCTACCCTTACACTTTTTCACTCCAAGTCATCCTTCTTCTTCACACTCCTTAAATATATGACGCATACTCTTGCCTCAAGGTCTTTGTACTTGTTTTTCTTTCTTTCTGCAAAGTTTCTCCCAGATATCTGCATGCCTTGCTCTCTTTGCTCAAATGCTATCTTCTCAGTGAAGCTTTCTGTGACCATCCCATAAAATCAAACCTCCTCCCGCCATCCCCCATTTCACTTTCTAGCTTTATCTTTTCTCCATAGCACTTATAATTTTCTACATTCTAGATAATTTATCAGTTGTTCTGCTTCTTATATGATTCCTCTCATTTGAATATATGCTTCACGAGGGCAGAGGTATTTGCTTGCATACTAGAAAAGTATTTGTCTCAGAACAGCCACTCCGATATTTATGTAAATCAATAAATTCAATGTTAAACAGTGCAATGTTAAGTTTCTTCAATTCGACAGTTTGGAATTTTCAAATTTAAAAAATCTTATGATAAAAAAATACACACAGATTTTTTTTTCTCAAAATTATAACCAGATCCAAATGTACTTATGTCATATTTTTTTACTTAACCTCTGTGCTATCTCAATCGTCTGGTCCCAATCCTGCAAGGCTAGTTGTAGTTTCATTTTCTGTACAAAAGCAGGAAGGAAACTTGGAAAGTTCACAATTATCTGGTTCACAGTCTCCAAAGCACCTGAATAATTCTGGCGCATTTCAAGGCATTGTGCCTAATGGGAGGAAAAGAAGTGACATCAAAACTGTGATCATACATATCAAGATTCTCACAACATTTACTCTGAAACAGGCAGAAAACTAGTGTTTAACATTTTTTTCTTTTTTGTTTTATGACTTTTCTGTAAAGAACAGTTATCATTTTTATGAGAAAAAAGTTTTTATCAGAACAAAATTTTAAAACATTACAGAACAAAAATATTTCATATAAGTCATTTGTTTTAAAATCCACTTTTAAATACCTGAGAAATAATACAATTATAGGATAATATTGTTAAAGATAGTTTTAGAAACACCATAAAATAATGTTTCTCTTTAAAACGGAAAAATAATCTTTTCAGGATAAAAGATTTCCTGTATATTTATAAATAGTGTCTAAAACTAGATTTTATATCTTTTTTTTTTTAAATACTTTCCAGCTAGAGGGTTTTAAAGAATAAGCAAAATAAAGTTTAAATAACTCATTCTATCTCAAGATTTCCACTACTAGAATTTTCTTAAGGAAATAACTGTACCACAATAAATACGACCACGAAGAAGCATATAGATTATATTTACGGTACAATTATTTACAATAGGAAAAAAATAACCCAAAATGTCCATATATGATTAATTATGCTATATCTATCTAATAAAATTCTAGGTGGTCATTAAAAGTCTTTTTTGCAGTCTATAGCCATGCCACCCCGAACAAGCCCAATCCCATCTGATCACGGAAGCTAAGCAGGGGTAGGCCTGGTTAGTACCTGGATGGGAGAACACTTAGAAAGACCAAGTGCTGTAGGCATAAAAAATAAGTAAATAAAAAATAAGGGGTTGTAAGCTGACAAGGTCCTTGCAATCCGTGAGGTCAACCAAAGATTGCCTTGCCTAAAAAAAAAAAAGTCTTTTTGCAGATTTGTAATCTATATTTACTAACATGAAGAGATGTAATGTATAATAGTTTAACTGTCTCCAATGGTAATATTTTTTGTTCAAATTATTACTGTATTCTGAAAAAAATTTTTACGATGTATTAATGTGTCTATGTATTAATTTCATAATAAGAAAAAAGCTATAGATACTGATAGTACTTTGAAAACAGATAATGAGGCATATTTATCTTTTATCAGACTTAAAAATTTGCTTCTGAATCTCCTTTAGGAATAAATTTAGTCTTGGAATAGCTCTGTTCCAGTCTCAATAGATGTATAGGAGAGCTACAATATATTCCTAAAATCAGTTTTGAGATTATATTCCCATATAATTAAAGGAAAATATGAGAATCATCCAAAGATGCCCCTATCAAAATAAATTATTTAAAGTTCTCAATAGTTGACAATAGCAAAAAGATTACTGTAGATAATTTTAAAAATTACATATGCCCTTCAAGTTTGCCTAAATAGCTGGTAATGTAAAATAACAAAATCATGCAAACCCCGCCCCCCACAAAACATCTAATACCTCCTTAGAATCATCACCTCCCACATGAATGCAAATACTATGTTAAATAAAACTAAATCCCCTCTGCATTTGTTTCATATCATTCCTTGTTGAAATGAGATTAATGTACTCT
Source organism: Macroglossus sobrinus (assembly GCA_004027375.1). Lineage (NCBI taxonomy): Eukaryota > Metazoa > Chordata > Mammalia > Chiroptera > Pteropodidae > Macroglossus > Macroglossus sobrinus. Next base: position 90,988 of record PVKZ01001594.1, read on the forward strand.
CCTGCTGTACTTATCCAACAACAAAATAAATAAATACATAACTAAAATGATTAAATCAGAAAAAGAATTTAAATCAATGTAAGGTATTGGAGGTAAAAGGTAAATTCCTCCTCAGCTACTTATATGAAAACCTGAAATAGCCTTACCCTAGATTATCAACTAGCTTTTCTTTAAAGAATAGAAAGAAGTAGAATAATCAAGAAAAACTTTTTCTAAACTTGCTAAATGCCCATTCCTCTAGCCTGAGTACTGAGTTCTAGTACTGGTTCTAGTTCTAGTACTTGTACTGGTGGCAAATATCTGAACAAGTTCACTATCCAAAAATTGTCAAGAGCAATGTGGTGACATTAACAAGAGTCAATACATTAGTAATCCTGTCTTTTTCTTTTTTATTCCTCCAAATTAGTGCTTATCTACTAGACTGTTTCCCTAACACATAAATTTAATTTGTTGAATCAAAAACTAAAAAAAAAATTTGAGGTATTGAGAAATCACCAGTGGGTTTGAAGAAATGGTCCAAATTAAACATTTCCACCCACCAATAATTTCAAATGACTGCCAACTGCTCATTCTTCACAATATTGTCACATATTATTGCACTTTTCATTGGCTGCCTGTGTATCTGGTTCAAAGTAAAAGCCAAGGGCTTTATAGAGTCAGCCTCACCTCTCCTCATCTCCCCTGTGCCCACCTGCCCAAATACACCTTCTTTCCCTCTAGACTTTACTGCTGTTCTCCCCTTCATTCTCTTTAGTGCCCTGGCCTCCTAGCAATGCCTTGAATACGCCTTGCATATTTAAACTTATTATTTCCTCTATCTGTAATACTTTCCTCCAGGTGCTCATAGGGCTTTAACCCTTACTTCCTATGTCTTTGCTCAGTTGTTACTCTGACCAGATAATTTAAAAATTCAAGTTCATACCCCAGCTCTAATTCTCTTTCCCTGATTTATTCATTTTCTATAGCACTGATAATCTTCTAATATACTTTGTTTATAATATATTTTGTTTACTGTCTGTTTGTACCAACAGATTATAAGCTCCATAAAAGCAAGAAGTTTTATTTTGCTCAGGGTATACCCAGAATCCAGAGTGATGCCTCACACATACTAGACACACTATAAATGTTTGGTGAATAAATAATTCAGAAACTACTAATGCCAACAACGATAATAACAATAAAAAATAGTAAATTAAAACTAGTAAATTCAATCCAGGATTCAAGAATTTGGTAGGGAATACGTTTCCGTAGTTCACCATTCATTATTGTATACAAATAAGTCCCTCCTACAGCTGAATTGATAAAAGTAACATGAAAATGATCTTTTTGAGCTATTTAGTTTTGTTGGGTTTCAACTACATTGTAAATAAATTATAAAACATGACCCCTAACTCCAACTTACCTTACCCAGCAGAGCAAAAATATCATTTCCATTTTGTAATCCCTCTTCAAAATATCTTAGTGCTTTTTTAGTATAAGGTTCTTTTCCTCTGGTAATATCAAGCCATGCTCTCAAAACCTGTCCCTACAAAATTAAAAGTTCTAGTCATATTTTCATTTTGGGGGGAAATGAAAGAAGTAAATGTTTCAAGTAGTAAATCTAATGTCATTTTTAAAAATTTAGTAACAAAATTCATTCTGTCAAATAATGTTTCTAACAATACAATTCTATGTAGTAAAATTGCTTTCAAACCCTTGTCAGCCTAGAGTCTTGGGAACTAGTCTGAATTTTAGTCTTTAAATTTACTATTACACTCAACATTAATATGAAGAAGCTTGTCAAATATTCTACTAATGCTAAGTAACCAATAATCTTATTTGGGGCTGTGCTAGTAAATTATTATTAATAGTTAAATATTATTAATGTAATTCAGTACATAATTAAGAATTTCTGACCTCTTCTTGGGCAAATAGACTAAATGACCTAAGATGGAAAAACAGAAGGCCTTGTTTTATATATATTAAAAATTAAGATAATTTGGTAACAATCTCCTTTAATCTCTGTGACTAGTCCAGTGAGTTCCAAATAAAAGGATAAATGACCTCAGAAATTAAAAATGGAAGTCATGGATGTTTATCTACAGAAAAGTTAGTAAGCCAATGAGTTGTAAGGTTTATAGGATTAGGAAAATGGACACGCAGATTATTTTTCTTTCTAATGTCAAATAAAAAAAATTGAAATCTGTTCTACCAAAAATTTTCTAGGTTAATTCATAAACTTATAAATCTTTAACTAAGATTATATTTACCTTCCTGTATTTCACCTGAAAAGACAGGTAATATTACTAAAATGATGCTACTTCTAATCACTAGATCAGTGTCCTTATTTGAATCGTTTCAACTGCTATTTGGGTGGATGATTCCTGGTCTTAACTTCCAATCCAGTATGTCTTCCAAACTTTTTCTTTTCCCAACAGCTCATCCACTATTCCTATCTCACTATCCTCCAGAGCCTGAAATATAGCATGTCTGCAGCCAAATATATCAGCTCCCTTTAAGATTACCTTTTCATCCCAACACAGTTTCAATTCATGTTAACTGATCTCTGAATTGTCCAGGCTTAAAATCTCAGAAAGACATTTTCAATATCAGACACTTCAATACCTTTCCCCTACTATTTACAGTCAGTTGACAAGTCTTATATTTAATGACTCTCAAATTTCTACCCACTGCACAATATTTTAGTGTAGGCCCTCAAAATCTTCTGCCAGAAAGCACTACCTTGCTGGGGGGCTGCATTCTAGTTTCTCCCTAGGTCAATTCATCCTATAAACCATTTTTAAATTAATCTTCTGAATCGGTATTCTAATATCACTGCAATGATTAAGAAACTTCGATGGTCTTTCACTGCCTATCAAATTAGATACAAGTATTTGTATCTAGCTGTTAAGATCCTTTAATTTGCACCAATTCACTTCTTTAAGTGTTTTTTCCACCTTCTTCATCTATGTACCCCATGTTCCCATCAAATGTGAGATTCAAATGATGTACCCAGAAAAAAGTCTCCTTATTTTTTCATTTCCACATATTATTTCCACCTTGAAAGTATCTACTTCGCTTTTTCCATATGTAATCTTTACCTATGGAAACTGTATTTATCTTTTAGGTTTTAGCTCAAATGTTATTTAGTTCAAGAAACTCATGTTCATTTTCCTAACATTTAAAGATGTGATTTCTCCTTAAGAACTTAAAATAGTGCCTAGCACAAAGTAAGCAAGCAATAACTATTATTTGCCAGCGCATTTTAATATGCCCTCTCATACCATTTGTAAATTTTCTCATATCTTAGCTGGATATATGCTCTATAACACTACTAGATGATGCATTTGTGAAAGTAAAGTTTATGTATTCCTTATCTTTGTATTATTAAAAGTGCATATAATGGTGCCTTATTAATCTGGAGCAGTTTAATAAGGAGAGTGGGAGGGAAGGAAGGAAAGAAATAGGGAAGGAGAGAACCAGCAAGGGATCTTTTTTCAAGAGGTAATAAATAGCATAAAAATGAATAATTTTTGAGAACTACACTTTTACAAAATAAAATATGGAAATAAAGTTATTTATAAAGTGAGAATGGAGAAGGCAATAAAAAGAATTAAACAAAAGATACTGCTGAATACATAAATCAGTTTTCTTTAATATTACTATGTCAAAATAAGAAAACCAGCTACCTCTTTACTACCATTTGACATTTTGATCATTCTGTCAATATATTCTCTCGCCTTATCATGACGACCAATATGCCATAAAAATAAGCCAGCATGATACAAAGCTTTCGGTCCTGCTGCTTTACGTTGCTCCTTCACCTTGGCATCTGATTCCAGAATAGCTTCTCTATCTGGAATGAAAAAAAAGACGTTAAATAAAAATTAAATTCTAGGTCAAGAATTTATAATAGGTCAGATGATTAAAAGGGCAGAGAATTAAGTTCCTCTCTCTATAACAGTACCATCTCAAAGAAATAAAATGCAAGCCACACATGTAATTTAAAATTTTCTAGTAGCCATATTAAAGAGGTTAAAATAATATATTTTATTTAGCCTAATATATCTACATGATCATTTCAACACAAAATTGATAAGGAAACTATTGAGATACTCTGCATTCTTTTCTTCTTACTAATTTTAAAAAATCTGGCATGAATTTTATACACACATCTCGTTATCAGTTTTAAATTTAAATGCAAATTAAATAGAATTAAATTTAAAATTCAGTTCCTCAAACTAAACACATTTCAAGTGCTCAAAAGCCACATGTAGTTAATGGCCATTGTAACGTGTACTACAGTTCTATAGTTTTTATGTCATTCTCAAGACAAGGGCTATATTTTCAAATAGTAGGACTTAAAAAAATAAGCAATGATTCTAAAATGATTCAATTATTAGGGGCAAATCCAGGACTAGTACTCAAATTACCCGACTCCAACTCCCTAATCCAATTTTAAAATCTATAAACATGCCAGACTACCATCACAAGATAGGGAAAAGTAGTATAATTATTGTTATCTACACAGTTTAATTCTGACTGCTCCCTTAAATAGATGATCTACTTCTAATAACTAATCACTTCTATCAAATCTATTATATATATGTATGTGCTTAGGACAAATGTCAATTAGATCCGAATACTGGATCAAATTAGGACATGGATCAATTATGCAGTAAGGAAGAAGAAATGTCAAAGTTGAGGGCTGTGATTCTCGAAATGGCTACCCAAGAAATGTATGTGACTCTTCCTTTTAACTCTAATGACACAAATTTAAATTTAGAGTTACCAAGATACAATTTCATGACTTTAGGAAACAAAATCATTTCTAGAGGGCTAATGCAATACTCAGCAAAAAAGACTCCTTCTGTCCTACACCTCCCACATCCACTTGAACACCTTCAGAAATTTCCATTGAAGAATAATGATACAGAGACAGAAATGCATCAGTGCAGGGGCAGGAATTGCAGCTTTCTGCCCAGATTTCTCTCAAGTTCCTAATGAGGCATCAGTTAGCTGACACCATCTAGCTCCTGCCAGATCTCAGCTCACGTTCTTACTGCTTCATAGCCCTTTTATATTCAGGGCTTACATCGGCATTCAGTAAGAATATACATGAACAATCTAGGCCTTCCCTAGGCAATACTGACAGACATCTGTGCCCCTCCAGGACTTAAGCCCACTAGGCATTATCTGTAGTGGAAAGCACAGTCAGCACCCAAAAGTTTCTAAGCAATATTTCTGCCTCCATCTTTTTAGTGTCCTGGCAATCATTATTTCTCAAGAGAACCAACACTGTTGGGAATAATCAAGTAAGTGAAAACATGATTCAAGGAAGAAAATACTTTGTACTAATTAATTTTTTTAAAGACTTATTGACTATAGCTCTCCTATGCAAATTTTCTATTCCAGATAAATTCTCCTGCTAGAGTAGAGAAAGGGGATCCATAAAAGAGGCGAATCTTGAACTACCCCACATATTTGCCCATGGATTTCTCCTCTCTGACAAATGCACTTTACACTGAAATCCTATCTGTCTTTCAAAGACTAGATTAAGTTGCTATCTTTCACAAAGCCTTCCCAGCTACTCTTATGGTTAATAGTATAGTTGACTCTTAAAACAGCATGCCAATCCCATCTCGTGAAGTCAAAAATCCGCATATAACTTTTGACTCTCCAAAAACTTAGCTACTAATAGGCAACTGTAGACAGGAAGCCTTCTGGATAAGATAAACAGTTGATTAACACATATTTTGTATGTTATGTGTATTATATACTGTATTCTTATAACAAAGTAAGCTTGAGAAAATGTTATTAAGAAAGTTATAAGAAAAATATACTTATAGTATTGTATGTATTTTTTGAAAAAAATCTATAAGTAGATTCGTGCAGTTCAAACTAGTGTTGTTCAAGGGTCAACTGCACATACCATTTTCAATTAACTATGAACTCTTTTATTTCTTATCATTTTATTTAATAGTAACATTAGAATTTAATCTTTGTGGCGTTTATATTTTCTTTTCTCAGTTACATCATAAACTTGATGTCATGAATAACTTCTTACAATTCTTTTATATTTTCTAACTATATTTGACACAGTCCATTGCAGAAAGTAAGCATCTGGTTGTTAGATTTGTTTATACTTGCTAGACATATTAATGTTTTAAATAACTTTTTATTGATTTGTACAATTGTATGTGGGATAAAGAAGGTATGTGATACTTAGCTTAAGAAAAAGTTATTTTCTAATATTTAAAAAAATCATTCTAGTACATTTGGTTATTGTCTAATTATTTGAAACAAGACCCATATTTACAATTTTATTAGCTGTTACTAGATATATATGGAAGAATACAATGCTATTTTTTCTTTATTACCTATAATTCTAATATTCTGCCACAGCCACTAAGATATACTATATATTAAGACAGTTTGCACAATTTTAATTGCTAGTTTATGCATAAAGTTCTTTTTATAATGTAATCATATTTCTTAAACTACTATTGGATAAAAATTTACTGAATATATTCTAAGAGTTGGCCCTCTTGGGAGATTTAAAGGTCTTCAAGAAGCTTAAGATATAGTAGAAGAGAAATTGCATATAGTTAAATATTTGCACATAACAAGTTATAAAGCTGGCTGCTGCAGAGTAATTTATGTATGTACCTGTTTTTGGCTATTCTTTATTTTTTTTATAACAACTGCTAATATACATTCACTTTTATGTTAACTCAAACAAGTCCTATGTACAAATAAAACTTCTGCCATAGGGTATAAGGACTATCAAAGCGATATGACATATTTCTCCTGCTTGATGAACTCATAACCTTGTCTAAAAGATAAAACACATATGAGATAAATAGTATCTATAGACAATATGTAATACAGTATGATCAGACTAAATGCTCTGGTAACTGAGAAATATCAAAATAAACTGAGTAGGAAAAGTTGTTCTAAGAATTGTACTTAAATACTGTACCTGGATTAGGACTCATTTTATGGGCATATATCAGTGCAATTAGAGAACAAAGTGATATATCTTGTTTATTTTTAATAGCTTCAAATTCTCGTAGAGCTTCTTGAATTTTACCTGAAAATCAAAATTATGATGTGAAAATTATTCTTACTGCAAAACAAGAATTTAAAATTTATGGAGTATGCTTTAAAATTAGTACAAACCTTCCATTAATGTACCATAGGCATGATAAAACCGGAAGACTGGGTCATTACTGTACCTCTTAATTCCTTCACTGGCAACAAGTAATACGTGATGGAAATACCTCTCTTGACAATAGTAATTAATCAAAGTCTAAAAAGAAATAAGAACTAAATGTTACAGGGAGATTCTAATGTTCTGAAATATCTAAGAAGCAGATGTTAATTTAAAACCTTGAATTATCTAAAACTTAGATGTGTTCTTTTTTCTTCCAAGTTCCTTAATATTGTTAAAGCATAGTACTCAATACTAAGGAATGCAGAACACAATGAACACAAAATTATTGAAATGTCTCAAGAAATGTCTCATATTAAGTTGACTCTCTAAGAGATAAGGAGCCACATAACAGTTTTTAGCATAAAGGTGTTTTCATTAAGGCGTTTATTTGGGTGCTAGCACAAAGTATAAATCTATAAAGATGGGGGAGGTCATCACAGGAAGTTAATGTGAAAATTCAGGCAAAATATCAAAAGCCACTCCCTATCACTGCCAAGCTCCTCTACTGGCTCATCATCATTTAATATAGCATTTACCTGCTTACTGTCTGACTCCTCCTACTCAAATGAATTGGGAGAGTTTTACTTAATTTTATTATGGTAGGGCTTATTATCTTCAGAGCTTAGAACAGTGCCAGACACATAGAGACATTCAATAAATATTTATGAACTGGTTTAATTAAGGTTTTCTCCAGCCTTAGATCTGTAAAATGTGTGAAGGCAGGGACTGCTCTGTTCGAACATCACTATTTCCAGCTTCTAGTCGACACACTGTGAGCTCTCCTCCATCAGTACCCGCTGAATGAATGAATCAGTGAACAAATGAATGGAGAGGACCATCACCTAAAAAGAAACTTTTATTTTCAAGTCTCACGTCTTTAAGATTATCATTTCTTAAGTGGGCTGTCATTAAATATTTGCTGAATGGATAAGCCAGTGATAAACAAATAGAGAAAACCATCACCCTAAAATAAAGACCCTTCCCTTTTCAATCCTAAGTCTTTTTTTCATTGAATCTTTCCATGCTTCTCTTACTGTCTAACCGGGAAGCTGACACTAGTCTGGCACCGGTGAGGTGCAATAAGTGTCAAATACTGACCAAGCTTTCCGAGCAAACAGAATACAAAAGTAAATGTAAACACAACTAGGGTGGGACAAGCACACTAACGGCAATTCGGAAAGCAGCGCAAGGGACTGGCTGCCCCGAACTTCAAGGTTCCAAGCAGCTTGCCGAGGTGATGTAGGCTACGGGCCCGCCCTGCGAGGCTGGGATACCCAGCGAACACAGGAGCCTAGCACAACGGGATAATAACGCCCTCGCGCAGTCGGCCCGTGCTGTCCCCACGCCCCCCAACTCCCCGCCAACTCCCAAAGCAACCCACGTCCAGGTTCCGCCCGCTCACCTTCAGCCCCTGCGAGTCCATGGCTCTGCAGAGGCTGAGCTGCGGGCCTCCAGGCCGTGCACCCGCTGCGGCCCGGAGAGGAGTTAGGGGTCAGAGGGCCGCCGCCGCCGAGGCCCAAACCCAGCTCGCGCTCTGGGACCCGGCGGGGCAGGCGGGGCAAAGCGGGGCCGAGCCGCCATTGGCTGCTGGAAGGAGGGGGCGGGCCCTCGCTGCAGGGATTGCAGGGAGGAGGCGGGGGCGGTGCGGAAGGAGGGCTGCGGTTGGGGAGAGGGGCGCGACCGGATGGTGGGGCAGACAAAGGAGGAGAGACCAACGGTCCTAGGAGGACAGAGGTGGGCGGGTGTGGGAAAACCGAGTTAAGGAATAAAGGAAATAGGGAGGGAGTAGGAAAACTGGCACGTCAGTTTCTCATCTCGCCTGTTACAAAGAGACACCATTTTCTGCGCCTTTGAGTTAAGGCAGATTCCCGCAATGCGGTGATTTGAAGGCCTGATCAGCACCGGGAAAAACCTTTAACTTTCACTCGTAGTAGTTATCTTATGACCACAAGGTGGCGCAGGTAAATCACAGGTTCTTTAAAACGGGATGCGCTTCTTGGCTCAACGTCTTTGCAGGCGTTGCTGCAATCCCATTGTTAAAATGCACATTAAATTAATTCTTGTGTTTACAACTCTAATAGAAGAACGAGATTTTTCAAATTTTTTAAAAATGATACTGCTGATTTTAAACTAACAAAATTAATATCTATTCAGACTTTTCTGTTTGTACCCATCTGGCAGCTCTCAGCTGCTTATAGATTTCTTCAGTTCAAAGAATTAAATCGAAATATAATGGACTAAGAGATTTCTTATTAACGCTTAAAGACATTTTTAAAAATAGTTAAGATTTAAAGTGTAAGCGACTTTTGTAGAATCTTTTACATGGATTCCAAATTTTGATCCTAGTACTAATTATTTTAGTTGGTGTGATTCGGACTTGCCTTAATCAGATTTTAAATGTTTTGAGCAGTCAAAGGTCATTAATTTTTTTTTCATGCGAGTGGGTTGGGTAATGACAATCTTTAGGGAAAGAGTAGCAGCTACTCTCCCAGGCTTCAAGGCTAGACACTATTTCTCATTAGCTTCCCCTTAAAGAGCATTCCACTCAAAGCACATATTATTTTCATGAGAATTGTTTTTTGTTTCCAACAGTCATAGTCAAGCTAAACGTTTGTGGTCTGATTCTCAAAGTGGTACATTTGCACTGGGTGTGCAACAGAAAATACCACAAGCCAAGGTGCTCATCAAAGTATGTAATCTTGAACTGTATGCCTTTGTTTCCAAGTGAAAAGTTCATCTGGAAGAAAATATATAAGGATCATGATTAAAGGAATAAAGGACTAAGCTACCTTTCTGAGAATTTCAAAGTCTAAACATTAGAAGGCCACACACTTAGACCATATTACTTTAGCCCTTCACAGAATTCCCTTCATTGAATTTTGTTCCAAGTTTAAATTATTTAGCACAAAACACCATGCCTGGCATTCTATGAGTGTTTTTTGAGTTAAAACTACTTTGAGAATTTGCTTTGACATTCCTGGTAACCTGATGTTCCTTGTATAAGATCTCATGTGAGAAATTTCTTTTGGATCTCAGGCCAGGAAAAACTTGGTCTTCCCTAAACAACAACAACAAAACTGATGTGTTTCTTAGCTCAGACATTTCTGTTGGCTCACTTTTGCCTACCGATTTTCGAGTCTGGTATCTAAGACTCTATCTCACTGTTTTTTCAGGCCTTAACTCCTACTTCCCACTTCACAGAGCCTTCATTCTAGACAAGAATGCTGTCCTACTCTGCTCAGAGCTCTTTCTTCATCTGAGAAAATCTACTCTTTCTTCAGAGTTCATGTCAAATCTCATTCTTTATGAAGCCTTGAGGGATCACCATAACTGAATGGATGTGTGAGATTGTGAGGTGAAGTGGCAAAAATATGATCTCCCACACCTGAGGGGGAGCTCCTTGTTATGCTATTTACTTTAGTGGAGTAATAATTTTCTGAGCCAATTTTTCTTATTTACTCAAAAAAACACCACTAAACACCTAACAACATATAAAAAGTTCTTGACACATAATAGACATTTTATGAGCAAAAATTTCCATTAAACGTATAGTGCTCTGTAAGACTCAACAATATAATTCTTTGTTATAGTTATGGTATATTTGTTGTTGTTTGCTTGCTTAATCTTCTCTGTTAAATGGTGAGCACCTTAAAGCCTCACAATATAGTGTAGTGGGTAACAACTTAGTCCTTGGATATAGGACACCTGTGATCAAATCCCAATACCACCATTCACTAGTTGTTCACTTGGAAAAATTACTCAACCTCTTTGTGCGATAGCTGTAAAGTAAGACTAATACCTCAGAAAGCAGATTAAATGAGTTAATATTTAATGGACACAGCAGTATTAGGCATATGGTAAGCACTGAATTAATCTATAATTATTTGTACTGCCAACTACTTCAAACACAGTGTATAGTATTGATCCCATAAACATCTAGTAAATCTTATAGGACTGTTGGGACCCTTCAATTATGCCTTTGTTTGACCTTCTCCTCCTCATCTCTTACACTGATCTACTTGTATCTATATTATTTCATCATATATTTGAGAAGTTAAAAAATGCAGTTCTGGTGAAGACAAATACATAGATTAAAAATAATTATCATTAAAAATATCATCATTAAATTTGGGGGCTGTAAGAAAGACTATTGTCCAACCTCTTTATTTTACAAAAGAGTAAAATAAAGCCCAAAGTTATGAAATAATCTACCCAAGATTCCAGTTTTCTATTCTCAATTTAGCCTTCAAATTTGTTATGAATAATGATGAGATGAAGTATTTGTGTGTTTTTTTAAGGTTATTTTACTATAAAGTTGAAACAGGATATGCAGAGAGTAAATATGTATTTTTAAAAAAATTAACACAGTTTAATCTCAGAGGTGATATCATGGAAAAAATTGAGGTTAACTAAAGTAAGAATTTCCAAATTTTAGGCTCTTTAATAACTGCAATTTTGGGCAAGTTGTTAATTTTTCTCTGCTTTAATTTATACATTTGTAATGGGTAATTGGAAATAGTATTGTCATATTTGCTTTGTCAATGTGTGAACTAAGTGAGATTATGTGAAAGTATTTCAAATACTGAAAAGCACTGTGTAAAAGTTCATAGCACATTTACAGGAAAACTTTATAGTACAATTACAGGAAAGCTCCTTAAACTAATGAGCTGTTTGACTATGGGGTAAGCCATTTTACCTTTCTGAGATTAGGATTCAGTCTTCCATATACTATCTAGTGTTCTTGTCTTTTCCAAATAACACATACTTTTGAGCCGCGTATCGAGCATGGTGTCTGCTGGTGCAAAAATTAAGGTGGCTGTCATAATTCATCCTTTTAAAATTCTACAATTTTATTCATTTTATGGTAGGGAGAAGATAATGCTCAGTCATTTGCTTTTCATGTTTCTTTTGCTAAATGGCAGTATGAAGAAAGCCAAGGAAGTGATCTAAGTTCTAACAATGTACTGTTCAATTATTTTTTCATTCACCAAATGTTTAATGAGTTTCTATGGCAAAAAACAAAATTTTTTGTCCCTGTCCTCCTAGAGTTTAAAGTCAGGTAAAGGTAAATAGATATTGAATGGATATTTACAAAAGGAAATGAATAAATTCCCAGTAGTGACAGCCTTAATAGCTGATTTAGGAAGTGCAAATAAACAAGAGACTGAATCCAGTGGTCTCTACCCAGGGTCAGGGATTATACTTGACACCATTTAAAATCCAGGGAATCCTTGCATTCAATTCCTACAACTGACTTGTTTTAGACCACTGTATGATACTTTGTTTTGCTTTAGAAATACCTGAGCTGCTCAGATATCTGATTGCTAAGAACTTCTAACAATAGGAAATTTGCTTCTTGCTCACCTGAACTATCAGATGTAGTACTGTTTCTACTTCAAATACCATGATAGAGACTTAAACAGGAGAGTTATTTTTTTCTTGGTTTTCTTGGCAGTATCTTGACATTTCAGCTTTGCAAATAAGAGAAAGAAGATACAGAAAAATATATTTCAAAAGAGTTTGGTATTTTGAAATAAAAATAATGAATTATTAAATGTTTACAATTGTGATATACAGAATATCTTGATAAGATGCTACTTGCCTTTTCTTCTACTCCTTGAAATAATTATTTTAAATGTAGTATAAAATTGTGTGTGTGTGTGTGTGTGTGTGTGTGTGTGTACATGTATACAGTTGACCCTTGAACAATGTAGGAGTTAGGGGCACCTACCTCCACGCAGTCAAAAATCTGAATATAACTTATGTTGGCCTTCCATATCCATGAATTCTCAACTGCCGATTGAAAATAGTGTGTGTGTTTCTAGCCACTGGGGGACATTGTTGCCCCATGCATAAGAAATGCTTTAGTGCAGTAGTCCTCAAACTTTACCATACATCAGAATCACCTGGAACCTTTGCTAAAATGAAGATTGCTGGGCTGCCACCTTGAGGGCAGGGCAAAAATATGAATTTCTAACACATTCTCAAGTGATGCTTATACTGTTGGTCTAGGGACCAGCCTTTAAAAGTCTCTGCTTTGGTAAAAATTTTAAAATATTAAGACTATTTGTTAACCAAAGTTGCTTTATCATTAGGTATTATAATGGACACAGAGAACAATTTGGATGATGTAATAATAGCTGGCCTGAAAAATATGAAGAAGATCATAGATAGCAGGATTAAGTGGAAAACTAGAAGTTCAGGTGAGCACCTAAGTTCACAATATCCACTGTACATTTAAGTGGAGATATTGAAGAAGAAGTTAGATATTGAGGCATGACATTCAGAACAGTCTGGACAGAATATACAGGTTTGGAACTATTCAAAGTATAGATAGTATATAAAACGATGAGATATCATGCGATCACAAAAGTAGTAAATGTAAATATAGTAACATAAATCAACCAATAATGAGTTTCTGAAAGCCTTGAACCTTACCAGGACACCCACCACTAAGCTAGGGTTTCCCATATTTGCTGATAATAAGATTCTCCTTATAGCTTTCTCCTATCCCATTCTAACTCAATGCAACGCAGACATTTTCAAGCCTCTTTCTGGGTCTTCTTATTTAAGTTGAGGTGAGACCTGAAACTATATTTTTAGCTATTACCATGGAAGGTTTTTAGAATTAGATGAGTTTTTTTTTTAATTGCTCTAAGATTGTTGAAAGGTAAGAGAGGTTGTATAATAGGGCCAGAGACTTGGAGCTTTCTATACTCAAGTTATCCTTGGATTGAGTTGAACATTTAAAGCATGGCCAGGGAGAATGCCATGGAAATAGCTAAGCTTCAGAATGGAGAAATTGGAATGCCACAAAGTCCTAAGACATACCTGGCAGGTTTCATACTAAACTTGATATAATTAACTGCCTAATGACTTTTATTTTAATAAATTATAACATATGACAAACAGGACAATCTCTGCTTATCTGAATATAGTCCTTTCTCATTTTCCTTTTCTCTGAAATAAATATTTCTAGGTGCTAGCCAGTCTCCATAAATCCTATTATCTACTTCCTTATAGATTTTATGTTCGCAATCTCATAGTTACTATACTTTGCTCTAGTGTTGCACTTATTTCATGTTTTCAGTCACTATAATTTAAAAGACATTTTCCTAAACCAGAGCAAATGGTGCACTTACAACTGTGGTTGCTCAGGGGTACTATCTGTTCACCCTTAGAAATATGTGTTTTCTATGATTTCAAGAAATATTGCTGAACAAGACATTTCTTCACCATCCTTGATGAAAGATGAACATTAATAATGCAGAAAAGAATCAGGCCGAGTGATGTTGAAAAAAAAAACAAGGTCCAGAAGCCCTAATTCCTCTTAGAGGATTCAATTTAAAATGGCAACCTCAATAGTTCCACCATAGCAAAGAACAAGGTTAATATTATATAACCCTTACATTCTAAAGAGTTAAAAATCAATGCATGAACTTTTATATCTTGGAAATATTTATATATACATCTATCTATACCTATATCTACACTGATATCTATTTTTATTTATTACAGCTAATAAAGAGGAAGAGTCTGTGCTCTTATGAATGTAATTTATGTTCATTTAAATGTTTTTATGTATATATCCAATACTACTATAGCATAATAAGGCCAAATTTAATTTGTGACATTTGTGATGTTTTATTACTTTATATATTTTACATATAATAACAGCCCTCTGAAAAGATATGAAAAGATCTTAGGGAATAAATAACTTTAAGGGAACAATTTAAAGCAATACTGACAATTAACTAGTTTGCTCATTTCTAAATATCTACTGATCCCCTTCTGTGTGAAAGCACTATAAAGGTTACAAAGTATTTAAGGATAATTTCTGCCTGTCAACACTAACTTGTATGCCTGACTTTGTGGCAGAAGTGGAGGAGGAAATGAGAAGATGAAACCTGTATTCCAACCACCATATCAAGGCAGTTTAAATGCTATAGCTTTTAAGAGGTAATCTTATATCCTGTTTTGCCTAGAAGAGTCCTCGTTTATGCCTGTTGTTTTAGCATAAGTATTAAGTTTCCTCCTTAACTCTCAAAAGTGTCTTGGTTTGGACATAAACAACAAAATCCCATACATGTTCATAGGAGAGAAAGTTCTCTTCCAGTAATAAGAAACAAGGAAGCTGCCACTGAATCCTGAAGGATGGGTTTGGTTTCTCTGGGTAGAAAGAGATGAAGAAGGTGGTCAAGCCATATGTTTTATAATTGCTTGCTTGTTTATTCTAGTAGCTTTCTATATTATACTTGCTGTTTCCTTTTTCTAAAAGTAAAAATCTGTTCTCCCTAGCACCTTCACTCTACTTTCAGTTTTTTTTTTACAAATGTCTTAATGATTCTTCATTACCATAGGGTAAAGCCAAAGTCTCAACATATTTTTAAGGACCTTCATTATCTGACCCCTGCTTGTCACTCAGTCACTGTCAATGCTCACTTTTCACTTTAACAATATTGAACTCTTATGAAGGTTCTGAACATGTCATTCTGTTCCTCACTCCCATATGTGTCTTTGGTCATTATTATCAGGGCAAACACTTACATAATAATTACTAGATGCTTGGAACTGTTGATTTGAAAGCTTTACTTATGTTAACTCACTTAACCCTCTTAAGAATTTATTTCCTACAGTTTGAAAAAGAAGTCATGTATCTTAATGCTTTCTAACAAAATATACACACATTGTACCAAGTTTAACACAGTGCAGTGAATTCATTAATAGTTTAGTGAACAAATTGAATTTTCTATAACTATATTTTCATGAAGAATTTACACTTACGATTTCTTATAAGTGCAAAGCCAGACAGAAAGGATTGATCAAGAAGCAGAGAATACATACAAGAGAGTAGAATAACTCATAAAATAACTCATAGAATAACAAGATATCAGATTAAGTAGAAATGAATGGGGTAAAATGATCTCTGGAAAGATATGAAAAAAGGGAAAGAGGAAGGGCAAAGAAGAAAGGGAAAGAAAGGAATGGTGGGGAGAGAGAAGAGGAAGGAAAGCAAGGGCAAAAAACAGAAGAAAAGAAAAAAGAAAAAGAAAAAGGAAGGAAACAGAAGGAAAGGGAAGAGACAGAACACAGATATTTTTTGTTGGAGAGGAAAGAAGTTGAAGAAGTTCCTGACAATATCCTTGGTGAAGTAAAAGCCAGTTATCTGCAAATAAATATATGAGTATTTTGAGGGGATGATAAGGGAATTGAGTAGCACTGAGTTGACATTACACATTATACACTTGAGACATGAATTTTTTGGTGATGCAACTTCTTCAGTAATAGTTGTTTGCCTGGAATATTTTCTTCATCTTCTGCCTTTGCTGCCACACTGAAATAGTATTAATTGACAGCCTCCTAGAATATTCCCATGTGTGAGGAAGAAATGTACTATCAGCCACACCTGATTGAAGCAATAACATTTTTTGGTTAAAAATATTTAAATAAATTCATAGTGATTTAGAAACATTAACTTTATTGCATAATTATATGAAATTTCTGTGTGTATGTGATAGAATATGCAATTACAGAACGTTATTTTCTTTCTTTAATGTAGTTTATATAGTTCTAAGTCTGAACTTTCTGGTATACATGTACAAACATACGAACTTATGAGGTCAAGCAGTCATCAATACCGGTGGTTCCTTAGACTCTTGATTATATGTACCAGTAAGATGTAAATGGAAAGACCAACACGAGGTTGCCAATTTTTAATTTAGCCAGATAAAATATTAAAACAAATAACTCACTACCTTTTATTCTCACCACGATTTCTAAAAGAGTGTTTTAACATAATGATTTGGTCTTTAAAAAAATAATCTACAAGACACATTTACAATAAAATTCTTTCAATTGAATTTAGTAATATTTATGACATTATTCTTAATTTCTTGGGTTAACCACAGGCATATGAAAACCTTGTCATGGGGTACTAGTCTGTGGAACTCAGGAGTTTTTAGTTTACACCCACAGTGTCTGTGCTCCAGCTCAGAAAACCAATAAGCCACCTTCTATTATGATATGAACAGAATCACCAGAATTTAGATCACAAGGCTTTAATTTAGATCTGTCTAGCTTCAAATGCTGGGGTCTTATACTACAGATCTCTACGAAAATATCTTATTTTTAGCAATATAGGGATTATGAAAGTCAAGGAGTATAATCATTTAAGTGACTCTTTAGAAAGATGACTTCCAGAAAATAAAAATAGCCATGACAGTATGTCTAATCATGAGGGTAGAATTAAATTCTAGCTAAGACACCCCAAACAGGTGACAGAGTGAATACATTATACATGCACACTTCACACTTCAGCAGTACAGAAGCAACAAAAAAATTTTTCCTTCCCCGAAGACATGAACATGTTTATATTTATTTCTACCTATACATCTATATTTACATCACACATTTACACATATAATTCATTTTCTTACCCATTTGAGAATGAGTTGAAGATATTATCCTATTCACCCTTAAATACTTTAGTGTGCATTTTCCAAGAACAAAGGCATTACCTATAGTTATAAAATAGCCACACTAGACTTAACAAAGTTAGAAAAAATAACTTTTAAAATGCTAATAATTAATCAACATTCTATATTCAAATTTAGTCAGTTTTTCTAATAATATCCACAACCACTATTATTTTGTCTTATATCCAACCCAGAATCACACATTGTGTTTAGTTTTCATAGCTCTTCAACCTCATGCAGTTTCATAGGCTTTCTTTATTTTTCATGACATTAACATTTTTAAAGATTTCAATTAGTTACTTTATAGAATGTTCTCAATTTGATTTTTCTTAAGTTAGATTCAGTCTTGGCTGGATACCAAATAGTGATGTGTCTTTTTCAGTATAGTTGGTTCCATAATTGATGATGTTATCTTTGAAGGTAGTGTTTGCTAGGTTTCTCTACTGTAAACTTTCTTCCTTTTTTTAAATTCTAAATTAATACAGATGAGATACTTTGAGACAATGTAAATTTCCTATTCCTCATCAAACTCACTCATGAGTTTTAGTATTCATTGATTATTCTTACACAAATCAATTGTCATTATGATGATAGCCAAATGTTGATTCTCTAACTCCATTAGTTCTATTATACTTGTTACTAACAATCCACTGTAAGAAATTTTTCTTCTCTCCATTTATTTATATCACTATATACTTGTGAATTCTTATTCAATGGATTACAATCTATTACTATCTTTTATTTTGATGTCAAATTACCCCAGTTTTGGGAACCCTCTTTAACCTGTTTTCTATGTCCTATTTACATGACTCATCATTCCATGTTCATTAAATTACTGTTTGACACAAAAAACTATTATCCAAAATAGTGCAAAAAATGAATATGGTAATTTATATTATTATATTTTACTAGTTCTCTTTGTATTTAGAGAGGTGAATACTGGTGTGGATGTGGAGTCTAAAAAAATCTGTAGGTATTATCCTATAACCCTTATTTATGTTGATTGAAAATGGGAAATTTTTTAGTCACTGATAAATCAGAATTAATTGCCATATTGTTTTAGAAACAAGATGCAATGAAGAGGAAAGGTCCGCAATTAGTAGAAAGATGAGAGAAGCACGGTGTGACTGCATCTTCTCTCGTGGTGGCCATGTTTCTCCTTCTTGCTTCATGACTGAGATTGTGATACTCTGACAAGAGAAAGCTTCTCTTTCTTTATAAATTCAGCTAAGTTTTTTAGACTGTAAATTTCACTCTCTGAACCACTCTAGTAACCTTTCCACAATCTCTGTGAATTCTGTGTTCGACTTCCTCTTAGTTCCCTCAGTCACTGCTTCTCTATTCCAAAGCTGGTTAAATCAAGCCTCCATACTGGCAAATCTCTGCCTCTTCTTCGTTTTTACAAGCTATTTAACTACTGAATCATCCAGGCAGGAGATGGGCAGCATGCTGAAATGAGGCAACAGAAAGTTTTCATGAAGGGAGCATTTTAAAAAGGTGTCTGCAAGGTTAGGAGAAAGCTATAAGAAACAGGAAAGTCCAGCTTCCATGCATCAAAGGGAGCAATGGCAGAGAGTGACAACCGGACCCTAAAAGAAGTAGCTCTCATTGTAAAAGAAGGCTATCTGACCTGAATTATAACTTTCTTTTGACAAATGAAGCCACTGCCAACCCAGAGCAATTCAGCAAAGACGGAACTGAGGAGTAAATACCCAACACTCTCTTTTCTCGCTGGTGCTTCCCTGATGGTACTTTCCTGCTAGGATTTCCCTTTTGCCAAAATAATTGGGAGGAGGAGAATACCAGATTTATCAACAAGACTGATGCAATATATATAATTACCTTCACACAGAGCAGGGTGGAGAAGCATGGAAAAGCATGGTTCTGGAGGTGCAAGCAAAATATCCAACTCACACATAGCAACTATTTCGTTTTTTGAATGCAGAGTTAAGGGCTTTTTGTACCTCAAGTGGCCATCCATCATTGCTTAAGTTTCCATACTTTTCCCTCCTGGAACCACCAGATTAAACTCTGACATCAGTTCCTTCTCTTAAAGAGACACACCTTCTTGTAAGCCCAGGTAGACCCATTTGTGTGTGTGTGTGTGTGTGTGTGTGTGTGTGTGTGTGTGTTTATTCTATTTTATAGAATAAAAATATCTTCATCTTGTTATAAAACACTTTTAACAAAAAGTAACTTGGCAACCAATAAAATAAAAATGTAATCTTTATTAGTTTTGAACATTTTTAATGTTGGTTAGCATCATTTAGGGTAATAGTAGCATTTTCCAGCATGCAGTTCACGAACAGTTTATCTAAGTTTTAACAAAAAGAGGAGCCTATGGTTTGCTTCTGTAAGAAACACAAAATATCTTGATGTAATTGACTATACAAGTTCACTATTCTCTGTTCTTGTGGGGAAAAAAAAATGTGAAACCCACATCATATTTAGAGCAATCTAGAGCAGCATGACTCCAAATAAATGAAAACATAAATGGAAGTTAGGAAAAAAAAGAACAAAAATGAAAACTAAACACTACTTTCAATCAGTTAATGCAGGCACTACCAAAAATGTAAATAAAACTTTATATCCTTTGACAACTGCAAAACATAATTTGGATGTGAATTGTGAACCTTCTTTGCCCCTTAAAATTATGAAATAATCTAAAATTAGCAAATGTAATAAAAAAGCAGATATCTACAACTACCCAGTCTTATTTTCATTTCTTATTTAGTAAATTTTTTCCATGAAAAAGACTATGGACAGAAAGTAAGAAAAGTGATTGTGATATCAACCTGAAGATAATTTCCTCTTCATTTTTATGTACATAATGCTGAAAAATAAAATAAAATGACTTTTTTTTACAGTATTTATATTTGCTTATAAAATTCTAAACACATTTTTAACTGTTTAAGCAGTGTTTGTTTTTTTTTAAACATGTCTGTACAATCTGGCTATACACCATATGTTATCCACTTAAAATTTAAAAATAACCAAAAAGCTATTAAAGTGTTGCAAACTATTGCTTAATGACTTAAAGAAATGAAGTCTGTTAAACAATTTCCTTGACTTTACCACTGACATATGGTTTCTCATAAATGAGATTCTGAGCAGTGGGAGAAACCAGATACAGCAGCATGGTAATATAAACATGCATTGATAGCATCCAAACTATCTATAATGTTACAGAATACATTATATTACCTGTGTAAAGCTTGCACTCTACATTTCTTGTGGTACATATTTGATGCAATAAATACTGTGCTTAGGTCATTATTTGTTTGCTCAAACATGCACCACAGGGTAAAATGACTATTTACATAATAAATAGCATTTCATTAACATATACAGTGTTGATCTTGCTGAGCTGAAGATGGCTAAAAAAGTGCAGGATTAAACAGAAATTTATAAAGGGTTTTTTGCCAATTCAGTCTTCAAGGGGAAGCAGTGTTCATTATTTAGTTTTTTAATACAATAAACAGAAACATAATATTTATGACTTCAACATTTGAATGAAGTTTGCACTTGCTAATTTAATGGCCTACCCTCCCCTACAAATGATCTATTTGGTCTAAGGGCTAGATTTGACAAAACAAGATGAGCAAAGCACCTCCAACTATCACCTAATTACACTTCCCAGAAACATGAATGTAATTTAAGAACTCATTGTTTTCCTTATAACTTTTTTTTTCATGCATGATCTTTAAGTGTAGCATGGTCTCATGCAAACCACATCTTTGTGCAGATGAGAGGGTCATGTGATTGCCATTACCCCCTATGGCATACATGTTAAAGAGGTCCTTTAGTCTATTTCCTAACAGAAACCCCATTTACAAAAATAGTCACATATAATAAACAACATATGGATTTAAAAAAAAGATGAATCCACTAACAGATTTTGTAAAAATGTGACAAATGTGGCAGTTGAAATGCAAAGAGTGAATACAATTACTACACTAAAGTGTTTAATGTTAATCGATCCCCAAATGATAGGTTTGCACCCCTTTGAACTGGACCCTACATTCTGAGTAGCCATTTTGTCTCGTCTTCAGCAGTGTCAGCTGGTAGTGAGAACAGTAACCTCCTGTCAAGGTCATCTCCCCTTTACACAGAGTCACAGTTTTCTGACAAGGGGTCACTGTCTTATTGTAGGCACTGACCTTAAGTAGATTTGTGTAAAAACAGTCAGTTTGGCATTGACCTCCTAAAGGAGTCCTGCTGACAAAAATACATCATCTGCACAGGCTGTAAACAATTAGTTACCCGATTATTTTTATTTGTTTTCATTTATTTCCCTTTGGCTTTTTCATCTTTGCCTTCTTGCTCGTGTTTTTCTACAATTGGCTTTGTTACCCGATCATAGGAGGGTGGACAAGCTGCGGTGGACATGGTCAGATCAGTCTTTTCTGTAATAGAGTTTTCATTTATTCTGTCAATTAACATGTCTTCTTTTACAAGAAGATTAGTCCCACCTTTGATTTTATTTTTATTATACATAAATGAAGCTTGTTTTACAGTTCGCTTTAAGAGGTGGCGCCTGTAGGCACGCTGAATAATAACAGCAGACACCTCCTCTTGTTTTCGTTTTAAAGTCGTAGTGATTGGCTGATAGGAGGCCTTTGATGGATTGGAAGCCATAAATCGCTCTTCCATCTGTATTCGGAGAGCGTCCATCTCTCCACTTTCCCCCAGAACCCGTTTAGTAAAAGCAAACAGGATGTCAAGACAGTGGATCCGGTCACCACTTACCATGGGCAAATCCATGGCAATGAGCTGCAGTTTGTTTGGTTGTGGCAAATTGAGAGGAGGTTCAAGAGCAGCTGCAAACTGAGACAGTTTTTCAAATTCCATGAACTGAGTCGCATCGGGATCAAACTTCTCCCAAACCTCATAGAACATCTCAAAGTCATCCTCACTCAGGGGCTCTGCACTTTCTTCAGTAGCAACACTGAAGTTCTCCAGGATGACAGCAATGTACATGTTCACCACGACCAGAAATGATATAATGATATAACTGACAAAAAAGAAAATTCCAACAGATGGGTTCCCACAGTCTCCTTTAACTGAGCTACCAGGATTCACTTTATTAGGATCACAGTCAGGTGGTCCACTATTAAGAATAGGTGCCAGCAAACCATCCCAGCCAGCAGAGGTGGTAATCTGGAAAAGGCAGATCATGCTGTTGCCAAAGGTTTCAAAGTTGAACATGTCATCAATTCCAACTTCCCTCTTAACATAGGCAAAGTTGGACATTCCAAAGATGGCGTAGATGAACATGACCAGGAAGAGCAGGAGGCCGATGTTAAACAACGCGGGAAGGGACATCATCAGGGCAAAGAGCAGCGTGCGGATCCCTTTTGCCCCTTTGATCAGACGTAGGATTCGTCCAATCCTGGCAAGACGAATAACTCGGAACAGGGTAGGGGATACAAAGTATTTTTCTATCAGCTCAGCCAGAAACATGCCTATGGACAAAAATGAGAATGACAACCAGTGAAGAAGTTATCAATTATAACAATACTTAAGTTTCTGTCCAGACTTCCAATTAAAGTTCATAGTATTGAAATTTGGTTATATAATCTTAAATTAATATATATAAATACATATATTAATTTACATTAAATATTAAATTAACTCAATATTTGCTATAGACTGAATTTTGTCCTCCCCAAATTTATATGTTAAAAGCCTTAACTTCCCTGCCCCTCATGTGATAGTAATTGGAGATAGAGCCTTTTGGAAATAATTAGGCTAAGATGAGGTCCTGTGAATAAGGTGCTCATGATTGGATTGGGGCCTTATAAAAAAGACACTAGAGATTCTGCTGTCTCTCTCCACTACCCCACCAGCCCAGCCATGTGAGGACATAGTGAGAAGGTGGCTTTCTACAATTTAGAAAGGGAGCTCTCATCAAAAACCCACTATGCTGGCACCTTGATCTTATCTTGGACTTATAGCCTCCAGAACTTTGAGAAAATAAATTTCTGTTTTTTAAGCCACTCATTCTATGGTAATTTGTTACGGTAGTCTGAGTTAAGATAATATTCAGTTCAATAAGAATTTTACAGTACTTTCTGCTTTTGAGAGTTGTTTATAGACTATTTTTAGCTTACTTAAATTTTTTTTTCTGAAATTTCCAAATCACATATCCTCTTTTCAGTTTTAGCCATCTAAAAGTAGCTGTAGTTTTTGATGCTATTTTCATCTCTCCAAGAACTTGATGCTTTCTTTAGCTTCCTCTATAATAGTCATCTATTTATTTACAAATGCTCTGGTGCATCTCTAAAAGGATTCAAGGCTGACACTCTTTTTGATCTCCTGTGTTTGACATTGGTCTCTCAATCTTCTTCATTTAAGCTTCTTTCAGCATTAGCCTTTTAAATCATGAAATAATATTGTACTGAAGAGGAGCTCAAGAAATCAAGTGCCTTTGAGTTACACTGTCTCCTTCTGTAATGGATAAGTAAGTCTACATAGTCTGTGTGTGTGTGTGTGTGTGTGTGTGTGTGTGAGAGAGAGAGAGAGAGAGAGAGAGAGAGAGAGAGAGAGAGAGAGAGAGAGAGAGAGAAGGAGACAGAGGGAGAAGAGAGGAGAATACAACTTTAGTACCCTGTCCACAACTGATTACACCATGGATTATTGTAAGAATCAAATGCTACATACAACATGAGTTGGATATAAGACCAACTTATCAGAGAGGGGGAATGACATGAAAATTTGTCCAATAAAGGTATCCCATATTAAATGTAAAATACTGATTCAGTCATATCATATGATTTAAGAAAGAATGCATATTTAAAACCCATACATAGACTTTTTCTCCACTGGAGCTAGAGCTGCATCTTTAGTGAGATGAGCTATTGTTCACATGACCCATTGCACATTTTAGGTTTTGAAGTGTAGGACTTCACTTTTCTCATGTACCATTACTATCAACCCATTTTAAGGTAACCTAGAAAATCTCTACCTGGTTCCCTTAAAACCCTACCATCTGCATTTGCTAACATTTTGTTCTTATCTTTATTTTCTTCCCACTCTATTCTTCCCCTTATCTTGCATCAACTTCCACTCTTATCTACATGCTGATGATTCTTTATTCATATCTCTGATGCAATGTACTTCCTAAATACCTGACTAAATTTCTAGTCCTTTTTTCAATAGAGGTATCTAATTATTGTATAGCTATTCTATCTCAACATTTAAAAATATTTTTATTTTAATTAATAGCACATTTCTAATTCAAATTAATAAAATTTTACTATATTGAAATAATAATGAACCTAGTGTTCAAAATGGATCAAATAAGATATAATACTGTGTGTGTGTGTGTATGCATCAGGAGCCTCATTTTGGAAGAAAAACAAACATACCTGTATGAAATATATTAAAATTGTCACCATGGTTATCTTTGAGTGATGGGATGATCTCTAATTTAAACTTGATTGTTTCCATATTTAATTTTACTGGGCTGAACTTAAGAGATTTTAAATACTTCTTACCTACAATGGAGAGAATGACAACCACAAAATCAAAAATATTCCAGCCTATGGTAAAATAATAATGGCGGAGGGAGATAAGCTTCAGCACACACTCTCCAGTGAAAAGCACAATGAACACCAGGTTGATGCGTGACAAAATGCTAGTTACATATTCACTCTGGTCATCTGTTTCTACCATCATTGTGACCATGTTGAGACAGATAAGAATCATGATGCTTATGTCAAAAACTTGTCTGGTTACAAAGTCAAAGACCATTCCTTGAAATTTGTTCTGTAAAGAAACAAAAATGCTTTAGCAACAGAGGAATTTTCCTGTGCACATTAACATCTATATAAATACTTTCTGCATTAATTGCCTTTCTTGTATTTTACATAGTAACCAGTGGCCCCGAATTTTGTAAAAGATGGCTTATAGCACATTAATTTTTTGAATTTAGTTATCTAAATTTCTATTTACCAATATGTATTCCACAGAATAACAATCACTTGTCAAAAGGAAATTTATGATGAGCAACAGTTCATCCTGATACACTTCTCTCAGAGGCATAAAATGTGTACTAGCATGTTAATAGTGTGAGAAGTTAATAAACCTGCTTATTTTGTTTTACCAAAATGTTCCACAATCAGTTGGACCATGCAGCTATTTCAAAATGCAGTATTTATTGACATTCTATTTATCTTATTTTCCAAGAACTGTTTAGGCAACTTGGAATTTCTGGGACACATCTATAATATTACACATTTAAAGCTTATGTTTGGCAGTACTGATGTTCTCCCACCAAACAGTCTTGTCTTTGCTGACATTGTCAGACACAGAAAGCTGATTGAGCCTACACAGGGGTAACCAGACAAGAATGACATTCCTTATGCTTTGATATCAAAAATTCACATTTTGTCACTGATCCGTGGTTCTGCTCTACAGTTATGCCATTGTCTGGCTCATTTCCCTAGGCCACTAAGAAACTTTGAAATATTGTCTATCTTACATTTCTCTACACATAGTTAACTCATTTCTACTTCCATTGTTAAGGCCTAACAAAAGAAAGTATATATTACTCATCATTCTCAAGAAGGTAACTGTTGGCTAGCATAAAATGAACGTTCACTAAAATTTTGTTCCCCAATGCACCCCAGGAGTTATTTTAATTTCACATATCTTCATCATAAAAACCAGTACAGTGTGGGATAAGATTTCTCCATTTCACAGTAGTTGTTTGCTTGTTTCATCATGCAAACATGAGAATATCACTTGTCATCATGAATTATATTTGAATCTGACTTATGTAGGCATTAGTAATTTCTAACTTTACAGTCATATACATGAATAGTAGATACTAGAATCTTTTTCTCCTCTAAAACACTTATTACTTTCAATGAAAAATAAAATGAAAGTAAAGTGTTTCCTCAACACTTTATCAGACTTGATAATCTAGGAGAAAATTGCATGTATTTTAACCCTACCCAAGGGTTTGCTCCTCTCCTTGACATTATTTAGCAACTACTCTTGAATTATTTTACCTTTTTCTTGTGCATATCACATTGATGTAAATGTCTTTTGACACTTAGTTTGGATTCTAGTTATATGATTCTAAATCCCTTGAATTAAGGGTCCACTTTCTGTTTCTCTCTCTCTCTTTTTTTTTGTTCTTTCTCTTTTTGAACAATTTTTACCATTACTAAAAAGGTATTAATTAATGATGCTCTAAAAGTGGAAGAGATCTTTGCTGCTGGAAATGTTAGCTGCTATCTCTTCTGTAAGAAAACTCATGCAAGTTTTTGTTTTTGTGTGTTTTTTTCCCCCGTATCATTTGGTATTTCTTACTCCTGGTCGAGGTATAGGCTTTTGTGGCTTTTTTGATCCTAATTTTTTCATTGCATTATAGTATTTCTTCTGTTCTTCTGTCATAAAGATGTCTTGACCTCCAAAGTATAGAAAAGAAAAATCAAAACTGGTTAAAACTGTGTCCCTTTGCATATAATTTTTCAATGTTAAACTTAAAATAAAACAGGGACAATTAAAAAATGCAAACTTCAACCAGTTAAAATAATCATGCCTGGAATTTTAAATTTGAAAAATTTAAAGTACGTTTAGGTGCTTATAATATTATTTAATTCTCACAATTACGCAAAATTGACTTTATTATTTTTTATGTTATTTTTCGGAGAAAAAACACAGAAAGTAAAGCTAATGCAAAAGAATGAAACCAGACAGTCATTATACACCCAAATTAACTCAAAATGGACCAAAGACCTAAATATAAGAACTGAAACAATAAATTGCATAGAAAAAAAATGTAGGTACTAAACTCATGGACCTTGGATTTAGAGAGGATTTTATGAATTTGACCTCAAAGGCAAAGGAAGTAAAATAAAAAATAAACAAATGGGACTATATCAAACTAAAAAGCTTCTGCACAGCAAAAGAAACCATCGACAATACAAAGAGGCAACCAACTGAATGGGAGAAGATATTTGCAAACAATGCCTTTGATAAGGAAATAATATCCAAAATATACATAGAACTCATACAACTCAACAATGAAAAAACAAAACAATTCAGTTAGAAAATGGGCAGAGGACCTGAACAGACACTTCTCCCAAGAAGACATACAACTGGACAACAGACATGAAAAGATTCTCAACTTCACTAGCTGTTAGGAAAATGCAAATCAAAACCTCAATGAAATACTGTCTCACACCTGTTCGAATGGCTATCATCAACAGGGCAAGTAATAACAAGTATTGTAGAGATAGTGAAAAGGGAACTCTTATACACTCTTGGTGGGAGTGTAAATTGGTACAGCCACTTGGAAAACAGTATGGACATTCCTCAAAAAATTAAAAATAGAATTACCTTATGACCCAGCAATCCCTCTTCTGGGTATCTACCCCCGAATTTGAAAATATTATCCATAAAGTTATATGTACCCCAATGTTCAGAGCAGCATTATTTACAGTGGCCAAGACATGGCAACAACTGATGTGCCCTTAGATAGATGCTTGAATAAAGAAGATGTGGTACAGATATACAATGGTTTATTACTCAGCCATAAGAAAATATGAAATACTGCCATTTGCAACGACATGGACAGATCTTGA
The DNA here is from genome assembly GCA_004027375.1 of Macroglossus sobrinus. Lineage (NCBI taxonomy): Eukaryota > Metazoa > Chordata > Mammalia > Chiroptera > Pteropodidae > Macroglossus > Macroglossus sobrinus. Next base: position 119,256 of record PVKZ01001594.1, read on the forward strand.
GATTATCATGCTAAGTGAAACAAGTCAGACAAAAAGTTGAGAATCATATGATTTCACTAATATGTGGCATATAAAAAAAACTGAAAGCAGCAAACAAGACAAACAAATTCATGGACATGAAAAACATTTTAGTGGTTACCAGAGAGAAGGAAGGAAAGGTAGGTAAGGGGAAAGGGGTCAAATATATGGTGATGAAGAAAATTTAACTTTGGGTTGCAATCTCACACTGCAGTAAACATATTTTTTATTTAATTGTACACTTGAAATATAATTTTATTAACCAATGTCGCCCCAATAAATTTAATCAAACAAAAACACAAATAAACAAAAAGCCCAGAAATTGAATGAATAGCATGTTAGCCAAGACCATATACTCAGTGAGTGGTAAAATTTGGTTTGCTGAGAACTAAATACTTGGTTCTTTACACTATACACACTACCTTTCTAAAGTTAAAGACGATTTTTAAAAATTCAAATGTAGCCATGAGTTAGAGTGTGTATATTACAAGATGGTTTCACGAACATATAAATAGCACTTTCACTCTGTCAAGAATCAGTACAAACAATGGAAAGAAAACTGGACAAATTAGTAGAAGAGTTATGGGATAAGTCAGGGATCATAAGTATGGCAGGTATGTGATAGGTGAGTAAGTACAGAAGATTGGAACTCAGGCTAACAAATGAAGCAAAGCAGCCTGATATTGACTACAGAATAATATTAATAATAATAAAAGGGGATAGGGGAAGTAATATTCTATGGTGAAAGAGTTTCATACAACAAAAGCACTCATTATTAAGAAAACACGCTGAACAAATGAGATGAAACAAGAAATGTTTGATGTCGGTGAAACAGTGACCTGGGCATATCCATACATTGTTATTGGCAGTATGGGTGGAAATATTATTTTGCAGAAACAAAATACTTACTCTGGGAATGTATCTCAAATAAATAATTAAAAATTCTCTCTCTCTCTCTATTTCTTTCTCTTTTTTTTTGGCACAAAGACCTTTGCTAAAGCATTACTTAAATCATTAAAGATTAGAAACAACCTAAATCACCAATCTATTGAAAAATGGTTATGTAAATTATGATAATGTACATATGAAGGCCTAAGAAAATGGGAAAATACTTATGTTAAGTCAAAAGGAGAGTTTAAAATTACAGAAAATAATTTCAATAACAAGAATATGTTTAGAGAATGTTTGAACAGAAAAACATAAGTGCGTTTTTCTTAAGTAGTATTTCATTATTTTCTATATTTTTAGAATGTGATATTTATTTAAAATGATAAAATAGGCTTTATAAATGATCATGAAATAAAGAGTTGTCTAATTCAAGACATGAACTAATAATTTATAATTAAATATTAGCAAGAATGAAGTGGAAATATACAAAAAGAACCAATGAAGGAAAAAATGTGCAAAGAAACAGAAGAATATATCTATCTCATGCCTAACTTATTGCAAATATTCCAACAGTTTTAGCTGGATGATTTATTTTAAGGAGGGGAGTTTATGGGTAAAACAGTTGACTTTGGGAAAGAGGCATATGATTGCATTCTTTTCTAGTTCTTTTCCGATTATTTTATTAAAAAATATAGAAAATGTAGCTCCTAATTTTTAAAAAAAAGAGGGGGAAGAAGTTTTGTGAGCCCATGCACAGGAATATGGAACATAATCATTTTTGTTTTTTTGTACTCCAAAACAGATGGGTGGGTAGTGGAAGGTAGATTGGGGAGAATGCAAAAAGAGATTTCAATATATACAGTAATTTGGTTTCTGAAATAAGTACTATTTGGTAGCAAGAATACATCCAATAATTTTATTATCTTAGTGGGAGAGAAAATATTAAATACTTATCTTCTTTTTTTGCTGGTTGAAATTATCTATGATGACACCGATAAACAGGTTCAAGGTGAAGAAGGATCCAAAGATGATGAAAATGACAAAGTAAAGATACATGTATAGATTTTCCTCATACTTAGGTTGAAGTTCCACCTACCAAAGGAGAATATTTTGTAAAATATCACAAAACATTTGATACTGAAAATTATTGATGCTTTTTCATGAGAATAAAAAATAAAATGCCTAGCAATACTTAAGTAATACTTTCCTTTTTTGCTCTGAATTGTCTCTAAAAATTTTTTTGAAAGTAGCCTTTAAAGAAGTCTTCATGTAAAAATATGGTTATTAGGGTGCATTAGAGTATATTTTTATAAGTACAACTAATACCTTGCTATTTGGACAATAGTGTGCAAAATTTGGCAAATTTTTTAAAGTACTGAATTTTAATAATTTTAAAATTATTAATGAAAAACTTTTACTTCAGTAAATATGTATAGACTGTTTAGAAACAACCATTTGTGCACACATGAATTTATCCAACAAATGAGAATTGAGTTGTTAATTCAGTTGTTCGGCATCATATCTTTAACATTACAACATTCATTGACTTTTTCAGATTGAAAATATGTAACTGGACACTCCATCTTATAAATCTTTAATTGTTAATTTATTCTCTAGATTGTACATATAGTAAATTAACATTGAACTATCACTTTTTACTTAGTAAAAGGGTAATAGGGTCATTATATAGTTCCCTAATAGAATTAAGACCTTATAAAGACAATAGAGTTAAAAACCAACCTAACACACAATACAAAACATTAAGAAACAAAGTAAAGTAAATAACTTTGGAGGATATCAAGAGGGTGCTCAACATAAAAATAAAGTCACTAATGGGAAGTGCATGTCAAGAAAGAGAAAAGTGAGCTCTATCTGGTCAGTTTAAAGATAATAGGCACAGAGGTTATTTTTTATGATGACAAACTAAATGGATTGGGCTTCAAAATAGAAAGATGAAGGCTAATATAAAATACTAAATTTTACAAAGTTTTGCAGAATAGAGTTAGAATGAACATGAATTTCAGTTCTCTTCTTAAAGCTTGAAAGAAGCTGTTGTAGGAGAAATCATATAAAGTAGGTCTTAATTTTGTGATATAGATTTAAAGATAATTGTTGGCCATAGAATTGATAACAGCATTGGTAAAGGCTTCAGGAAATTTATGGATGCTAAAATCATATTAAATAATGAATTTGAAAGGGGCTGTTCTAAAAATCTAAGTCTGCCTGGACAATATTGTTTTTTCATATGCCTAATATGGAAAGTAACAATATGTTTCAATTACTGGTGGTAATCATATATTTTTTCATACTCACCCTTGCATACTGAAATTATTACTGATTACATAATTAGTAGATAAAAAGGAAACAAAATAGAAAATATTTAATAGACAGATATTTGTTAGTTATTAAATATATAAATGTGTCATTTATTTTGACTTCCAGAATGATTGTTTTTGTCTTTGTAAGATCTTTCTGATAAACTGTGGTATACGTGAATATTAATTTGAATCTTATTTTTTCCTTTAGTTTTTAAATTATTACAGAATCATTTATCATTTCTTTCAGCTGCTATTCTCTATTGAATTAATTTTGGCACCTAATCAATATTATAAAAAGACAGGATGTAGGAAATACTTACATTTCTAGAATCAACTGCTGCGTACATTATATCCATCCATCCCTTAAATGTTGCCTATTAAAAAGAACATGCATACTTTACTTCACAGTAAAAATTATTCAGACTTGATGTTTAACAAATATTTTTACATATATGTATTTTTAAAAGGAACATTTCAAAAGACTTTTAAAAACAAATTTTACATGAATTTTGGACCAACACAAAATCTTAGTAAAGCTTCTCATTTCTACAATACATAATGAACAAAATGGTCATTAGAAAAAACCTCCTGCTTGATAAACAACTCATAAGTACTTCTCAATTCTTTAAAGTTAATGAAATCATGCAGTTTAAAGTATTATCAAAGTATGGTGGAAGACTTTCAGAAATATATACAAATGTCAACACATTTGGCAATGTCTGTAGCAATAAAACAATTAAAATTTGGAACTGATGATATCTGATGAAATCTATCTGCAAGGTAATCAAAGTGATTTGATTAAGATTTGTCTGGATTCTAACACTTCAAGGTTCACAGTTATACATAAAGTCAGAATTGCAACTATTCTTTTAAAAATTTTGAAGCATAACATCCAGAAAGAATCCTATATTCTACTGTTCTCTGTAATTTTTTATGAGGCTGAGTTAATATGGGTAAGAAAAGTGGAAAATAGTACCCTGGACACGGACATTCAAGGATTCTGTCTAATAATTTACAGTAATTTGTTATTTGTCTTAGGATGTGAATTTTGAGTCCTATAAGGCTGAAAGTGTTGTTCCTTAGCTAGTCTAACAAAGCTTTGAACATTTGTATCTCCGCACACACGTATTTTATAACATTGACACTTGTGAATTGGTAGATGTTGTGGGAAGAAAGACAAATAAAGGTGGGTGTGATGGCGGTGGTGAAGAATTCTTAGCTAGAAAATAGTAGTTATTTGTTTATCAGAGAAGGAAATGTTGAATGTGTCAGTGGCATTCAGAGTAAGTTAGAAACATCCACAAGAGAAATAAGAATTTCCAACAAGAAGGTGGAAAGAATGTGTAGAGAAATAAATAGTACAGACACCTCTGAAAGAGTGTTTTGACCAATGTAGGTTTGTTTGCTCGGTTAGTCTCCTAGTTGAACAACTGAAGTCATAACCTGGTGAAAAGAAATAGGTTTCTGCCCTAAGAACTCTGTAGAATTATAAGGATAGACTATATACAGATTTTTTGTTTTTTAAAGCAGAGGTTCAGCCAAAATAGAACAGTATTTTTATAATGTTTTTTGAACTATCCAAATTCTGTTTTTATCCACTGCTTTGTTGTGATGCAGCTGCAGCTAAAAGCAACAACATACGAAAATGTTCAGAGCGCTACCGTCTTTTGTGTCTTTATAAATTTTGAACTATTTTTCTGTTGTGTAAATTAGTCTTAGAGACAAAGGAGTGAAATTATGACTACTTAGATAAAACAGACTTAAGTAATTGTACTGACATTTCATTTGAGATGAGACATCAGCTGCTTTTGTTTCATTTCTGTGTCCACGCATTACCGGGTATCACATCCATTTCACTATGAGGATCTAATCCTAAAACCTAAATATCATCCCCTAATCTTCAATCCAAATGACACAACTCAGTAGAAGTTAATTCTCACAATCCAATCAGGTATGTTAAGACTATGTGCTTTTGGGGAGTGTGGTGTTGGGGAGTGAAATGAGCTTTTCCATTTCAGTAGAAGAAATAATAAACTTATTGATGTATTAATCAACTTTTTTTTTACACTGAATGAGAAAGCAATATGAGAAGAAAGAGAAAAAGAGGTTCAGAAGGAACAGAAATATCTGTCCACTAACAACTATGTCTGCAATGCTTAAATTACTGTAATTTCCAACCATTTTGGCTCATAAACTGGTCCTCATACATCGAAATTAGAAAAAAAGAAATATGTTATAAACTTTCTTCTTAGTAACTAAATAGTGAATGTAGGTTATTAATTTTTTTTATTATTCCAAACAATCAACAAATTTCAGAGAAAAGACTATTTACTTACAACTTGAAGCAAAGAGAGATACCCAAATCCTACGTTATCAAAATTTACTTTCACATTTTTCCATCGAGCAGTTTCATTTCTTTCTATTAGGTTTAGGCAATCAGAATGATTATTCACATCTTCGATTTCAAACATTTCACCATTTGTGGTGTTAATACAATGGTAGAATTTGCCAGCAAACAGATTTACGCCCATGATGCTGAAAATTAGCCAAAATATAAGACAAACCAGAAGCACATTCATGATGGATGGAATTGCTCCTAAAAGGGCATTCACTACCACCTAATACACAAATGGAAAAAAAGAAAAGTCAGAATTTTTGTTGGTTAAAAAGATAAGACATTCCCCTAGTAACCTTTAGTTCTCCTAATTTTTTCACTATCAACATTTAAACTAGGATAGTTAAAAGCAAAGTAAAAACAAAATCTTAAAATGAAGTCCATTCTTCCATAAGGAATACATTTAGGGAAACAAATGTAGACAATATGACAGAGAAATAACAATAAAAAAATCTAAAAATAAAGAGCAGGAAGTACTCAAAAGTTAAAGGAAAAGAAAAATCAGAGAAATTTGCTGCCAGAGGAAGTCAGAATATGTGTTGTTTATTAGAAAAAAATAGAAGTAGGAAATCCTAATCATAGATTAACTCATTTAATAAGTGCAATATATTAAAGAATAAAGCTATGATATTTGGACAAATTGATTTGACCAACATACTTTAAAAATTAATATGTATAAATATAAAAATATTATTAAATACCTAATATAATTTTGTCCTTAATTATTCATGCATTACTATGACTAATATTTTTTGCATAAGAAGCAAGACAATTTAGCATTACGTATTTTATTAGATCATCACATCGTTTATTTCAAGCTCCAGTCGTCAGTTGTTTCATTTACTGAGTTTAATTCAATAAACTTATTTTAAATGAAACATAATAGAAATCAGTTTCTTAGGAAAATAAGAAGAGAAGGGATGTCATATATAGGCCTCAAATCTGATGTGATTACATCATGTTCTGTGCTAAATAATTATCTACTCTTTAGCTATAGAAGTATGGGGTTTTCTCCTTATCTTTATTGCTGGATCATAAATTAAAAATCTGGGTTTTCATATTTGGTAACTCTGTAGAAATGGCTGTCCTTGCTTCTGCCTCTACAGATCCCATTGGAGTTGCACATGAGTAGCTAAGAGAGAGAATAAGATAGGCCCTAAAATGCTCGTAAGTGGCATAAGATGCCTCAGACTTGAACTTTTATAGCTTAGTTAATTCTACCTATTTTTCTTGTCAGTCTTCCCCAAAGTAAACAACAGGCATCAAAATGTCTTCTATTTGCCATTTGATATCACTATATTTTTATATTTTATTTAATGAATTTATTATTATTTATTATTATTTATGCCTACAGCACCTAGTCTTCCTAGGTGGTCTGCCATCCAAGCACTAACCAGGCCAGGTCCTGCTTAGCTTTCGAGATCAGGTATCAGGCTTGTTCAGGGTGGCATGGTGGTAGACCATGTACTATGGCATCACTAGGGTGTGAACCCAGGACCTTCTGCATGTAAAGCAGACATCTAACCATTACACTATGGAACCATGTTCCACTGTATTTTTAGAACAAAGTTTTTTGACTGCCTGTCTGAAAAAACAAATACATATGTGAATTCCATATGCTTCTGAGCACCGCTTAAAATACGTAAAGAAATTTAGGCCTTTCTAGGTTACAAACAGTGTGATAAATTGGCCAAAGGAAATTATAAAACTACTAATGACAAAAGTGGGGGAATGAGCACGAAAAAATTATGTCGGTTGAGTTATCCAGGCAGATCCAGATGATATGGCCTATGTATCCTACCAAGCTAACACATGGCACTTAACCTTTTCTCACTCGGTCATCTGTATTAATACAATTGATTAAAAAAATATTTATTTTATACTTCATTTTAAATGTGTGAATACATTTAGATTTCCCTTGGATTCAAAATTTGAAAACTGAAATCAAGTTATTATTTATTTCCCTCCGTTTCTGAATAGTTTGCCTATCATTTAGATGAAAAGGCTATTTCTTTTGTGTTTACAGAGTACATGTTAAAATGCATATTTTTACCCACAACAGCCAATTTAGAGCATGAGCAGAGCACTGGTTACCTATAACTATTTCTTAAATTTCTTCTCACATCAATCTGTAGGTCTCACACTTCTTTCTTCAAAATCTTTCTCACTTCTGTCACTTCTTTTCCATTTTATCTTTGCCATACTAGTTCTGGCCTCTATTAGCTCATACTTGCACTACTGGTAGAATCTTCTAACTATCTCCCTCCTTTGATATATGTAAGATAAATTAATCTCCCCCAAGTCTCATTTTAAAATTATTTAATGGTTCTCAGTCATTATCAGATATTTTTCCTTATCTTGATATTCCAATCACTCCACAATCTACATTTCTAGTTTTAAATTCTCTAGCCACCTACCCTTCATGATAACCCAACTAATATAATTACCACATGCTAATATAATTACTCTAGAATTTCCTTTGTAATTCCTTGTCCAGTCTCTCTCTTTCTGAAACAGTCTTTCTTCTCACAAGCAGCACCTTTATCTTATAGGCAGCACCTGCTTTAGTTCAAGTAGCACTTTTTCACAGAGCCTAACTTCACTCCTTCAGTTTAGCCTCCAAAGTAAAGGTTAATGTTTCCTCTTTTGAGTCCAAGAATCAGAATTTCAGTGCTGGTCAAAACCATTGAGATAATTTAGTATTGTGTCCTCATTTAGCAAATGAGAAGAATGAGGCTAAGATAGGTTAAATTCAGAAAGTAGATTAAAAGTAGCATGTAGTACTCTTTCCACTGAACTGCACTAATTTCCTTAGCGTTGTTTATACTTATCTAGTACACATATTGCTCTGTAGTAGAGTTCATTACATTCTGGTTATCCTCAAAGATAATAAGCTTTTTCTTTTTCCATTTTAAGATGCAAATATATATTTGTGAATTCTCTATGGCCTACTGTGCCTTGAATATAGAAATCTAATGGAGTAGTTAATAGAAAAATACAAAAATGGTTTATTGAATGAATGAATGTATGAAGTAAAGATTAGCTTAACATTTATTGATCAAAGCATAATTTTAAAATGTTATTTCTGGATATGGAATGAGAACGAAGAGCTGGGCACACAAAAAATTGGGGTTAGCTAACAGATCTGAGAGGTTTACTATGAAAAGAGGATTTATTTGGCCATTAAAATTAACCCTATGGAATTCATGATAGAAATGCCCTGTAGCAGTGCCTTTCAGAGTATGAGTACAGTGTTGATATACATTTGGCCCAGAGAAAAGGTTTATTTTTATGAAGATAAAAAAACTATTTTAGAAATCATTTCACATAGTATTAGGGAATTTACTATACAAAGGCTCATTCATATTTAAAATTTTATTAAATTAGACAATGAAGAATCAAGGAAAGGGCTGTCTTTTCCCAAGAGCCCAAAGCTATTCCTTGGTTCAGCACTAAGGGAAGTGTATTAACTCTTTTCAGCCTCCAGGGAGCTGCAGTAATTGGTTCCCACGTGGTGAAGGCCCTAGGCAGAACTGGCCTGAATAAATCAGAAAGAACAGATTAAGGTTTCAGGCTGCAAAAAGGAGATATTTAAGAAAGGAACTATCTTAATGAATTAATACTAGAAGTTGCTTTTTCTCAGAAACGTTTTGTAAAGTGTCATTGAATAGAATTTCTCTACTTTAGCACAAATACTTCTAATAGAAACTCATTCTGTTTCTGGGTCATTATCTGCACTTTTGATTCAACCAATACAAAATGAGGAATTGACAATTACATATGTAAATTAATGTGAGGAATTTTGATACGAGCAGAAATGATCTCATCTGAACAAATTGGTTTTGAACTTTGAATCAATGGATTCTAATGTTTCTCTAATTGAAATACAGAAAAAACTATATGTCTAAAAATTAAAAGTAAGCAAAGTAGAAATCACACATTAAGTACGAAGAAGAATAACAGAATCTTCTAAAAAAATCTAATGATTATTTTTGTGTTGTAAGGTTTAAAGTAATTATTTTTGAAAGATATGATACATCAATCATCCAGATAAAATTTTAACTTTTTATCTCCCTCAAAAATAAAAACTCTCCTTCTTGCACATTATTTCTAAATTTTAAAAATAAAACATAGATTTATGTTTTAATTGTGCTATCAACTAAGATCCTAAGAAGTTAGTTGGGAGTGTCTTATTCTAAGAAGTGAGTTTATGCATTAAATACTATCTTAATACACATAATAAGATGCTTTTGTTTTATTTCCAGGTGGGTATTCCAGTCTGTGTAATTCAAATAAGTCCTTTTATATTAACTATTTTTGCATTTAAACATAAATTATGTGCTTACTCAACTCTTTCTTGATATATTTTTGTGTTGGTACATTTTGAAAATAACCCCTATAAATTTACACTTAATAAAAAATAATAATGGTCACACAGTCAATACCAGTCTTATGAATCCAGAAATATTGTACCCTAGCATCTGCTCACATATATCAACAAGGCAAAGAACCAACTGCTGATATTTCATTGGCAATTTTCAGAACTCGGACCAATGAAGAGGGTTTTATGCCTCAAACAGCATCATCAACTTGACAAGTTAATATTTTCACCCAATTATTCTAAATCAAGGTCCCTCATTATCATCAATCAAACTCCCGGTCAATGGATAAATCAATATATAAATAACTAAATCATATCAGGAAATTTAATGATATCAAGAGTTGGGGTTTAAATCCACAGAGGGTAAATTCACAAAGGTATTTTCTAAAAAGAAAATTCAAGACAGTTAAAAATAAGGGGATTAGAATCTAAATACTGTATTTTGCCTACTGTGGTACAATAGTCCCCTTCCCAACCCCTCCCTCATCCCACTATACAAAGTCACAGTGAAAGGATGAAAGGTAGCAAAAGGGGTAATACAGTACCCATAATAAAGGGCTGAGGGGAGGAACCAGCGCTCCACCCCATCCAAGTTGGAGCAAGATTATCCTATATAAAATAGAAATATATATGTTGTTAATAGTTAGAAATCTGATATGACAGAACATTTGGTGTTACTTTTTGTATATGATGCTCTCTGTCTGTTTTCCTATCAATCAAGCCTTGAGTTCTTTTGAAAAAGGTCTTTATGATTTCCTAGATTAGGAAGTTAAAAATACAAATTTAAGTACAAATTTTATTTTACTCTAGATAGTCACGACATCAATTCACTCAGTTCAATTTTACAAGTCGAAAAATTTGGACTGGAAATTTGAAATACAATAAAGTTTAAAAAGCTGTCAGCCAGAATGTGCATAAAACATGCAAAACATAAAATGCAACGTGATGATAATTTATTACTTTCTAACTTCCTATCAAGCATTGTACAACATGCTTTATTTGGTAATGTTGCATTAAAGCACATGCTTTGAAAACATGACAAAACAATAAAAATAAAACAAATGCCTGATTCACGCTTTTATACAGCTATTGTGATTTTATACTGCTAGAGAAAAGAATAAAATGAGAGTTTCTGAATATATTCAAATCATACTTCCCAATTATAATCATCATTATTATCCCCATCCTCACCATCATCCATGATTACATTTTTTACAAAGTCAAAAAATTTAAACATCAAAAATACAGAAAATAGAATCAATATTCAGGTTATTTTGTCTTTACAATGCCAAACACATTGAAATGATCAGTCATTTTAGGGTTGTGTATATGTTGTCATTATGAGGAAAGGAACCATATTTATGAATCAGTTTATGATTAGCTCATCTCCTATCAGCATTTCAAAGGAGTTTATGGCTTTAAAACTCTAAGTTTCAAAAATTAACCTCTCCCTATAATATAAAAAGCATTACTGATAAATAATTATAAAGTTATTTTTGTAAAAACTAAATGTAAACCTACAGGACAAACTTTGTTATAAAAATAAAGTGTTAAATATAGTAGCATATGGCCAAATGACTCTTGGTCAATTTAAAAATGTTTCTAATAGCCTCATGCTTAATATTCTTCAGATTTTAGGAGACTTTTAAAATGTATTACAGTAGTCCCTTCTTATCTACAGGAAACAGATTCTACAAGCCCCAGTGGATGCTTGAAGCCGTGAATAGTACCAAACTCTATGTATACTGTTTGTTCCTACACATATATGCCTATGATAAAGATAAAGTAACAATAATTAATAATAAAATAGAACAATTATAACAACATATTATGAAAATTATGTGACTGTCATCTCTCTTTTTCAAAATATTTTATTGTATTTTCAAAATATTTCTCTTTTCACTACTCGTGTGTTTTGTCATTATTAAATAAAATAAAGGTTACCTGAACATAAGTACAGTGATAATATGATAGTTAATTTAATACCAAGATGGCTAAGTGACTATCTCCCTCTTCAGAGATATGATTCATGTCCTGGGTGGGACGGAGCCGGATGGTGTGAGATTTCATGACCTTATACACAATGGCACACAATTTAAAACTTATGAGTTGTTTATTCCTGGAAGTTCCCATTTAATATTTTTAGACAGCGGTTGACAGTGGGTAACTGAAACTGTGGAAAGTGAAACCTTGGATAAGGAAGAACTACTGTACTTTGATTCAGGTGACATATTTTCAAGTAAAATGTATAAAAAACAATATTTTTCTTCTGTCTGAAAGTGCCACTCTGAAACAGAAAGAAGTAACATTTTAATTGGAAACTGAGCTTAATTTTCACATACCCTGGAGAGAATTTTTTTTAATTTTAGTAAAAATATATGAATTTCTCTCTGAGAAATAAAAAAAGATTATACTATATCATGTTAAATTCTTTTTAATAAGAAAAACTTTGTTAGGGAAATTAAAGCAAGTCTTATGTTTGAAAAAGTGATATTTATAATATATTTGTTTCAGAACACATAAGGCTCTTGACAACCTAGAAAATGAAAATGGAAGTTTACAATACAGCTTAGTTTCTATAAATAAAACTAAACCTTAGGCAATAGTAAAGCAATGTTTTCCTATTGAAATCACACCGGATTCAGTGTCTGTTTTTGCAGATATTTTAAAAAAATAACTACTTTTTTATGTTAAACATTTTATATATTCATGTTTCATGCTTTTGAAAAAGCATGGGAAATAATAAGTCAATAATGGCAACATTTCTAATCTGTTATGAATCATAGGGAATGACAGTATTTCCTAAGAAGAAGAAATATAAAATTCTGTGTGATTCTGATAAATGAGATTTAAGTTATGGTTAATTTATGAATCATCTATGCTAATGAGTCAAAATTATGTTTGTGTTCATTAGGCTATAAATGCTTTACTTCATTGTCATAAAAATTGTGTAGACATACATATGAAATCTTTAAGTCACTTTTGCTATTTATATAAATTAAGAAGTTTATTGAAGTTACAAATTGAGGCTATATGGAATATAACTTTTCTAAAAGTTTAAAATTCAGTCAATATTTAATATCTATCCTTGAATATATTAAAATAATGCAAACTTTGGCATTATACAGACAAAATTCTGAACAACTTTTTATTTTTTCCTTTATGCTTATCCTTAGCTACATGTGTGTTTAACATTATTTTCAATAAAATTCATTACGTACAGTTTAGATCATCACAAATGAGAAACATATGATGTCAAATTCTCTTTAGTTGATTATTATGATATTACACATAGTACTTGAATAGTACATTTGCTTTTTTGTACACAGTTTTATAAGGAAACTCCCAAGATGAATTAGAAAACAGAGTCATTTTAATAAGCACAGCAATAAATGATAATTTATCATTTCAAGAGAGGACTAAATTCTCTTGCATATCACCTAGAAGTAAATATGCAACAGATAAAAAGATAACGTAGCAATTCTGCAAGGATTTGCCATTCTTTTGCATGCATGAGTTTTCCTTTTTAAAATTAATTAAATTTAATTTTGGGCGTATGTAACTCTTTGGGTTCTTTTAGTTTCCTTACCCTCATCCCTTCAAATCGTGATAAGGCTCTTAGAGGTCTCAGAGCTCTTAGTGTCCTGAGAGATTTGATGGCACCAAGTTCTGAGTAACCTAAGGCATTTGCTGTTAAACTGACCAATGAAACCTGCAAAAAAAAAAAAGATAGATGATAGATAGATAGATAGATAGATAGATAGATAGATAGAAGATAGAATTGTTGTCATTCAATTTGTAGTTACTATGTAATACTACATATAGAATTTTTGTTTATACTTATTCAGAAGATGAATGGTTGCATATTTTCAGTAAATAGTTTAAAATTTTAGGGAAATTTCAGTTTGATGCAAGAAAGCTTTCAAGATGTTAATTAAAAGCTAGTTGAATAAAAAATCTTAAATGTATTGTAATTTATTAATTGCTCATTAATTTATTATTAGAGCTATTTGTTAGAAAAAACAAAATAAAAATTAATTTAAAAAATCAAAGTAAATGTTATGGGTTATGTTTTCTTTATTTTATTAAGTCGCTGCTATATTTAGGGCTTTACCCACTGGCTAAATAATATATAAAAACTGCTATTGTTTTAGAAAAAGCAAGAAATCTTTAGTGTTGGTATGTTCAACTAATTATAACTGATACTTTCAGAAATTAAGGTGCAATTTTGCAGTTGATTTAAGGAAGGAGTTTCTTTACTCGTCTTGCTAATACCTTGTGTTTTCACGTATCTAAAGTTTATTTCTATTTAAATAAATATAACCTAAGAAATAATTCCTTCATGAAACTTCCTCATTTTTTTCTATACTAATTTACATCTTCTGCCATGGTCCCTGGCCCAAAATGGCCAAACAATAAATTTTTACCAAATACATCAACAAATTTACTTCATTTGTATGAACTATGCAATGACTAAGAAACAAAATTGTTAAGTATTGAATTCCCTAAATAAGCAATTTACCAAAACTTCATATCCAAATATTTAAAATTTCTTTTATCTGAAGGTGGCTAGTATTAGTTCCAAACACACTGGACACTGTTTTTGTAAAATTCTCTATTTTTAAGTGTATTAAGTTGCCTTATATTTAATATACTTTTTATAATACTTTAGATGTGCTATAATTCTTTTTGTGTTTTTTTTAGAGTGATTCACTAATTCTTATGACAAATAAAATAGAACATTAAAAAATGAAAGTATTATTGCAAAACTACAAAGTGATCTATAGCTTTATTTTCCTAAAATATTTCAAAATAATTATTAAAAACCAACTATAATAATCAATAAAATATTCATTTTTCTAATAAAAAGTTTAGATATATAATAAGCATAATAGAGAGAAGTAAAACTCAGGAATTTTCAAAAGGTTGAATTATATTTAGATTTAAAATCTAATGTGAAAAATTATGGAGTCGAAATATAGCTTCTAATGCTTGAAACTTTAATACTAGAAACTTTATTTATGATATGACGAAGCAAGACTTTTAAGTTTTGTCTCAATTAATTTGTTTTATAGTAACTTTATTAAGCTTTTTAAATACCTCTGGCTTTGCCTTTGTTTATAATTAACAAGACATGATGTATGCAGAACTCAATTCTAGAAATACTTTCCATGATAAAACTGCATAGACCTGCTCGATTATTATCTTTTGGGGATGAAACTGTTGCCTATAAAGTCTGTGATATTTTAGACGTAGTTTTCTAAAGCTGAAATGATGCCAAATTGATAACATGACATATGATGTTTAATGAATCTTAAGGACAGCTACTTGTTTTAGGGTAAATGAAGTATTAATCATAAGGTATACAAATTCTCTGATGGGCTGTTTGGTGCATTGTCCATGATAAAGATCTAGTTTATATTCTAAGGAAACTCTCATCACTGCATAAAGTGGTTTTTCCCTACACTCTGTATACCTGACTTCCTATAATGAAGTTATAATCTATGTTATATACTCTTCAAAATTATCCTTTGAAAACGTTGAGATCAAAGAGAATTTTTAAAAATTGATAGGAGCTCCCACCATCATCACTGTTTATTATGTGCCTTTAACACCGCATGTACTAGTATCACAATTTATAGAGTTGGGAGCCAAATAACTTACTCACTGGCACACAGCCACTGGTGGTGGGCGTGGGATTCAAACTCAAGTCTGCCTAATTTACAATATAAGAAATTTAAACAACGTACCCTATTTCACCACTTTCCCTACAAACTACTTTTTTCAGCTTTTTATCCTAGATCAGCACCATAAATCCCATCCGCACAATGCTGAATCAGTACTAAATTAGCCTATTACAAAACTACACTTTCATTCAATGAATTCTTTGTGTAAATTAAGTAGCATATCTTGTCAACACAACATGATGGTAAAAGATTTATTATTTTGGATAATAAATATAGATAAGACAAATTACCTTGAATGCAAGACAAAGATATGAAGGATACTCACATCAACAATTAAGAAGTCCAGCCAACACCAGGCATTGGTGAAATAAGTTTGATAGCCATATGCCACCCATTTTAGAAGCATTTCCAAAATGAAAATGTAAGTGAAAACTTTATCGGCATATTCCAACATTGTTTTAATTGTCTTTCGCTGATCAATGTATATATCTTCAAATGCCTATAAAGATAAATGATATATTTTAGCTTTCTAAAACTATTATACTTTATAAGCTACTAAAAATCATCTATATATGATATGTAATCATATATAATCATACATGATATATATATGATAAAAATCATATATATGTGTGTGTGTATATATATATATATATATATATATATATATATATATATATATATATAATTACCCTCCCATTGGAATAGGAGGGTAGGGGAACAGTAGCTATTGCTGCTTTATTTCCTCTCAAAGATCTTTGAATGAATCAAGGGAAAAGTTATATTCTCCATTGCTATTACAGCTAGGAGAAAAAAAAAGTAAAAGTATAAATCTAATTAATTTGACTTATTAGGAAATAGTTCTCGATGTCATATCCTGATGGTGCTACTCCAACATATAATTATTTATTCCTTTTGTTTCATTTTTTTTGCTTCTCCCTTTGGATTTTTTTTTTTTTTTTGCCATAGAGTGGATGCTAAAGAGAGAAAAAGTGAAGCTTATATTTTTCACAAAGCAGAAATTATAATGATCATCACATTGTTCAATTTTACTGCATAATTGGGTTCATTTGTCTCCTTTCTTCCTTCACTTTGTTGATAGTTTATATTTCTCAGCAAAGATATTGTATGACAATGATGGTAATATGAAATTATTTCTCATTTAGACCGCAATATGTATTCTTCTAATACAAATCTTTCTTTGATAGTTTACATCTAAATCTCACATTCATTTCAATGGCAAAAGACTATTTCTCATCTAAAGTTGCATATAGAGAAAATTTATTTCATCAGAGGAATATTTAGGAAAACGTAGGTCTGTATTTTAGTTATAAACTTAAGTTAAAGAAACTTATATAATTGTTTTTTAATCAGGCAAGATCTATCTATCATCTAATCCATTATCTATCTATCATCTATCTATCTATCTATCTATCTATCTATCTATCTATCTACCTACCTATCTATCTATCTATCTCTTTATCTATCATCTATTTTATGACTTAAGTAAAATAGATGATAGATAGATGTCAGTGTTTATTTAAAATACTATTTACATGTTATATTTTTTATTTTTTATAAATTATATTTATACAAATGTAATTTGATTCTGATGTAAAGAACACTTCATATAAAGAGAAATCAACCTTTAAATGAATCACGTAGGCACACTGCCCAATATCTATTGTTAACAATATTCATTGTTTCCTGAGTAGCATAAGAATAGCAACATATTTCTAAAGGGACAGAGAGAATTGGTCCTTAAGAATTTATTGACTGTCCATAAAAAGATAATAATAATACCATTCAGAAACAGAATTCATTAGAACTTAGAAGTTATATATTCTCAATCACAGGACTTCCATTAACATGCTCACTTTCTTAATAAAATATAAGTAAATGAATATTCATATTCTTTGATTATAATGAATAAATGAGACAAATTTTCTAGGTTACTTAAAAATAAGCAAACCTTAATAGTAAAAGTAAATTTAGAAATGCATAGTTATACATTAAGTCTATAGTCTGGAAGATATGAAATGAGTAATTAAAAATGTATTGGAGATGGATAGAAGAGTAAGTTAGTGAGTAGATGAATGGGTGGGTGAGTAGATAGGTGGGAGGGTAAATGGATGGATGGATAGATATAGAGATGTATATGTATGTTTAAGAAAGAAGTCATAAGTAGAAATAAAAGTTTGGGATTTATTAAACAGTGGTGATGGTGGGTGTCACGGAAATAGAAATGAATGTACAAAGAGTGTTCAGGGGGAAAAATTCACTGGGTACTAAAACACTGCAATAGAAAGGATTAATAAGTCATTAGTATTAGACAATTCTAACACTATCTTGTACCACTTTTGCTTAATATTCACTCACCAGAGCACCACTACTGAGGAGAATCATGAAAACAATGAAGGTCTCAAACCAGTTATGTTCAACTATTTGAAAACATGTTCTTCTCAGGTTCCACCACTGTTTTCCTCTCCCTTCTTCCACACTGATTTGACAACATTTGAATCTTTGTACACAGCCTGCAAGTTCAAATAAGAAGACATAAAATAACTTCTGCTGTTTTAATAATAATTTTTGGCATGTCCCTGATTCATCTTCTCATTACTATTGCCATTTCTATCTTGCTAGGATAACTAAGTCTGGTGTTGGAATAATATAATTAACTGTGTAGTTGTGAATATTATTCAATCTCTTTAAATAGTTCCTTGGCTAATAAGACCAGCTTTTTCTGACTCAACTGTTATTGTCCAAGAATTAACTTTGTAGAGTACAAATAAATGCAAAATAGCTTTGCTTTGTACTCTATCATCCCATTGCGCTTTGTTGAAATTATGCTAGAAAAGGTCTTCAAAATAGAAATTAATAATAAACAGAAAATTTTCTTTTTAAAGAGTGTGTAGAGTAGTAACACAGACCTCTCCCAACAATGTTGGGGTTGTAACTCTTTAAGTTTTCTTGTAGTGCTCCTAGAAGAGCTAATATAATTTATTTCACTAAAATGTAATTTTCATGGCTCTGCTTTGATTTGTCATTGCCTTCCTTACACTACTATCACACACTCCAACATAAGAATTAAATCAACAGGTATCTGTGAGTTTCTTTGTAAGCACCATGAAGGATACAGAAAAAAAAAGGAGAAAGGGAGAAAGAAAGAAAGAAAGAAAGAAAGAAAGAAAGAAAGAAAGAAAGAAAGAAAGAAAGAAAGAAAGAAAGAAAGAAAGAAAGGAAGGAAAGAAGAAAGGAAGGAAGAAAAAAGGAAGGAAGGAAAAAAGAAAGGAAGGAAGGAAGAAAAGAGGAAGGAAGGAAGAAAAAAGGAAGGAAGGAAGAAAAAGAAAAGAAAAGGTACAGAACATGAACCTGGCCCACAAGAACATTACATTCAGGTTTTCAAGAAAATATGTAAACACAGGAACCCCGCCTCAAGGAAAAAGTCAAATATGCTGGAAGAAAAGAGATAAAGGGGAAAAAAAAGGAAAGAAAGAGAAGAAGAGAGGGAAAAAAAGACTGTAAAGATACATGTGACAGTTCAAAAAAGAAAGAGAAGAGCTCTCATAAGAGAATATATGATTAGTTATCAGGAGAATTAAATATAGCTTTTGAACAAAATAAGAAGCTCTTTTCCACTGTGGTCAGATGAAGGTTCATTTGAGAAGGACTTTGAGTGATGTGTATAATTTACATAGAAAATAGATCTCTAAATAGAACATATGCAAATAGATTCACTGCTTCAAAACTCAAATTCCCAAGAAAATCAGACCATGGGAAATACTAGTCATGAAGAAAATAAAGCTCTTAGATTTATTGTTCATATTGTACCATGATGAACTAGATACTGTTCAGGAATCAGCTATTGGGCAGTGCTTTTTTACTGTTTCATCCAACTAGCATTGTAAAATAATGATTTTACTAAAAAAAACAGTTTAGCATTTGCAACTCATTTAATTTTAATAGAAAGTTATTTTAAAGGCAAACTCTGTGTAGGAGAATTTTGACTAGTGTTTAAGATGACAATTTATTGTGAAATTACCATTTTATTTTTAAAATGAAATCTTAGTCATTATTTTTTACTATATTAAAGTATTTTTTTCTCCATGTTCATGATCCTTTATACCTAATGAGTAGAGAAAATCAAAACATAACAATGGATTTTAAATCTGTTAGCAAATGGCCAACAGACATACGAGAAGATGCTCCACTTCACTAACTATTAGAGAAATGCAAATCAAAACCATGATGAAATACCACCACAAACCTGTTAGAATGGCTATCATCAACAGGATAAGTAATTACAAGTGTTGGAGAGCTTATGGGGAAATGGAACCATCATACATTGCCAGTGGGAACATAAATAGGTACAGTCACTATGGAAAACAGTATGGAGGTTTCTCAAAAAACTAAGAGTAGAATTACCATATGACCTACCAATCCCTCTTCTGGGTATTTACCCCCAAAAATCTGAAAACATTTATCTGAAAATATATATTCACCCTGATGTTCATAGCAGCATATTCACAGTGGCTAGGACATGGAAACAACTGAAGTCTCCTATGATAGATGATTGGATAAAGAAGATGTGGTATATACATACAATGGAATATTACTCAGCCATAAGGAAAGATGAAATACTGTCATTTATGACCACATGGATGGATCTTGAGATAATCATGCTAAGCAAAATAAGTCAGACAGAAAAATTGAGACTTATATGATTTTACTTATATGTGGGATATAACTGAGAGCAACAAGCAAAACATGACAAACAAACAGAGAGTCATGGACACAAATAGTGGATTTGTAACCCGAAGGAAGTGGGGGAGAGGGGAGGTAGATAGAAGTAAAAGGGATCAAATATTTGGTGATGGAAGGAAATCTAACTTTGGGTGGTGAACACACAATGCAATATATTGTTAAATTGTACACCTGAAACTTATTTGATTTTATTAACCAATGTTACCCCAATAATTTTAATAAAAATAAATTAGAAAAAATAAATCTGTTAGCATACTAGAGGTAATTAAAATAGATCTACTATAAAATTCTATTCTATTATGAATGGCCCATCAACAGCTAAAAAATCTGTACTCCATAAATGGAAAATTAACATGAGGGTCATTTTCTTTACCTTCAGTGAAACAGGCTTCAGGTTCAAGGGTTTCCTCAGGTTCCACCACAGGCTGTTCTGCAGGTGCACCAATGTCTACAGTGCTACCTTCAGATGAGCTACTGCTTTCATTAAGTTTCTATGTATGAGATGGACATAAAAAGTGAATCACTTTAATTCTAGTAACTAATAAATAGTCTAAGAAGAAAGGATTAGTACTATGAACTAATTCGAATCTCCTTAAATTGAAGAGATTTTAAGTTTAGAGCAAAAGAGGGATTGAATAAGAAAAAAGAAGGAAATCATTTATGTTAATTTAATTCATAATTCACAATATAAATATGAAATCAGCTGGCTATGTTATGAAGTAATAAATGGACATGAGAAACATGTACTAAGCAAACCACTCTTCTATGAATTAGAGAAGCCCCAATATTTGTTTAGAAGGAAATCTCTTAATTTTAAATTGGTTAGAATTTTTTTTATTATTTTATTATTAATTTCTAGTTTAACTGCATCGTGATTAGATAATAACACTATTTTGAATTTGACATAAATACCTTATCCAAAGTTGTTGTTCTGAATTTATTAAAGTTTACTCTGAGATTCAGTATATTGTTTATTTAAATATACCATGGGCACTCGACAATAAGAATTCTCAGTAAATGTAATTTTTGATATAATATACATTTATATCACATTTACTTTTATTATTTATATTATTCAAGTTATCAATGTCCTTATTTAATTTTTCTTTGTTTTATCACAGGCTAACAGAATGTTATTAAAATGCTCGCAACCAGCATATTTTTATTAAAATATTTCTCATCGTTAAACTCAAAGATAAAGTGGCTTTGAGTTCTTTGATTGGAGTAATAACACAATTACTCAAAAAAGAAAGGAAAATACTTTTAGATATGTGGAAAGAGTCCATTTGCACATCAGTATATGAGCTATAAATTAAGAAAAATACTAAAGAAATTGAATAACAGCAAAACTAAAACATTCTCAAAGAAGAATTTTATTGATTTGAAAAAGCCAATAAGGTCGATTAATTTTTCATGTTTTGTTCTTAAAGTTTAATTTAATTTTGAAATTCGCCACTCACATAGTAAAACAATTGGTTCTCACAGTTTTTGAGATTAATAGATTATTGTAAAAATCCATTTTAATGTTTACTAAATCATTAACCTTTAATTTACTGACTTTCAAAATGAGCTAGTTCATTTGAAAATATGTATATTTTCACACACGACTCTCAACAGCTAAATTCTATACTGACTTGTATTGTCTATGTATTTTTGGCAGGCCAGAGAGCCCAGAAAATGCAGGGACCACATTATACCTGATATATATACATTGTCTTGGACACCATGAGCTTTAATAACCAATTAATAACTACAACTTGATGGCAAGAACATTTTTCCTTTCTCAGGGGCTTTATGCAATGTTTCCTCTTTTTAAAAATGTTCTCTACTGAAGCAAATGATTTTGACCTTGAGCGTGAAGTAAAACAAAGCAAGTAAAACACTCTACAATATTTTTTTAAAAGTAAATGATTAAATGATTTTTTTCTTGTTCTCTGACTTGATATTAGGATGTTTATGCTTTTATGTTAGACTTGGTTTGTTACATGGAGCTGAGAGATAGGGTTTAAGAGTTCAATTTATAATGTGATAAAAATATATTAAAAATAAATCTGGAATTTAAGGATCAAAAGTACAGAATATGTATATGTATATATATATATATATATATACTTATATATTTTTTATTTTTTTAAATATACTTATTTTAAGCTCAGCATGTACTATTTTAAAGGTGAACATTTTAATATTGTTATAGCTATGTTTATATATTTAAGATATGTATATATCTTAAAACATACACAAATGAGATGCTCTACAACCTCAAAAATATTAATATTTTATTGTGTACATTGTGCATTAGTAAATATTTCTAAAGTACACTAAGCATATTAAAAATTAAAATGACCTCTATTAAAGACTTTCAACAAAGCAGCAACATAACATCAAAGAGGAAGACACTATACTGAGATTTACCATTTTCACAGAGTAGCTAGAAAAGTTAAATATTAACTAATTAATTCCCATATCATCCCTAAAACCCAGATAATTTATTCATCAAGTTGTATGTTGGAAGGACAATCTTCAGTGGATAACTCATATTTACTAAAATTGTTCATATTAATTGTGAAATCTAGTGTTAGTCAAACATATGCCCAGGGTAGAGGTGAAAGTGGAGGACTAAAACTATATACTCTGAATTCTGATTTAAAGTGTGTCAGACATGAATTTTTGCATCGATGATTAGATATAAACAAAAGAAACATAATATCTCATTATATATTGGACCAACAGAAAATTATCGCAATGGAAATAAGTCATAGATAAAAAAGTCTGTAAAATTATTACAATTATAATTCCCAAACTAGAAACCAAAATTGTAAATCAAATAAGTAATTTCCATTACTAAATTCATTTTGCTGAATTGAGCATAGATTCTCTAGTGTTCTTTTGATATTAATTTTTAATGTTAAATAACATATTTAACAAATATTTAATAAATGTCTACTGGCTAGGGAGGATTTTTATGGCAGTGAAATTGCTCTACAGGATACTATAACAATTTGTCCATTTGCCCATGAAGTGTACTGTACCAAGAGCAAACCTTAATGTAAACTATAGATTTTGAGTGATAATGATGTGTGAATGCAGGTTTATCAACTGTAACAAATGTTCCACTCTGTTGGGAGATGTTGATAATGGGGGAGACTATGCATTTGTGGTGACTGGGGGTATATGGGGGAGTCTATCTTTTCAATTTTTCTGTGAAGCCAAAACTGCTCTAAAAAAGTAAGGTCTGTAAAGAAATTTTTAAGATAAATACCATATGATTTCACTTATATGCAGAATCTAAGGAACAAAAAGAACAAACTAGTCAAAAATAGACTCGTGAATATAGAGGACAATTTGGTGATGGACAGAGGAGAGAGGAGCTTGGGGGGCTGGGCAAATGGGGTGAAGGGTTAAAGAAGTACAAATTAGTAGATGATAGTGAATGCAGTTAGCATTAATGTATTGGCTAGGTGGAGAGCCATTGAAGAGAAGGAGCAATTAGGGGGATCATTTTATAAACTATATAAATGTCTAGCCAATGTACTGTATACTTGAAAATAATAAAATAAAATTAAAAGAAATATTAGACTATGTAACCTAAAGGGTACCTTCTTATTTTTGAGATTTCTCTACAATAAATAAGAAGTGAAGACTTCTTTTCAATTATCTTTTATATCCATTAGAGTTTTAGCTTAATATTTCTAAGTATATTGCTCTGGACTGAATTGTGTTCCCCTAAAATTAATATGTTGAAGCCTTAACTCCCAATGTGACTGTATTAGGAGATAAGGTCTGTGAGGTACTGATGAAAATTAAATGAGACTGTGAGGGTAGTATCCTAATTTGATAGGATGTTCTTAAAAAAAAAAAACAGGTTAAGATATCAGAACTCTTTCTTTCTCCATATGCACACACCAAGAAAAAGCCACGTGAGCACACAGTGAGAAGGCTGTCATCCGCAACCCAAGGAGAGTATTCTCCCCAGACACTGACCCTGCTAGCACCTTGATCTGGACTTTATAGTCTCCAGAAATGTGAGAATATACATTTTGGTTGTTTAAGCCACCCAGTGTATGATGTTGCATGGCAGCCTAGAAGATTACTATATAGGTCACTATATTTTTATTTGAAGGACCTACATGGAATATTTCTTGTTGCTAAGTTTTGTTCCAAGTAAGTGGGCCAAGGTGATGCAATGGAAGATATACAGAATTTGTAAGTTCAATTCTCAGTTATACCCCTCATTTGTTTTATGACCTCAAGTTCCCTAAGCTAGTTTTCTTATCTGAAAAGTTAGAATAATAACACATTCCTTTCAAGATTATAAGTATTAAATAAAATGATTTTTTTTGCATTTCTTGGATCATTCGTTCACCATCTAACAAATATCCATTAATAAAGATGAGAAAACACATATATACTACATTATTCTTCCATTTATGAATCATCTCTCTTAGCTTAAACCTTTTCTTTCTCAGTGAAATAAAACTTTATATGATGGCATTATTCTAGTTGGAAAACACATAATCATAAATATAGGCTATATATATATATATATCCACATATATATCTATATCTATCTATCTATCTATCTATCTATCTATCTATCTATCTATCTATCTATCTATCTATATCCACAACTACAAAACCTTACCTCTTTGCTTTCCTCCAGATCTGATTCACTACTGAAGTCCTCTGTGTTTAAATTTTCGAAGTCAGACTCTCCAACAGCAATTGGTACAGTCACAGTAAGACTGGGGTTGTTTATGAATGACATGTAATCACTTTCATCAACAATATATTTTTCAACACTGCTGCCAGTTCCTATTCCACTTGTGGTTCCATTTACATCTTTAAGATAGTCAAGATCTTTACCAACTTCTGTTGTATGATTGGACATACAACTGTCTTTCTTATTATTTAAATCATCAAGTGGTTTAATTTCATCTAAAATCTTTTGTTTTCTGACGAAGGATTGTTGAATAAATTCATATATTTTTCTCTTCACATAAGCTATTCCTTTGTGCATTCTATCCACAGCAATTTGGAGATTATTCATTTCATTATCATCATCAGTGGCTGCGAGGTTGTCTGCACTAAATGAGCTCAGAAGCAAGGCCAGGAAGAGGTTCAGGACCTTAAAAATAATACAAACATCGTTATAATTTTACCCTCATATAAAGAAGAGCAGATTGAGATTACTTATTCCTCTAAGTATAGAGGTAACTAAGAGTTCTAAACTTAAAAATCATTATTGTCTGCAATTATGAGTTTAAATACATTCTGTAGTTTCTGTTTTTGATAAATAGAGATACTGAATTGGATATTAATTGAAAGATGGTCATTATAACCCAGAATGAGAATTAAGACTCAACACAGGCATTGAAACTTGTTTTCTTAACCTATTATATTTTTCATACCCCACTGTTGACTATTTACAAGAACTATTCATAAATGATCCCTAATATTTTTGTAAGACTGGCACATTAATATATGTATCCTTCGGAATATAATATACATTCCTATACTATAAAGAGTAATTAATTTTCTAAACTTAAGAGAGAGAAGAATTGATCAGTTACTCCATTTAGGTAATTTCAGTCTTTATTAGTCTATTCTTTTGACTGAGAGCTAATGCATCTGCCATATGACATAGAATAACTGAATGGTATTACCATGAAGGGGGACGAAAATGGTAAAACCGCTAAAAACACTTAAAGGCACCATGTCTTAGTACTTTACTTGCAATACTAGCAAGTAAGAATGAGCTTTCTTTAAATTGTTTTCAGATTTCTTCTTCCCTTGTCTCTGAATGTTCCCAGAATATTTTATTAGGCCCGTCTTCAATAGGATACTGTATTGAAATTCACATAATAAATGTGATGAAATGATTGACAAACTGATGTTGAGTATAATAAATACTGTACAGTCTCTGTATAGTGCCTTGTTGTCAAAATGAAACTATAAGCATATGCAAGGAAGAGACTTTAAAAATTATTAACCATTGCTTTTTTTGGTGTGTGTGTGAAATGGCACCATTCTATTATGCTCTTAATCTATTTCTGAAATAGATATCTTAAATGGGTACATACCACTAGGTTTCCAATCACCATGACCATCATAAAGACAGTAAGGCACATGGCTTGACCAGCAACCTCCATACAGTCCCACATGGTCTCTATCCACTCTCCACACAACACACGGAATACAATCAAGAAGGAGTGGAAGAAGTCATTCATGTGCCAACGTGGGAGCTTACAGTCACTGGCAATCTTGCAGACACAATCTTTATAGCTTTTACCAAAGAGCTGCATTCCAACCACGGCAAAAATGAAGACAATGATGGCCAATACCAGGGTTAGATTTCCCAGAGCCCCCACTGAATTGCCGATGATCTTTATTAGCATATTTAAAGTTGGCCAAGATTTTGCCAACTTGAAAACTCGGAGCTGGAAAATAAAAAAATATATATTATTATGATCTTTAAAAGTATTACATATATTGTAGTTTACTAAGAAATTATGATAAATATTGAATCTAAGATATGCCCTGCCCTTGAACTCTCTCTCAGGCTCATGGCTACTTTTGAATCTGGTTCTTCCATATTTTAATCATGTAGGTCATTTTCATGTGAGTAAATTAATTACTTGGCATCTAATGGGCCTTAATTTGTTTTGTGAAGATGGCATACCAGGCCTGAAACTAATATTAATATCTGAATCACAGTGATCTCTGCTGATATTTATTTGTCAATAGCATGTGAAGTAACATTATATCGAGCCTTGACATTAGTTGAGAAAAGTGTTTATGGAGCATTGACATAGCTAGATATGCCTGCATTTAAAGATTTGAAATACTTCCCATGATTATAATTCTTTAACTGATTTGCAAGAACATATATGTGAATCAGTGGACATGTTAAGTAATCCTACAGATTTCTCTCCTCTGGTTTTGGGAAGGAGCATATTTTCCAGAGGCAGAGTTAAGAGAAGTTTCTGCATGCACATCCTATATCTGATTGTCATCTACCACTAAAAAGAGCTGTTTATATTTTCAAGTTATTACTAAAATGATATATTTTCATTAAAAATATTTTCTTGGATCCAGAAATATTAAATATAATCATCTCTAGAAATAATAATTAGTAAAAATGGTAACTGAGAAATGTATTACACTTTACATGACTATGCTTTTTGCAATAAAGGTTTTTCAAAATAAGTAGGAATAATTTTTCCATTTAGGAAGAGTTTTTGATACTGCAAATGTTACACAAAAACTTAAAATGTCTATGATTGTGTGGTCAAACCTATGACAGTAATTTGCAAAAACCCTGACTGTTGGGCAGGGTCTTTTTTTTTTTTTTTTCTGTTGTCACTGTTTTACTTTGTTTTTTACCAATCGAAATGAACGGAGAACTGATAATCCTTCCACATTGGCGAGGCCAAGTTCTACCAGGCTAAGTGTCACAATAAAACCATCAAAGATATTCCAGCCTTCTTGAAAATAATAGTAAGGATCCATGGCAATAATTTTCAGAAACATTTCTGCTGTAAAGATCCCAGTGAAAACCTAAGATCAAAACAAAGTTACTCAACTCCATCAGATAATGATAAAATAAGTAGAATGACATAGTATTTGCTCTTAGAACAAAGTTTTTATGTTACTTTCCCCACAGTGACTCTGTTACTAGCTTGCATTTGTACGGTAAATTATAGGTGATGAAAGGCTTTCATATACATTACTTCATTTTATCCTTGCAGAAATTTATTAAGTGACTAATTCAGGTATTATAATTATTACTTTACTGTTAAGAAAAGAGGACTTCAAATGGGTTCAAAGACATGCCTGATGTCTTTATATAACTAGAAAAAGGCAAAACTATGATTTCAGCGCAAATTTATTTTCAACCAGTGTTCTTCCCATTACAGTAAACCGCCTTTCCTCCTAACTTTGAACTACACAGATACTGATAAGACTTTGCTCGTGAACAGTTTTATTTATCTATAAGTTTATTCCCATTTTCCTCAAATCAGAAAATTATTATTCATGTATATCTATTATTATAATATGTGTATTACTATTGCCAATTTTTTATGAACATGAAAAAATATATTTGCTTTAATACTATAAATACTAAAGTTTTAAAAATATAAATACTACAATGCAGGATGCTTTACATGTTTTGCTATTTACCATCCAAAATCTTAAACCTCAGAGCAAATATTATGGAAAATGCATGCATTACTTTAGAGACCTCTTTCAGCAAATAAAGCTAATATTCCTTAGTTGAGTTAACTGACAAACACTTTAATAATTTATGTTTTTTAAGCACAGAAGAGAAGGAACTAAGTGGCAAGCTTCACCAGAAATGGCCTTGCTAATCATATAATACACAATATGTACTGGAGGTTTTCAATATTTTATAGTTTTTATAAAAAATAGATGGATAAAACAATACATGTCCTACCTAGATCCTGAAAGTGAAAAGCTGGAGACATTTTTGAATTGTTAAATTATTGCTTATAATGATGATGACTAAGTAAAATAAAAAGATCTACAATTTTATTTTATCCGTCTACAAGTAGAATTGTGATAATAGCATTTCAAAAAAGTGTGTCCTTCAATTGGTTCTGCATCTTGAAAAAGTTATAAATATCAATATTGATGTATTAAGTAGAACTGTAAGTCTATACCTATTGCTCTCTTTCTCTGTTTTTGCTTTGAAATTAAGCGTTGTTATTGTTGGCAAAAAGTATGGTGGAGCCAGCTAGATATAATTGCCATTTTTGGGGAGCCAGGAGGTAGAAGGTGTGGTAGAAAGATTGTTAAAGCTATTAAATTTAAATAGTTCCTCAAACAAAAATTTGAAGACTGAACACATTTACCTTCCAATATGCTTACCAAGTTTCCTACTGTAAGCACATGATTGAAATGATCCGTCATTGGATAGTGCTCCATGGCCATGAAAAGAGTATTTAAGACAATACAGATGGTGATGGCCAGGTCAACAAATGGGTCCATCACAACCAGGTTGACAATATGTTTCACTTTTAACCAATATGGTGAACAGTCCCAGATTAAGAATATGTTGGAAAATTTATACCAACAGGGTGGGCATTTCTGCCTGGATTCTTCAAGTTCTAGATTAAAAAAATAAGAACAGCCACCAAAAGATACATTTTATATACACATATACTTATTTATTTCAGATCCACTAGACTTCTTTTCAGTAACCAACACATTTTTATTTGCTTTAGAGTCAACTTCTTTTGTACTTGTAAAAAGAAGGCCCATAGTATTTACTCTTTAGATTCCCCAAAATATTTCTTCAGATATACACATAGAACAGAAGTAGCACAGAATAGATTTCTTTTCTTGTATGCACTGATAGTGGCTCAGCACTTGGCTGTAAGTTAAGTGAAAGGTCTTTTAAATGAAGTCTCAATAGAAACATGGGTTGGGGTAGTATAGATATTGTGTGTAATTTTGTGTGAATGTCTGGATAAGCTTTCATCTTCAGGCTATAAGAGATAGGGTAGTGATCAACTTGAGCTAAGAATCCTCCTTTAAATTTTTTTTTTTTTTGAAAATGACCTACTCTCCTCCTCTAGACTTGAGAGTATTTAGGTGATGTTGGAAGTCCTAAACTGAGTGAAACAGAATAGAGGATCACTATGACTAATGGGACTAGAAACCCCTAATAGAAATGCTTATTCTGCATTTTCAAGGACTTGCCACACACAGGAAAACGTTCATTAGAGTCCCAATGTCATTGAATTTAAATAACTCTTTAAAAGCTTCTAGAATATGAGTAGGTATAACAAATAATAACTCTTAAATAAGACCCTTATATTACCTTTATAATATACTGTTTCTAACTTACAAATAGAGATATCTGTTTCAAAAGAGATAATTTAAGTTTTGTAAAAAATAATCAAAATAGAAATGGAATTTATTACAAACCTTCTACTGTATTTGTTAAAATGCTGGCTATACTCATTGCTCTTTGTCTTTGGGAAGGATCTTCTAGAAAGTCCATGGAAACATGGAAAGAACTTGATCTTCTTTTTCTCATTTCATTTTCAGTGGTTGTTCCCTGTAAAGAAAATGCTAATGTATTAAATAATTGGCTTGAGCAATATGAGCAAACCCCCAAATATGACATAGTGAATTTCATGAAACACATGCATCATGCAGTTACATATTTAATTGGTGATGGCAGATTGCTGACTTATTGTATTACTAACCTGGAATGTCCAAACTGTCACCCGTGTAGTCATACAGCAAAAACTGAGTTTTTTAAAAAACTTTTAATTTCATAATTTTATGAAAAATGATGTAATTTGGATATAGTTGATAAATCTCTTCAGAGACAACTTTAACAGTTTCTTATTAATTCCTTATTTTGGAACTAATAGTAAAAACTAACAGTCAAGGTATTTTATTTTGAGAAGGTAGCCATTTATTTTTAAGAAATACAAATGATTACAACACATGTTGCTTCCATCTCATTTTCTGAACATAAGACATAGATGGTCATTGACAACACAAACTGTATGTTAAACACACACACACACACACACACACACACACACACACACACACACACACATGCTGCATGGACAACAGTTTCATCCAGGGTACCAAAGCAATAAGTCATCTAATTCTGACTTAAGTCATGCCTCATCATGCTGATATATTTCTAAGTGAGTTAACAGTCCAATAAGAAGCAGCATGTATTTAGAAATTTCTCATTCATGTATACATCACAAACATAACATACCTTTGTAAACAGAGAATTATTTTACCTGTCTGTACTAATAATGTATCTATTTCTTTTCATTTAGATTATTTTTGAGAAGACCTATTTCAGCAATTTTTTAGTAAGACAAATATGAGTACTAGAAATTTTAAGATAACAATGAAGCTATCTATATAGGCACAGTGTTCTTGAAAATCTTCTAAAGCAGGATTATATTGATGAATCTGTTGGAAAGATTTATTATAAACCCTTTGCACTTAAATGTAGACATCTTTCATTTACTTTTATACCAGGGCTTTTGGAGATGTCCTGATATCTAAGTTCAGCATGGACATATAGCAAATCCTCTGACTAGAGGCACTAATTTACTATTGTGTCTAATTTATCCTTTGCATGTTTAATAAGTAAATGCATTCAGCTGTAATGCAAGAGAGAGTCGAGGCTTTAAGTTTTAGTTGGTTAGTCTAAAGGTATTACAAGATGCAGGTGCATTCACAGCTTGACCAACCAGGAATCATTCTCAAGGGATTCCATTCTGTAGAAATACTGGCTGGTGCAGCAATAATGAGCCAGCCATGCCTGAACTATTTAAAACTTCCTTACATTGTCATCAGTAGCTGGCTTATCTATTATCACCTCTGGCAGAAGCTGTCCAACAGGCGATGTAGGAACTGAAGGTCCACCAACCAAGGAAACCACACCATTGCAATCCACAGTGCTGTGCATCTTCCCATTCGTTGGAAAAACTGCCAGCATCCGGGACGATCTACTGGTCTGACTTAGGTTACTGTTGCGTCGCTCTCCATGTCGTCGGGGCACAAACAAGGAGTCTCTCCGGCTCTCATTATCTTCAAAGGTGCTGTGCTCATCATCAGCAAAGTCATTCTCTGACCCCACATCTTTTGCTCTTCCTCTAAAGCTGAAAAGGCTCGTCCTGCTATTTCGTCGTGGAGAAAATAGGGAGCCACGAATGCTCAACAAAGACTAAGAGTTTGAAACCAAACAAACAAAGAAAAAAAAAGTAAAATCACATTAATATAACCACTTGACATGTGCTTTTATTTTGCAAGATTAAGTTGAAGGTGAGTTTGAGTTCAGCATTCATAACAGAATAATTTATCCCTTTCGATTAATATTCTTGTTTTATGTACATTCATATTAAGTTAAATTAGTTTTATAAGAGAAGGTGGGGAGGTGGATCACAACTTAAAAGATATTGAAATACAACCCTGAACCATCATTTTTCAAGTTCGAAAGGAAATATCCTTAGTACATGACTATGGACATTGTAAACATTCGAAAAACATCAGCAACATGGCCATAATAAGGTCAATTTGTTTTCATTGCTCTTTCCTTCCAAGTAATTTGAACATTCTTGACAAATTGTTTCAGTCCATCTTTCTAAAGGCATTTTAAATTAATAATTATTTCTGTTTCATCTATAAGGCACAGTATTGTTGCAACTTGAAGACTTCCGAAATTCAGAGTGATAGAATTTTTAATAAAATAAACCATGACAAATATTTGCAGAAGCACATATGATTGTCTATAGAAATGTTAGGGGGAAAAACAACATAAAGTAATCAAAAAGACATTACTGATCAGCTATCCCCATCATCACATTTTTTTTTTCATTAGAAAGGCTGAGGACCAGAAAGATTAAATGTCATTAGTTACAACAAGTACCAGCGGACAGTATTGGGATGAGAATCCAAGTCTCCTGACTTTCAACTCATTGTTGTCTCAACTATACCAAGCTGGATATATGTGTGTATATATGTATATATATATATATATATATATATATATATATATATATATATATATATATATATGGAATATGTATATATGGAGTGAAATTTTGGAGTGAAATTTTCTCATAACTATGTGAAGAAAGAATGGGTTTAAATATATATGGATTATGTATATGTGGAGTAAAATTTTCTCATAACTATGTGAAGAAAGAATGAGTTTAAATATAATAAACGCAGCAGTCAATTCAATTGTTGAAAAAATCCATAGGTCTGATTTAATTCTCCCCTTGTCTTCAGCATTTTAACTTTCAGTCATGTATTATTTAACTCAGTGGTGCCATACCTGGTGTGGAGAGGAGTACCTCTTTTCATATGTCAAGCGATTCCCTTCGATGGAGAAGCGAAACCCTTTTCTCCTAATGCTGTCTTCAGATTCAGATTTGTGGAATTCGTCCTCATCTTTCTCTTCCCCACCAGACTGCTCTTTCTGTTTTCTTTTCTTTCTCCGATTTCTTCTTTCCTTAGCACTCTTGGAACTCAACTTGGAGGCTTCAGATGAACTGTCTGAGAGCCCACCTGCTGCACTAGGTTCTCTGGAATGCTCTGAGGCAGTTACAGCTGCTGCCTGCTACACAGAAGAGAAATGGTTTAGCAAGGCACTAGAGAAGATTTTATCTTTTTAAAAAATGACTCAAGTATTTGTATGGCATTTAAAAAATATATTTAGCTGACTTAAGCTGATCTTACAAAGAAGGAGCTCTACAAGTACAAAAGGGATTTCTTTTTTCTTTCCACCAATTGAAGGCTTTCAGAGTTAATTTGGTTTTCTCTGTGCTAACATTTATTGTGTTTGTATTATGCTTTACAGATCACATATCCAGAAGGATCAATAGAGCATCAACAAGAATAGAAATTCATACTACCTTTTGGGATTTAATTTACTCTAAAAATTGGTATTTACTTAATGCTGTCTTCTTTTCTCTGAAAAAGAAACTGGATCATGGAAGAATAGCTGATGAGTTATTTGAGGTCATATCCAAATGCATGAGAAATGAGGTAAAGAGCTGAAGTCTTCTCTCCAGTCATTGAAAATGGATTGTCCAATGCCCTCAAAATATTATAAATCAAAATTATGCAAGGTAATAAAGTCCCTTCCTTACTCCTCCACAGTACTCTATCCAGAAGACTGGAGTGGGGAGGGTCAATAGTTTCTGCTAAGCAAGACAAGATGTTCAATTATCCAAATACCATCCCCAGTTTCTTCAACTCAGCACTGGTTGGTGCTGGTCACATGGGCATGGAATGGAGACAATGTTTTTGATCACCGCTTGTACTGGTAACAAGTGGCAATTTTTCATTATTATTGTTGTTCCCAGAGAACTCTTAATACTAGGACTCCTGCAAATAAATTAATATTCCCCAAACAACTTGGGTAAAGACAATGAGCTTGTTTGATATACTAAGGAGTGAGGAAAGATGGGAGTTTTAGGAGAGGAATTTTATTGTACGATGAGTACTGACACCTCACTATAAGAAAAGGTAATTCTTAGGTTACTTGAGCTCCATAAAATTGATAACTTTTATATGCCTGTTGGATATTGCCTTATCAGAGAATATATGATTTCCTTATATATGTAAGAAAGCAATTAAGCAACACAATTAAAAGCAATATATTTCTGGTTAAAGAAAGGAATAGACTATCTTCTAAGAACTAGATAAACTTTTTATATAATAACCAAGAAATTTTTTTCTAAGAGATGATGATTTCTTAGGATTTTCTACTAATGCTAGTATACCCATTCAGTAAAAGTTTCTCACTTGAGAAGACCCAAAAATCGCATTTTCTCTTTTATTCTAAACATTTTAAGATAATTAACATAGCATGAGAGAGTTCCATTGTGATCAATATTTTAAACATCTTGGAATAATTAAACTAACTGATCTGTAGATGATTGAAACAAAGAAATCTTTACTAATCCCCCATACTACCAGCTTTTCTTGAGTATAGTCAAACAATGATCTGTCTCACTTTCTCCAGTATCTTATAACAACCAACACAATAATAATAATAAAAAAGATAATATTGTGAGATAGGACATATTTGATTTGATGAATTTACCTGAGCTGCTTCCTGTTGTTTTTTAAGCTGTTCAAGCATCTGCTGAAATTCAGCCTCTTTCTGTTCTGCCTCTTCCAAGGTGGCCTGATTCTGTTCCTCGTAGGCCATGGCTACCACAGCCAGGATCAAATTTATCAGATAGAAGGAGCCCAAGAAAATCACCAGCACAAAAAATATCATGTATGTTTTTCCAGCAGCACGTAATGTCTGGAAACAAGAACATCAGAAGATGTTTTCAATATTATTTTACTAACTGGCGGCTTCAACTTTCAACATACTTGTATGTCTTGTAAGATCCCGATATAAACAATAATTATGATGGCCACACCCCCTCTTACTTTTTTATCTGTTTTTAACCTTAACCTCTTTCTTCTCCCCTAATTACTGCATTCACATTCTAATTTCCAGTAGGGAATTCTTAGATTTACCAAAAATAAAAGAGTCAAGGAGAATAACATGGATACTTCCATCAAAAAGCTGGGTTTTGATGAAAGATAAGGAAGAGACCAAAGACATCTTGCTACATCCGCTTATTCACTTTTATCACTTGCTCCCTGGGGGATATTACTTGAGAGGGTAAATGGGCTGAGGGGTAAGATGTTCCTTCTCTTTGGGAAGACCTGTTTCTGGAAAGGGTGGGAAAAATGTTGCGAGTCAAGGGGAAATAAGAGGAAATCATTGTCCCTAGTATCACTATGCTTAGATGTGTTATAATCAATAGGATAAAGGGACTCATATTTCCCAATTTCAAGTTCTGCTCTTTCCACTATATTATGCTGTGGTGTGAATTTCATAACTAAGTTGGTTTTCTTATACACTTCTATTTAAATTTAGTATGTGTCTCTTCAGGTTCTCACCAGTTGGTAAAGATTTTCCCAGAAGTCTTGAGTCATCAGTCGAAAGAGTGACAAAAAAGCCCAACTGAAGGTATCAAAGCTTGTGTAGCCATAATTGGGATTTCTACCAGCTTTCACACACATATATCCTTCTGGACATTGGCTATAAATGGGGAAAAAGAAAATATTACAAGAAGTTCTGTGGTCTTTTTACTCTGGTAGCATGTTATAACATTGTCCAGATAAGAAGATTTGCTACTTTAAAGAATAGAAACATGATAAATAAGTAACTAATATATTTCCTAACTTTTGACTTAACATTTTATAAACCACTTGATGTCATCATTAAAGTATTTAACAGCCTTTACAATAGTATTTTATAAATCTATTTTCTATTGATAATTAGCATTTTACATATTTCTCATTCACTTTCTCTATTATGGAGGCTCCAGAGTTGAATCTTGGTTCACATACATTTATCTAAGAAAAACAGCATAATGGCTAAAGTATTACTTCTTGTTTTAGAACACAAAATGCCTGCCAAATATTTACATAATCCTTCACCTTATAAATAACCTTAATTATAGCAAGTTAGTTTAAATAAAATTAGTTGGCTATTATCTGTCAGTTTCTACAAAAAAGAGAAAAAATGTGTGTACACACACACACACACACACACACACACACATTATTGGCTTACCCTGCATCGGAGCTATTTCCACAAAGTAATGCATCTAAAAAACCCTCCAGAAAATAATGATATCCTGTTAAATAAAAAGAAAGTCATATGACGGACATTTGTATTACCTTGAAGACCAAAATCAAGCGCTACTATTAGAGTTCATTAAATAATTTTAATTCAAAGACACAGGTATTTGCTCCTTCTCACTACGAACACTAGATATTATATTAAGGGGATTAAATACTTAATAGTACTAAGCATTTGTTCTTTCTAAATGTGAAATTAGTGATAACCAAAGATATTAATATAGTATTTTAAAATAGTATCAGTGTTTTTCCACGACTCTCTTAAAAAATAAAAATTTCATTCTGTTAAAATAGATAAGACTAACACGATTTCTTTGCCTTCTCAAAACAGTCACATATTTCAAAATAAGGAATTATTTTTTCTAGTATTTTATATTTTTAGATATTAGATAAATCATAATATGCATTCTACCAACTTCTAGAATACATCATAAGCAGCTTATAGTAAAGTATGTATAAATCATGTTAACTACTAAAACAAATGAAATAAAAAATAATCTTAAATACTTAAAAGCTAAAATAATAACTATAGGTGAATATTACATTATATTAAAGCTTTCTGTTTCTGGAGAATTCCTTAGATTCTTTCAATATCTTGTTGAAGTGTCACTTTTGTGAAATATTCCTTGATATTTTCTACTTCCTTCCCAAAGATTGGTAAAATTAAAAATTCTTACTATGATACCAGTAACATGTATATACTTCTATTATCATTATACTCATTGTCTTATCTTGTAATTATTTATTTATAAGTATTGTTCCTCCTCAAAGGAAAATCTAATCATTCATTATTTCCATGTTATTAGTGTTTGGGAATTAGTAGCCTTTCAGTAAAGTTTATTGAATAAATAAATAAAGGAATGACAAGAAGAGAAACATGTAAAATTGAACAATAATTTTGTAAAAAAAATTTTTTTAAAAAATTAATATTTTTGAAGAATTATTTTCTAAATTCTAAATTTTCAGAGAAATTCATTCTGTTCATAGTTCTGTAAAGAATATTAAAAACAATGAAAATATAATTTTTATTTCTAATGTCTTTACTTACTTGAACATAAAAAAATTAAAATAGAATTTCTTAACTTAATTAAAATTAAACAAAGTGAAAAAAATATGGTAGTTTCTGGATGAAATTTTTGATATCAGGTATTTATAAGTGAAGTTTTTTTCTATTACATTCAATGATTTATAAGCCTAAAGAAAATATAACTTGCAGTCATCTTTATCTTTAATTTTAATAAATTTAATTTTCCAGTACTTTCAAAGACAAAGTACTTTTTTATATTTTCATTTGGTTTAAAATAATCTCTTTCAACAAATAGAATATTATTAGAGAAATTATAAGAAGTAGAATTTTAGAGCTGAAAATGACCTTGAATGTCCTTGACCTTGAGTATAAGAAAAATGGAGTCCAGTAAATTTTCATAGAGGAAATAAACCCTAAGTGACATCCTCAGAGCCAGTTCCTTATTATTAGATTAAAAAAAATAAATAAACAGATTTCAGGTAATTGATGCCAGCAAGGTACTTATTATCATATGAAGTGAATAAGGGATAGTTAATGTGTTGCTCTGACATGTATTTTTCTTAATCAAAGCATTTTTCTTAATCTAGAGATTTACAACTGAAAATTATTTGTGGGCATATTGCTAAGATCTTGGAAGAGTTAATCTATATCAACCAAGGTATTTTTCAATTCTGCAGCTATAAAAAAAAGTGATTAAATTTTTTATTATGCTATCATTACTTTAAAAATTATCAAACTTTTATGACTAATCCTACTTGTTCCATACAACCAGTCACTAAGTTTTTCCTATCTTTTTTGATTTTTTTAAGTATTAGTCATCACCTTAAAATAATAAAGACATAGCTAAATTTAAGTACATCTAGAGTCTAAGTTTTATATACTCAATATTTTTCTTTAAAAAGAACCTTCCCTTTACCCATGAATCATGTTCTAACTCTCTGCTTTTGAAATATCATTACGGGCAGATACTAAAATTAAATAAAAGAGAATTTTTAACTTTCTTTTACTGTCACTTTAAAAAGAGAAAATATATTAGGCCAATTATTTTTCCATCCTTCCAGAGTAGATTATTTAAACATTTGGCTATTTTGTCTAAACTCTTGAAATAAAAATAAACTGATTCCCTAACTTCACTGATTTATTTGAATTTTTTTATTACACTCTCCTAAAGCTTAATTGACTTTAATACCTTCTCTTTGATAAAACACTACTTTCAATTCTTATTCTAAAAATATAAGAATACTGTCTACCCTTAGGTTTTGCTTGATTTCCATAAAATGACAATACAAATAACTTACTAAACTATAACACCCTAAAGCCATGTGTCATCACCATTATTTTCCCAGCATTTTATACAGTCTCTAGTATATAAAAGGCATTCTGTAATTAGTGCTTACTGGGTCACATTTATATAATATTTTAGAGTTCACAAAGGCCTTAGAATATTTTATGTTATTTGATTGTCTCAATCCTCACAAGAATGTACAGCAAACAAAGATCCTAGGCAAACTTCTTTCTAGCTGAATTCTTCAGCCTCCCATATGATGACATAACAGAAAATACCATTCAGGAGTCAAAATTAGCACAGTTATCAATAAAATAATTAAATGTATACGCAAACCACTGATATGATATTTATGAGATTTCAATCTGTTTTGCAATCATTTAAAAAATTTATGTCTAAATGGAAGGTAAATCAACAATGAAAAGATAATCTACATAACAGTAATTCTTACTTGAATCTTGAATATATGATTTCCAGTCAAACTCAATGACAGTTTCGTTTACAAGTGTGCCATTGTAATTCACGGTCATATTCTTCTCTATACTATGCTCCTCCAGGGAAGCATTGGTGGGAGGCCACTGTACACATTTATTCCGCAGGTTACCCATGAAGAGTTGCAATCCAATCAGGGCAAACACGCTCAGACAGAACACAGTCAGGATCATGACATCTGAGAGCTTCTTCACAGACTGGATTAGGGCTCCCACAATGGTCTTCAGGCCTGAAAGAAAGAAGGCTATTACTATTAAGACTTAGAACATGTGAAATAACAAAAGCCTCACACAATTTCTTTGAAAACATAGATTCCATGCATAAGTCTGAAGATGACGGCAATGCTAAGTGGAAGAGCAACACTTCATGGTAGGCTAAAGTGCTTATGGAGATGAACTTAAGAAATGTAATAACAATAAATGAAGATCCATATCCAATTATGTTGAGAGAGAAAATAATGGGAGGTTCACAATCTTCATGAAGTCTATATTAAGGAAAGGGGCTTGTAGTTTTCCTTTTTTGCTAATGAAACTGTCCCATACTTTCATTTGGGTCAGTTGTCAGTTTTACAACAAATTACCTGAATAAATATTTTTGAATTCCTACTTATAAGTATGAAAGATTTTGCGATAAAACTGGAGACAACTTGGATTATGATTGCACTTTAAGATAATAAATCATTCAGATTCATGCTATTATTTATTATCTTACTTCCTTCTTTTAAGCAATATTAAAATTACATTGTATAGATCTAGTCATCAATGGCTAAAGTGAACAAGAAATTAAAGAATAGTACATTCAATAGGGAACAAATCCTTTCTACAAATAATGTAGAAGAAAAATGACATCTCCAAGTGCAAATCATATAGACTGTATATTACAATGTTTCATGCAAGAAATTGTTATACCCTAAGGCTAGCAAAAAATGTGAGACTATAAAAATATGTCTAAAAATAAGAGTCATTGTCTTTGAAATGCCTGATTTTGATTATTATGATTTTGATTATTATAGTCCCCAATTTTCTGTAATCCTGAATACTAAACAAAGAAGCTCTTGCTGAACAAACATGATGGGTAGGCGTTGATAGTTAATGCAGCTCTCACCTGGAATGACTGAAATTGTTTTCAATGCTCGGAGAACTCTGAATGTTCTCAACGCTGAGACATTGCCCAGGTCCACAAACTCTGTCACATATCTGTAATAGGAAGTTCACATACAAACACAATAACAGGATACAAAGAAAGAGCTGTAGGTACAAGGAGCCTTATGCTTCACACCAATCACTTCTTACCTGGAATTACAGAAATAGTTTTCAAAGCTCTCAAGACTCTGAAAATTCGAAGAGCTGAAAAATTGCCTAGGCTTACAAATTCTGTTACATACCTGTAGAATTAAATCAGAGTTATTCAAGATTTAAGCAGGATTTATATTATTTGCTTGGGTCTTTTATAAAGAACTTCCTGGTAATTTTAAATAATAATTTTGAAAATTGCAATTTAGAAGTTAGAGTCTATTGGTATGGTTTTCTCAATTCACACAGTTTAAGGTCATTAGTAGATATAAACTTCATAAAATACACATACCAGTTGCCATTTTGAAAAATAATACAATCAACATCATGTGTAACTTAGAAGAATTAAGTAAAAAGAAAATAAATCTTGGCTATAGTTTTAAGGTTTCAGTTAGAAAAAAATGCATGAAATAGTTCAAGAGAAATTTAGGCATGAAAAGACAGATTGCCTTACCGACTTTCTGTACATGATAGAATTTCTCTAGCGTAACTCTTAAGTGAAAGTTAGGCAAATTAAGGGCAATATTTTATGGGGGCTCAGTCATGTCCCTGCCATTACTGCTATTTTATTCTCATAAAATAGTAGTCCCAAAACACCTTCTTTTGAACTGTGGCCATAAGGAATAATAATAATTAAAAAACTGTCTTATTCTGACTAATATGTAATTAAGAGGAGACAGGCAGTATTTGGAACCCTGTGTGTCTCAGCTCTACTTCTCTTCCTGTCCACCTCATTATACCTGTAAGAGACCAAAAAACGTTAGCTCCTGAAGGAAAGATGAGGGCAAATGGTGTTGATCTAGTTTCCTCCACACTCTAATTTCACCTATTTTTGAATGGCGTTCTATTACATTCTGAGTCTCTTCTTTCTTGGGGAAGTTTACCACTAGGGGGGAAAAAAAAAAAAGGAAGGAAGGAACGCAGATATAGTGCACATTATTGAATGTATCTGGAAGAGAGATAAGGGTGAGAAGGTTTATATTGTGGGTGAAGAAAGAGATGAAGTAAATTATAAAGGGAAAGAAGAAAAAAAGAAGTGGCAGAGAGAGTATGTCTATGTCTTAAACTATTTTGCTGATAAAATAATTTAATATATTCAATACATAATACCTTATTTTCCTATTAGTTTGATTTGTCAGAATGTTTAGATGCTAGTAAATGCTTATTTTCTATCATTCTACCAACTAATAAAAGAAGATGGGTAAGGTCAATGAAAATTTGTACCACCAACATTATTGACTGTGGCTGCAATTTTTCAGTCATTTTCACAGATGTATTATGAATGCACCATATTTTCATATTAGAGTGTGTATGGTGTGTACGTGTGTCTGTGTGTATATGTGTGTCTGTTGAAAAAGCGGTATGTATGAAATTTGCTGAACAAATGTTTGTTACATGTGAAAATTATAATTTCAACCACTGCAAAGCCTTTATGCCAAAGTGAAATGCCACTTTGACCTCTGTGGTGCTAAATGTAAATCTGAAGCTTAAATATTTAAATCACACCAAAATAGTCCACATTTAAAGCAAGTTTATTTTTTCAAAGCATAAGCAGAAAACTGAACCATACTCTTGACATTTCAAAAAAGGTACTTACGCAAACGTAATGACAGTAAAGTCAAGCCAGTTCCATGGATCTCGAAGGAAAGTAAAATCTTCTAAACAGAAGCCCCTTGCGATAATTTTTATAAGTGATTCAAAAGTATATATGCCTGTGAAGGTGTACCTGAAGACAGTATCCAAAAAAGAACTGATAAAGTAATCATTTTCTTTCATCGCATATCAATTTCTTAGCATTCTGTCAACGGATTAGATGAATATTTATCAAAGGAATCTAAACAGGTCAATGTTATTTTCATGGAAATAAAGCAAAGCCCTAAATTTAAATTCAACTCCCTAACACATGAAGTTGTTTTTAAGTGTCCTAAGAGCAGAATGAGAAATACATACTGTATAGAATAGGTAGCTACTCTCTGAAATGTCTTAGTAATGACATAAATGAATAAAGCCACCTGAGAATTATCTAGTACATTCATGTGATGGAGTGGATAACATTACAATCAATAATATTGCAGAAGCATAAAATAATTTTCCTTTAGAAACTAAAAAACTCAATTTCAATCATGTTTTATGAATGAGAGACAAAGTAGCAAGTCTGACTTTTTTCCTTTTCCAAAAGATTAAGCTACTTGGGAAAAGAATTTTGTTAACATCAAAGTAGATAATTCAAGAGTAGTAATTTAGAGTAAAATATTGGACTAACCCAGAAACTTAGATGTTTACAAAATTTAAATCTACTCAGGAATGGGAGAACAAAATCAGAAACCGGGGCAATGAATAATGACCTGTGGGCTTTACATATTAACTTCAATACTTTAGAAATTCTTTGTGTATACATTATATTTCTTTCATAATCTTTGTCCCTTTTCAGATTGGCTCTAATTTGGAAGTGTCCAAGAATGGAAAAGTCTTTTGAGAATCCCCTCGGGGTTGTTATTTTAAGGGTCAACAGCCACAGAGCAATAGCGGTTATGACAGGGCAGTGGCACTTAATGACAAACCTAGACCCTCTGCCCTGAGAGGTATCCCGGAACAGAACCCATCAATGTAGTTAGTAATGCTTCCAGTTTCTGCAAACATTACACTAACCTCAGTTAGTATGGCCCTTGGTCTATTGAATTTCCAAGTTCTAATATCTCAACTTCTATGATTTTTTTAAGCGAATATTTTGGTTATTACACTTGAAACTGATATAGGCCTGACATGAAGTAGACGTGCCTGATGGAAGGGACAACTTTGTGAGACTCAACACTGTGTTGGCACATGTAACTTGCCCCTGTATATTCTTAACTTACTGAATTCATCTGGAATTCAACTGGAACCAAGGTCTACCATATTGAGTCTTTCTTTAATTTGTCACATTTGTTTGCCACTGTATCAAAAAAAAAAGTGGTGAGTGTCCAGGAATGATGGGCT
This sequence comes from Macroglossus sobrinus, assembly GCA_004027375.1. Classification (NCBI taxonomy): domain Eukaryota; kingdom Metazoa; phylum Chordata; class Mammalia; order Chiroptera; family Pteropodidae; genus Macroglossus; species Macroglossus sobrinus. The sequence goes on from PVKZ01001594.1 coordinate 163,009, forward strand.
TCTGGTAAACACCAAATACAGGTGAAGGGGATATATTAGATCCAACACCATTAGACCAGAGGGTCAATAAATATTGTCTTCCTTCTTTGTAATTGTGTCTGGAAATGGCCTTAGTAAAACTGTTCTTTGGTTTTATTTAAAGGTACATTAAGACATAGTTTTAAAATCTCAAATACATGTAAATGTCTATATATCTATATACATATTTATATCTACCTATCTAGCTGGCTAGCTATATAACACACACATATGTATACTCAGATAGTAGGTGGTTTAAAATGTAAGTTGAACTTACTCTACATTCTTTGTCCAGTCAGGAGGGTTACTCATTGTCATAAACACACAGTTTGTCAAAATAGTGCACATAATTAGCATGCTGAATAATGTGGGTTATTGTTAAGGAACACACACACACACATGAAATCCAAATCTACATATTATATTATATAAAACTAACATTGAAAACTTTGAGCTGCAGTTTAGTCAGAACTTAATGACAAATACTCTGTGGGCAAGTCATCTAATCTCTTTAAATTTTAGTTTTGTAAATTTCTGTAAATTTAAATTTCAGTAAAATGAAGGTAATAATATCACCTTCACAGAGCAGTGCTATAGATTAAATGAGATCATGTACAAGAAAGCTTTATATAAGTACAAAGTGTTGCTTTTGATACTCTTATGTAATCAATATATTTACCCTTAGAGAGTTTCAGTGGGAAAACTGTGTGCAGTCTGGAGGCAAACAGTTTTTGAGCAGAGAGTAATGACTTGAACTAATTCTAGTAATTAAAATAGTAAATTGTTGAAGAAGGCTACCTGCAAATTGCAATTTTGTAAATACACGTTGTACAATATAGTTCAGTACATTAAAAAATTATGTACGAAGTGCAGCATGGTGCTAGGTGTCAGAATGAATTTTGACAAGTGTAACAGCAGTAAATAAGATTAAAAGTGAATATTCTTGAACTCCAGGACTTAACATGATGTGAATGTAATAAAAATTCAACATAAAAGCCTCTCTATGCCTCTGAATCTACTTACATTTATACTGATTTTATACAATGGAGCTAATTTTTGTATAGACCTTATCAGTTTGAGGTACAGATTAAATGAATTAATATGTGTGAAGTACTTGGAACAGGCCTGCATATTAGTAGATATGATCTAAGTGTTAGCTCAAATAACTAAGATATAACAGAATTATGGAGCTAAAAGAAACTTAGAAAAACAACCATTCTAATCTCACTATATTTTAGAAATCAGAGAAATAAGACCTAAGTCCTAGACAAATTAGATAACTTGGCCGAAAACTAGAACACAGGTTTCCTGCCTTCACATTCAATATTGTTTCCACTACAGTTTATTGCCAAAACAAAAATTTTCCATAAGTGAAAAGTTTTCATCAAATGACCACATGATGGTGCTACAAACACAAACTAGGATAAGAATACCTCCATAAATGTAAAATACTGAAAATGATTTTTATGTTTTAAGTCTTTTAATTTTAGTAATAGCATATTTATGTCATTAAGGAATCTCTTGCTGTCAGTTTATTTTATTTTAGAACACTTTTTAAAAAAATAAGGTAGTATGAGTTCACAATCATTACTAAAGTATTCCTATATTTATAATTGCCAAAGCCATCAAAAGTCACATAAGCAGATATGAAGTTATTGGCCAATGAATATGAACAGATGAATGTATTTGTAGGGTCCTTTTTAAATATCAATGGGAATCATAAAGCCAAACCCTTAAAGACCGTTTAGGAATATAATCTCAGCTCCTTTAATTAATTTCTAGAATCTTTACTAAGCAATCAATTCTGCATGGCAGAGTCATAATTCAATGATAAATTTGAAATTCAGCCAATATTCCAGTTCATCTTTAACAGATTTCATTAGGAAAATTCAAGAGTTAGCTAAGTATTGGCCAAAGCCCTCTGACACTTTTTCATGGAAAAATATGATTAAAGGTTTATTCTAAGATACACTAAAATGTTTGATGTTATAAATGTGCCTAAATTTGGTAGATTTCTTGATTTTTATATCATTATTCATTGCAAATTCTAGATAATCACAAACTTGTACAAAGATAGTAAAGATATACTAGATTTGAAGGGCTCAATCATATAAGTATTTTTAGAAAGAAATATATATATACAAATAATGTTAAACACTATAATAACCATGATGTATAATATATATTTCAAAGATATATAATATATAAAATATTTATATAATGTTAAAGACTTTGTAAGTTTCAGTGACACCTATGTGTCTAATAAGATTTAAAAATGGAGCTTATATGACAAAAGATATAAAATGAGAGAGATAAAACCCAGAAAATATAAACATTTTCCCAATGTAATTTTATATTTAGCTACAAAGCACTTGCAGATTATGTACAAATAATTAATACTGATCACTTGAAAAGGATATGAATGTACCAAAATCTTAATAGCTATTTTCCTAAGAGGATTGAAGGGAGTTAAAATGTACAGGGCAGAGGTGGCACTGAACCGGAAGATGGCCTTCCCTTTATTCAATACTATAAAAGTCTGTAAGATAGGAACACAACATAGAATATAAAAAAGCACAAGCCATTTAAATTCAATTGCCTACTTTCTGTTATTTGTCATAATAAATCATTCTAATGTTGCAACTTTCGACGTGCACTATGAAGACAAACTGTCACTGATCTCTTCTTAACTAGAGAGGACATGCAGAGGTAATTTACCTTTCACCTGATACTTACCTGCAATTTTTTCATACTTAAGACATTCAGCCAAGAGAATTTATTTATTTTATTAATATTTTAAACATCTGAGTTAAACAAATGTCTTAAATGGGTGCATATTTCTTTTCATTCTAAAAATCCTAAGACATTACGTTCTTTTATAAGGAATTCAGCTTTATAAGGAATTAATCTTGAAAATTAATTCTGCATAATGCAGAATTATTCAATGGGACTAATACATTTTTTAAAAAATTAATATTCTTTTATCATTTATGCTCATAAAATAAACATTATCACTCTATTTGTAATACAAAATAAAAACAGCCACCATCAAACCCACTCAGGTTGGATGGATATACTCCAATAATTGATTTTTGGAGGCCAAGTTCCCTAGAGAGTATCTTGACCAGGAGTGCTAAATTCTGTATTGGGATTTCTGAGTTAGCTGACACATTGAATTCTAATCCCAACTGACTGCTTATCTCATGTAATGCTTTCTTAGCACAGAGGAAAAGCTCAAAGCCCCTCTAGAACTTAGGATCCAGGAAAGTGAATGAAACTGCATCCCAAATATCAGGTATAAATAATAGCAATTAGTGGTGTGACACCAATAAAAATAAAGCAGCAACATACAATAGCATATGAAGGATTCTGACTCAGTGCTTCTTAAGATATTTACTTATTATCAGGCATAACTGGGGGTGAGGGAAGCCATTTTTCTGTGAAGAACATATCTTGAGAAGAGAATTTCAAACTTTTAAAATTAAAATTTACCCATTCTTTAAAACATCTGTTTTCTCCTTTCGATACACATCTGTAGATCACATTATGACATAGTAAGTATTAATTTTATGTTTATTTTCTACTAAGACTCTTTAGTAAGAGTTTTCAGGTCATCAATAGATTTCTCATTTCTTTTTCCATCTACGTTCAGGGTTTTCTAAATTCAAATAATCACTCCAAAACATTTACAGTTAACCCTTGAATAACACAGGAGTTAGGGATGCTGACCCTTGTCCAGTCAAAAATCTGCCCATAACTTTTGACTCCCCAAACCCTAACTAATAGTCTACTGTTGACCAGAAGGAAGCCTTACCAATAACATAAACAGTCAACTAACCATATTTTACATGTTATTTATATCATATACTGTATTCTTACAATAAACTAGAGGAAAATGTTATCAAAATCATAAGGAAGAGAAAATACATTTACAGTATTTATTGAAAAAAGATCCATGTATATGTGGACCTGTGAAGTTCAAACCCATGTTGTTCAAAGGTCAACTGGATAGAGTTGTTTGAAAATAGCAAGCACTTCCTTTACATTTTGGTTAGAAATGCCCAGAATCGGGCCAAGAAGTGTGGTCTCCCAACTAGCGCTGGTCTTCAAGTTGTTCCCAGTTTTTGACAAGATACTGAAAGTGTTTAAAAACTTTTAAGACAATCTGACAAATGCATTACATATTTTCTGCATATAATAATAAAAAAAGGGTAGCTGGTATATTTTGTGGGTCTGTTTTTTAATTTTCTAGAAATAATTTTATTGTGTTTTATAGAAGAATGTGACCTCATCCACCTTCACAACAGATAATTTGAGAAGCATTGTTCTAAGTCTAACTTTGACTCTGTATTTCCTTTTTCATCTCTGAAGAACTACGGGTTCAGAATACAAAGAAAAAGTTTATATCAAGTCCATTGGAGGAGGGGAGAATTTCAGCTGAGCTTACTGAAGGATCAATTGCCTGTGTCTACAATACTTAGCCCCCTTTTTTGGTGATTTATTCAGTATTCCTGTCCTTAAACCAAATTATGAGATCATCATAAAATATTAACAGACTTGTGCAATGCAAACGCCTTTGCTCTAGGAAGCACATGTGTTCAAGGACACAAAAAGTCCAAAGTGAGCTAATTCAGGACTGAACATGGTCAGCCTTGCAAACCTACTGCGTATGCTTTCTTTCTCCAAAAATATGCTGAGTAAAATCTGATAGAAATATTGGGGGCTAGGAATGGAAGAGTCAGTAAAATATAAGCTAGAATATAAATTTTGAAAATAAGAATTTTCTTATTTCAAATAATGCTATAGGCTAATTTTGAAATAGATACTAGTGATTCAAAAAGATAATGAAGTTAGAATTTAGGTGGCCTAAATCATGGTCTTGAGGGCAAGGGAGATGATGATGGTACTGATTATAGCTCAGTGGACAAGGAAAATCACCTGGTTCATCTTAAAATGATAGGAGCACATGCAGAAAAAATCATCCACCACTGTCTCTGGCTGTGTGCACCCTCCAGCCCAAATTATGAGCAGAGGTAATAATAAGAAGAAATTAGATAGAGGGAGGGTTGGTAAAGGAAGAGGTGAAGCTGTGGAGGAGAGAAAGGAAAATTCTGCCCTGAGGACTAAGATGAAAAAGAAGCAAGACTCAGAAACTGAACAGAGAGGAGCCCAAAATGCGAGTGCAAAGGGCTGCAAGTCAGTAGTGAATTGAACGAAAGCCACTGCACCCGTGATGCTGGTAAGTAATTCTAAATCTGATAGTCCTTTCAAAAAGAGGAGTTGATACTTTAACACAGTGTTAAAGGCAAATGGACACAATTCTCAATTGTTTAAGGCTGAGATGGAAACTTTCACTAATTAAGTTGTATTCTCTTTATTTCTAAAATGCAAAGAATGTGTGGAAGATAGTCATTTTTTAACTTTGTATTTACAAGAAATATGTGTACAATGTATAAGTACTTTCAATAATGAAATTAGTGAGGTTTTATTGTAAAACATTTGTTCTGTTTTAATTTTTCACAGCACCATAGATCATGACATTCTTGCTAGAGCTCTCTAGGAAGTTAACAATAAGAACAACATTAGGTGAACACTTCAGAGAATTTCTTTTGTGAGGACTCTGCTTTTCTCAGGTTGAACTATATATATACTTATCGAAAAACTTCATAAATATTGCTTTAAAGTGTTTATGGATTTATTTTAAACAGCCTCTCTGTAAAGCAGACTTATAGAGCAATTCAATAGGTAGACTCTTAAATCTGTTACCATTTTTATGTCCATAAGTTCCATTTAGAACTTCAAATTTACTATTTGCAACTGATTCGATGACTATTTCATCTCTCTCTAGCTATCCTCCTTACAGCTGCTTGCATAGCCAAATAGCCAAACATTTAGTTCTAATGAAAGGTACTTGCCCCCAAAGATTCTCAGTTCTTCCAAATAATGGTATTGAGGGTATTGAAGGGAGAACAGAGAACATTGTTTAATTACAAGTAGTCAATTAACTCCAGAATTTTTAAACATGTAGATAAGAAAGAGCTCAGAAAGGGAAGAATTAAAAAACTAGCCAAGGTGTTACTGTATCTCAAACACATAAACAAATAGTATATAGCTTTAAACAAATTAAGATTTATGAAATGTTCAACTAAGCATCATTATTTTACCTTTTTTCTCCCAATTATTTTATTGTGGTAAAATATATAACACAAAATTTACCATCTTAGTCATTTCTAAACATATAGTCCAGTGTTGACTTAAAAAAATGTATTGGATAGCTTATTACAGTGAAGTGTCTTATCATCCTTTAAATCTAATTAGTTCTATAAAAATTTCATGAACACAACTCAGGATAATTTTTATTGCCTGAAGTCACTTCAATACAAAAGAAAAACTTTTTTGTAGTGGATAAGGAAAAGCCGATACAGTAGTAGCTAACTTGAAACAGGCTTCTCCTTACAACCCTTGGCTGTAGGCAATTAATGAAATCATTTTAATATGTGAATAATCTTGTGCCTCAGAACAAATTTGAAAACATGGAATTTTGATTCAATTATAAATGAGATTCTATATGCAAAATATCCCTTTAAAATACATTTGAAGGAATGTAACTTTATATATTAGATGTCAGTCAAATTTTTCACTTTTCTCTTCATATACAGTTACCAAGCTCAAATAACATTTATTGAGCACCTATACCATAAGTTGCTAATATGCATAAGCATTGCAGAAACCTGGAAAGTAGCATGGAACTAGTTTTAGGTCCAATTGTTAATTTAATTGATTTCAATACAAAAGACGTATATTAATTGTTCAGCACAATATTTGTAAAGCTCTGTGCCATGCGTTGTAGGGAAAACAGATACTTAAGTCATGACTCCAAGAAGCTTATAAACCAGTAAATAATCAACTATCTCTACTAATAGAATAAAATCTAGAATGATAAATGAAAGTTTACTAAGACCAGAGCTGTCTAAAAGAAATATTATGTGAACCATACATCTGAGCCACATATGTGATTTTAAATATCCTAACAGCCATGTTTTAAAAAGTAAAAAGAAGTAGGTAAAATTAATTTTAATAATTTTTTACCCAGTATATCCAATATGTTATCATTTAGAGATGAAATCAATATTAAAAATATTGAACTATTTTCTTCCTTTTTTCATACCAATTCTAAGTCTTCAAAGTCTGGACTCCAAGAAAATTAAGTAAACACCCTTAGTAACTGATAGCTTAATAATCTGTAAAGCTACATTAGAAAAATATAACTAGAATTTGTTTTAACTTATATAGTTTCTAAGAGTGCAGACTCTGAGGTCAGATGCCTGGCTCAAAACCTGGCTCTCCTGTCTTCCAGCAGTGACATCCTAAACAAGTTATTTGACTTTCCTGTGACTTGTTGCTGTTTTGAAAAATGGAATAAGTATATTTAGCTCATAAAAATATTGTGATTCCTGTTCAGTAGTGATTCTGATGTCTGGTATTCTGTTCTTTTAATAAATAACTCAGGTGATTCTGTAATAGCAGAGTTGTGAATCTATTTTAATTAGTAATTTTTTAAATTGCCCAAATTATCAGTGATTATGTTGTATACATGGATTAAAATCCTCCCCCTTGATCAACTGCATAGTCAATAAGGAAGCAATTATGTTATAATAGTTTGGTAGAGATTGTTATTTATAAATCTGTACTTATTATCTAGTAGTCTTGTCTCTAGTTTTTTAGAAAGTGATTTGTTTATATTTTTTTCCAAGATGGACATTTAATGAGCCATAGTTTTCCAGTCTCTTTTCTTAAATATGTCCATTATCTTAACTTTTCTTTCAATCAAGAAGCCATGTTCCTGAAAGTAAATGTTTTAAATCTAAGGCCCAACTACTCATTTATCTAAACATTACTAAGAAATTACCAGGTAACAGGACTGACTACAAATTTAATGCATTCACTTGCTTTTAAAGTAAATGTAATGGTGAAAGCTATAAGTAACTCAGGAAGGTTAGCAGTGATTATAAACAATAGAAAAATGGGCTATACACTATTGGTTAATGAAATTTATGCCTTATCCTCAAAATTTAAAAGAAGCAATTTTTAACTTGTACATGTATTGTATTCCAAAAATGTATTTCAAAATCAGTTGTTTGGAACTTTGAACATATTTTCCCACAAAACAGTACTAGATATACCTCTCTCTCCTTGGCACTGGACCTAGGAGAATTCCCTGGCTCTATCTTCTGCCAAAAGTGGGGTAAACCTTTCTCCAGCTCCAGGCTTCTGGCTTGAGGAGAGGTTCCAGGAGGGAGGGGTGGAATATGAGATGTGTGGCAGGAGGAGAGATACTTCAGAGGTTTGGGTTTAAAGAACTGTATAGAAAGTCAAGAGATTCCTATTATTACATATCTCTGGGGACATTTCTCATTCTGGTCCAATTTTATGGCATCTAATTCTATTTTTTTTCCTGAGGGCTTTCTAAACAGTCTCACCTACTTCCCTGCCTATTTGCTATAACCTGTGGATTCAGAACAAAATTTCCCTCTTTTTCCAGCCCACTGTGGGGATGAAAGTTTTCTCACAGGTTCTCTACTTGACTCTGAAGTGAGCATGCAATGTTAAAAAAATATATATATTTTTTCTCCTATTCTCATTTTATTTTCCCTTCAGACTAGGGATTATCAACTTAAAGAACAACTTGCCTGCCTGTGGTCCACCAACCTTTAATATACAGCCTTCGCCTAATTACACATGTAGTCTTTAAGCCAGCAATTACAAACCAAAATACTCATAGAGGCTAGATGGCAAGAGGTACCTGACAATTTTTGGTAGACAAATCAGTGATGCCAGATATTGTAAAAGAAACCCAAAATATGTATGACTGTGTGTGTGTTGTGTGTGTGTAATCTCAAGATTTGTAAACCTTGAAAACTTTAACTTAAAACAATACTGCCTGAGTCATCAAAATATGCCTATGGGCTCAATGCCTCAAAGTCATTTTTTTTCTTTCTGAGATTTAAGTTCCTGCAAAGGAGAAGAATTTGTACACAGGGAAGGGTTTGTAAAATTTCTGTCTATGGCCCATAGTTGGGTGGAAGAGTGGGGATGGGGCTATTGCAGATGACTACATGGGAGGTGCCCCGCTGGGCTCTCATTAGCCAAGGTTGTGGATGCCTCTGCCTCTACCACAGATGACAGAGGAAAAGCTATAACCATGGTAAAATGATAAAATCTGAGGGTCAAAGATTTCTTGGCTCTTATCTTGTCCCATGGGTGTGATACACTATTACCTGCTCAGTTTTTCACTGACTAAAAAAATCTGAGTCCCAGATTTTTTTGTTCAATAACTTTCCTCACAAATTTTACATGCAGAAAAGAATGCCATGAGCTTGCTCCCTTCTTAGAATTAAACATCGCACCTCCAAAATAGATTCTGATCCCACAAATTATTCTCCATTTTTACTGTCAAAAATCTAGACCTAGCATCCAGAAAGACTCCTAACTTGATCTTTTAAAATACGCAATGGACCATGCCACTCCTCTACCCAAAGCCTCCTGATAATTCATTTTGAACTTAAACTTCAAACTCTTTATAATGTACTAAAAGGGGCCTTTAATCCAGCCCCAGGTTCACCTCCCCAACTTCATCTTATTCTCTTCTTACTTCGTATGGTCCAGCTACATTGCCTGTCTTCTGATAGGCTGTTCCCTTTCTCTGGAAGATTCTCCTTCTCTCTCTTTTCTATCCTTCAGATGCCAATTTAAATGCCACAGAGTTGCACAATTGAAGTTTCCTGAATCTGTCCTCTTTGTAAAAAAGGTGCTTATCTCACTGCTAGAATCTGGTGGGAAACATAATTTTCTAATTATTTTAGTAATCCAGACCCACGGAGTCTTTAAGATTTTAGCTTTTACAAAGACAGGGGATGCTCCTGATGGAGCAGAGATAGGGAAGTGAAAATTGGTTTTAGGAAATACTGGCAGCCTAGGACACCAGGAGTGCAACTAGCAAAGTGACATGAGTAGAGGGGCAGGAAAAGCAGTAACAGAATTATTTAGATTCTATCACTGCCTTCTCTTTTCTACTGGTATCATTTGTACAATTGTATACCCAAAGTAGCATGGCAATGAGCCATGGAAGCTGACAGATAGCTTTTAAATCTAGTTTCTGTTACTTAACAGCTTTGTGATCTCAGGTAAATTACTTCACCTCAATTTGATTATTTTTAAATAAAGAAAGACAAGAGCTATCTTGGAAGAACATGTGCATTAAATAGGAACTGTAAATACCCTGATACATAGTGGATACAGGACAGAGCTATTGTTTTTTCCTGCCTAGCATACTTTCTTCTTTAACTGGCCCTATCTCTTCCTTTTAGGAAAAAAACCTCTGCCCCATTGTCTGCTCAGGTGGCTTGAATGGAGCTGATCTATCCCTTGGCAACACAGGTCAACATGTGACACTGCTTTGGACAATGAGACCATCACATACCCTTGACCACAGTGATTGGTTCAGAGGAGGATAGTGACCTAATTTGAACCAATTCCAGGGCTTTTGCTAAATATTTTGAAGAAAAAAAATGAGCCCTCTTTTGGGGGTTTACTAGGCTGTAGGATGTTAGTTTAGTGTTTCTGGTGGCTATTTTTTTTTTTTTTTTACCATTTTGTGAGAAGAGCCAGCCTATATAAGCAGCCAACATAGGTGAAAGTAGAGCCAAAAATGGAAAAGGATGGGTATTGGATCCTTTGATATTAAAATTAGATTTATACTACAATGTCTTTCTTTTTTCTTTCTTTCTTTCTTTCTTTCTTTCTTTCTTTCTTTCTTTCTTTCTTTCTTTCTTTCTTTCTTTCTTTCTTCCTTCCTTCCTTCCTTCCTTCCTTCCTTCCTTCCTTCCTTCCTTCCTTCCTTCCTTTCTTTCTTCCTTAAACTAGTTTCTGTTGCACTTTGGCCATTTTCAGTTGAAGGGTCTTTTACTAATAGCCGGTACTCAATAAATGCTAATCATTATTTTATCACAAATATCCTCTTCTTGAAATCATTTCTGAGACAGAGACTTAGAGGTGACAAAGAAAGGGGCTTAAAGAAGAAATAATGGGTGAGAAGGAGAAAGATTTGGAAGGCAATTATACTGCCTTGAATGTAAGAGAGAGCCTGGGTGACTAGTAATTCTAGAGGAGCTAATAATACACCAAAAAAAAAATTTGTAAACTGGGACAATTCGTGGAATCCTAAGCTTTTAATTACCATCTACTTTTAATTTTTCTATTAAATTATTTTTGCAAGGAAAACTCCATAATCTCAATTATAAACAAATCAAATAACTCTCTCTACCCAAGATAAAAACTAAAAATTCTTGTAGCAATAACAGACCAAGCATGAATTTAAAATAACAAATTCATGTATGACTCTTCATGTAGGCCCAATAAAGGAAGTATGTATATTTTTTTAAAGAGTTGATCAAAAGGGAGAATAAGTTGTTTTGAAATGGTCCATGAGAAAAAAAAGTACATAGTTAAAGGAATACATTTCTACATTCCATAATTAACAAACATCCATTTTCACTACAGATCTAAAATACCTCATTTTATTTCCAAGACACTGTCACACTGTCAAAGGACATTTTCTTTCATGGTACTAATGAGTCATCTGTAATTTTAAGAAGAACATGAGAAGAGAGGAGTTTTCCATATTAAAGAGTGGATCATGAATTTGAGTGTATAGCCAAATGGTACAAAATCAACCCAAGCTAGGAAAGCTAACTGTGGGGAAAAAAAATCCCATAAGGTATATTCACAAGCTAAAATGTGCTTTGCCACACAACTAAAGTCAATAAACAAACAAAAGGAACTCAACTTGGAATGACGTTCTGAAGAACACTGTACCAGAGCTGACATGGCATGGAAAATATTGACAGTATTCTGATAGCACTATTTTATTCCTTAGTTCTTACCCTGGACTTCTGAAGATTTAAAACATCTGAGGGTCTGGAAAGTTCCTAGTGCTTCCATGTACCAGGAATGTTCATGAGACGGTTGCAACTACTTCTTCAGTTACTACTAAAGTACCACTGACCTTGGATTAAACTACATTAACAATTTTAGTAGCATTTTTGAACATTATATAATTTGAACATTTTAAACTGGGGCAAAGAAGATAAAAATATGTGGGCATATGCCATCTGAAAATACCGTCAGCAGTGACATTTCCATAAGCTCATTGACATTGTCTTTGTAGAAGATCACAGAGAGCTTAGTGTTGTTTGTGTCATTTCTATTTCTCACACATGAAATGCCACTATATTTCATTCTAAAGTGTAACATAAAAAATAGATCTGCAATCATTTTTTACAGTAGGCTTACACTGTTTATTCAATACATTATTAAGAAAGAAATTAGAGACTTTGTATATAGCTACAAATGACACATTAACATTATACTTGGAGTAAAATCTCAGGGAAGTCACTGGTCTGACACCTGCATATTTTATCTCATTCAGGCAATGTAATCTATATCACCAGTAGTGAGAAATCTCATCCTAAGAAGCATTTCCCCCCATGACATTTCTATCATTAAACCCTTTAACTGTGCTGGAGTACTGTTCATGTGTACTGCATTGTTTTAATAAAGATCACTCTGCCAATCTCATATACCTAAGTCACTAAAATAAAATTAGTCATCCTATAGCAAAAGAAATATTCATTATTTTAAAAAGATTATTATTTTGTTAAGCATTCTGACTTTAATCAGAAGAAACTAATTCAGAATTTAAGACTACTTCTCAATACTGAAACAATCCAATCATGAAAGAAAATTTAAGACTAAAAAACAGTGTATAGATAACTAGAGAAAGTTTTAAAACATGAAAATGCAGCAGGAGGAAATTTCAAACACACAGCTCAATCAGGTGTCCTGAGTATACCATATTAGTTTTTAAGGACTTCAGTCCTGCAAAAAGTTTTATTTGCATTATGGTTGAATGACTCACATTTGAAGACTTGCTTGATGTCAGCTCAATGTGAAAGCAATGAATGTGCCTTACCTTGGGGAAAATTCCTTCCTGATAACAGTATTTTCCTTATCAGGTTGTTCTACTCGCACATTGTGATTTGTTCCAAAATGCCAAAATATTTTTCTTCCTTACACAATGTGCATTTGAAGATAAGGATAGAAGATGTTAATGGCAAGTTTGAATGTGAACCTAACAAAGTTCATAAAGTTTACATCAGCACAAGAATCTGGCTGACTAGTCATTCTATCAGAGTTGGTCTTTCAAGCTGAGTTTTAAGGTCTTTCTTTTAATTATTTGAAAAGGTTTGTGTAATTTTGTTTTCCAGGTGCCTTTGTATTCTTTGTTATATATCACTCATTAGAAACCAATCATGGACTGTTTTGTTTTGGGGGCATCCTCTCAAGATAACAACTTCCAGCAGTCTGAAAACTGATTAGATGATCTGGTTTTCACGTGAAGAATCACTGGTCTTGTCAACATGCATTAGTTTGGTCTTTTTGAAAGCATCATTTATTGTTTTATAAATCAGGACACAGCATATGAGCTGAGATGTTAGATTTCAGCCCTCTTTGATAAAGAGGTAGACTCTGGGTGTCTTTAACAATTTTTAGAAGGTGATTACTTGTGGAGAGGGAGGGGATGGATGTCTATATAAAAAAAAGCCTGTTGGGGGTCAAGCCCCCATCCCGGTCTTTGATTAGTCTGGTATGTCCAATATCTATAAATAAACTAACATAATCTATAGGGTGAATGAGTTTCTCTCTAGAACACACCAGAGACATTACTTCAATAAAGAAGTAATTTTAAACAAGTCAAAATGTTTAAATAATTAGATTGCATTTTTACTTTCCTAAAACAAATAAAACCCTCACAGTTTCCTTAATTTGGGCATTAGCTTTACGGATAGCATATTAAATTCTATTCCAAAGGACTGAATTAATGATAAAGTACTAATCTCTAACCTACTAAGATTTAGCAATATTATATTAAAAAAGCAAAGTTAAATAAAAGAAAATATCTTTGGTAAATGATTATCTCTTCCTTTACTGTAAAATGGGTAAACCAATTCTTAAAAAAGGAAAGTGTCTTTACACTTAAACCGGCTATATCCTGAAAGTTAAAAAAAAAGTTAACAGTGCTGGTCATCCTTTTGTGTGGTTTTTATCTCTGAAATTATAGTAATAAGAAGCGATGTACAAAACTGTCTCAAATCCACATATGAAAATTGCTGCCAAACTTATGTATTCAACATGTACCAACTTCATGGCAAGAACTGTTAACAGCAACAAAAGGAGTCTAGGATATTTTAAGGCCCATGTCCAACTAAAAATTATCATCTGCTTAATTACAATCTTTGTGCCCTATGCTTCCACCAAGAGTTCACAAATGTATCAGATGAAAAAGATAATAAAATGTTGCAAATTAACTAATCATAAATTCAACCTAAAATTAATACAATAATCTTTTTTGATTTTATCTTTTCCTGTAGGCTTTTCTTCTTGATTTGGTGAAATCATGGTCTTAATGAAAGATGGAGTGTACAATTTCAGGCATGGATACAGAAAATGTAGGCATTCACAATACTATATTTTTGTTAGTTTTTACCAATATAAATATATTTCTACCAAAAGATTGAATAATTTTTAAAATTGTAGTTTATATAGAAATGTTCCAGAAATTAATAGATTTATTACATGTAATTTAATATAGGGATTGAAAACAGTTGTCACATCAAATTTTGTTCCATGAGAAATTAACACTAATATTTTTGAAGTCCTTATAACTTGTGATAACTTCGAAATTTGCAAGTGCAGAAGACATATAACATTCTATAGTAAATACAGACTCTGAGGATAATTTTTTAATTAATTAAATTAGCTACCTATAACTTAGATTTGTTTTTAGGTATCTGTCATGGTGCATTTGGGACAGACAGCTCCATCTGTTATGATATAATCAACTTATGTTTCATGTATATGCATAAAACACATGCAATTATGTGTTATTTCTTAAACAGAAGGATACTTAAGACTTTGTGCTAATTCAGCCTGTGTTGGGGCTATAAAAGTCCAAGGTATGCAGTAGGCAATTAGCAGCAAAATATGCCTGATAAAAACCACTCACTTTTTTATTGATATAGTACGGGTCCAGGTCCTCCAGCGGCTCTGACACCATCTCTGGAGGGATGTCTCCATAAATAAAAGGAAGGTTCTTTCCAGCTTCCAAGTCACTATTTGGCTTTGGGCCATTTTCATCATCATCTTTCTTGTCTGGTTTGGGATTCTTAGCCTTTTCTTCTGCAATGCGCCTTTCAATAGCCGCAAGAGATTCTCTGGTGAAGAAGTTGAAGCTGTCAGGTCCTGGTGGTACAAGCACTGTTTGCTCCATCTTGTCATCCTGCACATTTTAATTACCATTTACTCTGCATATGAAAGTCCTAAAAAAGAAACAAACAAACAAACAAAAAACAATGCAGATTTTAAAGAGATTAAGAGAAGACAATATTTATAAATTCTTGTAGTGACATATGACTAGAGAACTGAAATTTTTATTTCCAATTGAATTGAAATGTTATTATTAAATATTAATTTTTTTGTTGTAGGAACATTTAACGAAAGATATACCCTTTCAACAAAGTTTTAAGTGTAAGACGGTACTGTTAACTATAAGCACAGAATTATACAACAAAGATCCAGAACTTATTCATCTTGCATAACTGAAACTTTATACCCACTGAATAACAACTCCCCATTTACCCCTTCCCCAGTCCCTGCCAACCACCATTATACTTTCCGCTTCTTTGAGTTTGGCTTCACAGAGATGCTTTCTTTCTCAGGTTTTGTTAAGTATTCTATGTTTATTCATTCTTGTGCTTTGCTGATATAGGAACTGTGCCATAAGTTAAGAAAGTGGTTCAAGTCCAGCCTTAATTAAAGTACATTAAGCTAAATAGTAACATGTCCCTAATGGGCTGTTTACTCTGTGAGCCACCCAGAAGATGCGCTGTAGTCCCCTAGAGACAATGGTTAGCTCATCAATAGGATGAAGTGGAAAGGGAGCTTTCTCTGAGAGGATGTAAAATCAAACCTTCGAGTCCTGGCAAGTGGCTCCTGCCCAAGGTGGTCTCAGCCAGCCTTAATGACCAATCAGATTGTCACTGCTGTCCTGATTTAGTCTCCATCTATTCTGAGACTGAGGTAACCAGAACCATGTCCCACTCATATCATCAACCATGCTGGGGTCAGCTTACTTGAACACATACAGAAACAGACAATCCAAAGTTGAACAAATGCCACTGAAATGACTAAGAGTGAGAGAAAGACTAGACTGAGAAAAAATTACTAGATTAGTCTGCAGGTGGGAGATGATAGCTAAAGATGTGAGAGAGCAGAATTCTCCAATTTTAGGAAACAATGACCAGAAGTAAGAGAGGGTGCCATGAGTTCAATAAGAACTGAAGAGTTTTTCTTTACTAAAGTAATAGTAATATTCTTGCTGAGTGTAGTCTTACAGTGCTAAACATATTATGAGAACCTGAGGCAAAACCCTCAACTACATATAGCAGAGTCAGACCTGATCTGATGCCAGAGGCCAAATTCGAAATGTATTATTTTAAAGCATATTTAATATGAGCTTCAAATTTCACAGATGTTACTAAGCCAAAACTTCCCAGAGCCTAAACTACTGCTTGGCCACAAGATTTATTTGGATACTGCATTAACTCATTAAGGTCAGCAAGCTCTGATACAGTTAATTACAACTTTGCTATATACAAATTACAAACAAACAAACAAACAAACAAAAAAGCAAACAAACACAAAAAACTGCAGCCATAACTCTTTTGTGAGGAGTCCTATAGGGACTTTAAATTTCACTGAAGTAGGTTTCCACTGCTGTGAGGTTGGCGACCCTATTTTTCAGTAAGTGATGAGAAAGAAAGCTGATTCAAATCTAAATTTATATTCTCAGTCTATTGGTTTACTTAACAAACCTTTAGGAGGTTCTTATAATCTACCTGCAGTCAATGGAAGATTGGAACTACAATTACATCAGTAAATTTAAATCAATGAAAACTCTACTTCTCCCATAAAGCATCAGGAAAAATATGGTACTCACTTTTTTTGGAAATAAAAATTTAGGGATAACAAATACGATGCTTTTTCTCATAAGGGAAGTATTATGGCCTAGATGTATGTATGTTCATTTTTAATCAATTAGTTTTTGACAGAAAATATGTGCGAATGATATGTCAAAATATTTAACAAAAAAAGTATGGTGTAAATTCTCCCTTTCACCGTGTTCTCCAGCTCTCAATTCCCTTTTCCAGAGTTATCACTGTTCTCTGTCTCCATACATTTTTCTAGATATGTAATAGGTTAAACGTTAATAACATGAGTGCATGTATACTTATTCTATTTAAAAACATATGCACAGTATCTTACTGTACAAACTGTTCTGCACCCTAAATTTTTCACATAAAAATATGTATTTGAGTTAATTCCATGTCAATTTTTATAGATTCAACTCTGGTTTTATTGGCTACATGGTTTTCAATTGTTTGTATTTCCATAATTTATTGAATCAATTCTCCAGTTATGGCTCTTCAGGTTGTTTCCATTTTTTGCTTTTAAAAATAAAGCTGCAATTAACATATTTTATACATATATTTTCACATATCTGTAGATATATTTATGGCATTAATTTCTAAAGATGCACTTGGCTGTGCAAAAAATGAACCTTTAATTTTGATATAATGGCATAATTAGTCAATGAAGCTTGCACCAACTGATTCTCTTATCAGCAATATAACACTGTGCCTATTCATCCATACCCTCACCACATAATACGGTCAACATTTCCAATCTGATTGGGGCAAAAATGAGGTAATAAAGTATTTTTACTATGAGAAAAGTTGAACTTTTTTTCATGTTTAAGAGCTAATTTTCTTTTCTGTGATTGCCTATTTAAATAAGAGCCCATGTTTTCATTTTCTATTTCTTTTTAAACTATAGTACCTTTTAGATATGGCATGAACCATTTAATTTTGCAATATGGGACCTTTGAAAAAGGTATGTTTTTTGACAAGATGTTTTTGTGCTACAGATTTAAAAGAATTAAACATTTTTAAATGTTAATATGATGATCTAACTGTAACTCTTTTTAGCTTCTAGATTTAGTGTCATGCTTAAAAAAGCACTCATGTCCCCAGAGGACCCATGTATAGAGGGACATATTATACATTGTATTTTCTTGCATTTTTAACATTTATGGCTTATTCTTATAAATTTAAATTTGTGATCTATTTGGAATTTGTTTTCTGTATAAAGTAGAGATCCATTTTTTACAGTTATTCCAACATTAATTACTGAATAAATATCTTTTATCCACCAATATACAATGCTACTGTAATAGTATGTTAAAAATATAA
This sequence comes from Macroglossus sobrinus, assembly GCA_004027375.1. Taxonomy (NCBI): domain Eukaryota; kingdom Metazoa; phylum Chordata; class Mammalia; order Chiroptera; family Pteropodidae; genus Macroglossus; species Macroglossus sobrinus. The sequence goes on from PVKZ01001594.1 coordinate 181,455, forward strand.
ATATATATTTATTTGTACAAATCCCAGTGTCAGCAACAAACTTTAAAAAGTAATTCTGGATGTATTTTCATTAAAGTCAAGATAAAAACACTATTATTTAACAATTTTCTAGAAGTACAAATGAATCCAATTATATACAACAAGTAATTACATTTTTTAATACAAGGATGAAGGAAGTAAAATTATAATTATTTGCATAAATTAGGATTAGATGCCCAGGAAACTCAATAGAAACATATGAAAAATTCCTATAAGCAGTAAAACAATTAAGGTGTCTGGGTTGAAAAGAACATTAAAAATTCAATACATTTTTTTATAGAAATAAGATGTGTTTAGAAATACAATGGAAGAAAACAGACTTTCTCACTAAGATTAGAAACAAGGCAAGGATTGTCTCCCTCACAACTCCTTTTCAACATCATACCAAAGAACTAGCTAGTGAAATAAGAGGAAAAGGAAACAAAGGTATATTGAGAAGGAAAAAGGAACAGTGTCTTTATAGCTGATGAACTAATTATTTTTGTAGAAAATTCAAAAGAATTAATAAAAAACTCCTACAACTAATGAACAATTATAGCAAGTTTACAAGATATGATGTTAATATACAATCACTTCACTATGTGCCAAAAATAAACATGGAATTTAAAATTAAAAACAAAACCATTTATGAAACCGAACAGAATAGAAAGCCCAGAAATAGACCCATATAAATATAGTCAACTGATCTTTGACAAAGGAGCAAAGGCAATAAAATGAAGTAAAGATTGTTTTTTCCAACCAATGGTGCTGGAACGAACATTCACATGCAAAAAAATAATAATAGTAAACCTAGATACAGACACTATTCCCTTCACAAAACTAACAAAATGGTTCATAGACTTAAATATAAAATGTAAAACTATAAAACTACTAGAAGATAATTTAGGATAAAATTTAGATGACTGTTGGTTTGGCACTGACTTCTTAAAAAACAATAAAAGCACAATCCATTAAAGAAATAATTGATAAGCTGGACTTAATTAAAATTAAAAACATCTGCTCTGTGAAAGGCACTATCAAGAGAATGAAGAGATAAGCCACAGAAAATATTTGCAAAAGACGAAGCGGATAAAGAACTGTTATCTTAAATATACAAAGAACTCTGTATAATACTACTATAATGGTGGCTTCAGGTCATACAGTTGCCCAAACCTACAGAACGCTCAACATGAAGAGTGAGCCCTAATGTAAATTACAGACTTTGGATGATAATGATGAGTCATTGTAGGTTCTTCATTTGTAACATAGGTATCACTCTGGTGTGTGCTGTTAATGGTGGACTGTGCTATTGCGGGGCCTGAACTCCTGTTCAATTTTGCTGTGAACTTTGAAAAGTCATTTAAAGGGGGAAAATACAATTAATGAGATTTTCATTAGTAAAACGTGAGTTTTATAAAGTTTTGATTAAACTGAAAAGTAAATATAAATGAATGGAAAGGCATGTCCTATTCTTGGATAGGAATATAATATAATAAAGATATAAAATTTCTCTTAATTAATTAGTAATTTAAATGCAATCTCCACAAAAAAATACCAAGAAAATTTTAGAACTATACAAACTTATTTGAAACTTTTTATGAAAAACTAAGCCAACAAACCAACCAGAAATTAAAATAATCTTTGGTTTTAAATTCCTCTTTATTTTAAGAGCTGTTTAAACATTTAAAATTTCCAAATGATAGTTAATTTATTTATGTTTACTTTTATTGCATTATAATCCAGTAATGCAGTTTGTACCATTTATATTTCTTGGAATTTATTGATATTTCCTTTTTGATCTAACTGAGGTTGTTTTTTGAATGACTTTCCCAAGAACACAGAAAAGAAGCTCATTCTTCGTTTTAAAGCTGTAGAGTTCAGTATATCTCAATTCAATTTACCTTTTTTCTTGTCTTATTCAAACCTTATATACTGCACCTATTTTTGTTCTACTTGATCTATTATGAGTTGAGAGAGGTGAATTAAAGTCTATTTTTAATGTATTTCTATTTAATTTTATAGTTCCTGTAATTTTAGATATATGAATTTTAATGCTATGTTATTTGGAGTATAGATATTGCTTGTGATCAGATCTTTGGTGTGAACCCAACACTTTACTACCTTAAATAGCCCTTGTTTCACTTTAATTTCTTTCTCTCTAAAGACAAATTTGTCTGATATCATAAAATGCCTCCTTTTTTTTTCATTTGCATTTGTCTGGTATGTTTTTGTCCATCCATCTGGTTGTATCCTTCCTATTTTACTGCTTAACTATTTTCATTAATATGTATATGTTCAGATTTTGTATTTAAGTATATTTTAAATTATATGACCATTGTGGCCAATCTGTACCTTCTCAAGGGTGCCATATTGGACATCACTGTCCATAAAGTGTGGATAGAACAGAAACAGTTTACTAAAAGTCTCCCTATTCTCCAGAAATAGTCCATTTGAAAAAAGCCCTATAGGTAAATATCCCTGATCACTGACTATCAATGTCACCTGTAAAAGTAAAGAACCAGAAAGATAAAAGAATTTTACACTGACAAATATGATCACTTCCAATATATTATGTAAAATTATAAATTAATTCAGACATTAGAATTACATTTATATGTGAACAATTTAACCCATATTATAATGATACCATACTGAAGTAAATAAAAGTGTTTCTTCAACTCTAAGTAGACCTTATATTAAAATAATATTAAAAATAAATCTTATATTACATTAATTAGATGAATAAAAACATTTTGAAAATAATGACCTATCATGTAAGTTTACTTATGAAATATCTAAAAATCAACAACTAATTTAATGTTAATATTTTGCCAGTAATATAAAAAAAATTCTAAATTATACTTGGAATCTGTATATACTTTGATAAAAATATAGAAATGAGTCATGAGCTTTCCATTTACATTTGAAAGTGAACTTCACTCTTTAGTGAAAAATTTATAACTGTATACTTTAAATGGTCCTAATTTATGAGTCTATAACTCACTATATATGGAAGGCGGGAACTCCACAGAATCTATGCTTTTGGCTCACACCTTTCTCTTTACATGGGAACAAACGTTTAAATATGTCTTTGGGTTGACAGAGGAGCCCTCATCTCTTTCAAAAGAGATAAGACAACTTTCTTGGTGAGAAAAGGTTTCAAAGAGATGATAAGTGATGAATGTGAATATGTATTTATACAAAATACAAAGAGAAGAGAAGAGAAAAGAAGAGAAGAGAAAGAGAGAGGAAGAGAGAGAGAGAGAGAGAGAGAGAGAGAGAGAGAGAGAGAGAGAGAAAGGGAGAGAGAAAATAAATAACCATGGTTAGAAACAAAAAATAACAGGAAATATATGTTAACAGACAGTAAATCTGAAAGAATAAATTTTTTAAATTGTTGGGAATAAGTAGTATAGTGGACAATAGAAAAATGGAAGAAAGAATTTTTTTAGGAAGACAAGCAAAACAAAAGTAGAAGCCAATTAGATAAAAACTCCTAATATTGTCATGGTTACCTTCGTAGTGCAGATGGAGGTTCGTTTAGAGTAAGCTAAAGGTCTCACAGTTCAGACAACTTTGGGCATCTGAATTTTTCCACACAAACAGAAATATCTACAATAGCTCAGAATGAAGCATTTCATTTTCATTGTGACATTTTACACAAAAGTCTTAGACAACATTATAAATGCTTTTTACTTAAATAAATATGGCTTCTTACAATTACTATGTAACTTCTTTTGTGGAGCACCTCTGTCCATGATTACTTGGACCTGGGTGGGTACATCTGCTTAACTCTAGAGTTTTATTAGCTGGGGTTTTCACATGAAGCTACATTCTCCAAACAAAGGTCTATGAGGTTATAAAATGATATTTTGTAACTTGTTTATCTTAGTCCTCTATTTAATTTTTCTATTCACTTAGAGTCTTGGTGAGAAAGAGGAGGACTATTCAAATGTTCCTCTTAAGAGACTTCCAACATTCATGACTTTGCATTCTGATGCCATTGCAGATTTAGGTGAGGGATAACATAATTTGGAGGAACTCAAAACAAATCTAGTAAATAAAATATTTGGTAGAAATGGAGACTATATTTAAAAATCTGAAAAACAAGACACCAAAGGGAAAAAAAAGGTGATGATAGTAGTATTTAAATTTAGGTATTGTATTATGCAGGCTTGAAACTCGATGAAATATATTTCCACACTCAAAGTTACTTCTATAACTTTTTTATGTTTTGCTAAATCTGGTTGTTTCTAGTTATCAATTTAGTAAATTATTTTACATAATTCATTTGCCCCAATTAATCTCCCCAAAGGTTTCCTAACAGCAAGTTCTAACATAATTTTATACAACATTTATGTATCTCGACCATTTAATACCCTATGATTTGAAGTGGAGAAAATTTATAGACCTGCAATTTGCCTTTAAAATTGTTTGATTTTCACACTGAGGAGAAAACAAACAGACTCCTGCCAAAATGACTGCCAGTTCCTTGTAGAGTCTACTACTATTCTGGGGACATAAACCATCTGGGCATGACAATTTGTGGAGAACTGTTTCAGTTGATTTTGTGATGTTTCCGCCACCCACTTCACAAAAGAATGTTACTGCCAATAATAGTAAAAATAACTAGATAAAATGTTATTCTTACAGTTGTGATTTCACATAATTTTTTTTAACACCCAAGAAAGAAATTGCAAGAATTTTACAAGCCTAGGAAATATTGTTTTATAAATTTCTTTTCTAGAAATTTGGTTTCATATGTTTATGATAAATGTCTTTATTTTATTTGTTTTTAATAACAATTCATTTTTAGTATTATAATTAGGATCAACTAAACAACATATTTAATACATGTGTTTGAAACATTTACATTCTTTAAAAACATTATTATCTACTGTTAAATTTTTCTGCTTTATGAAGATTAAATTTAAAATAAGGTCACATATTTAACATATGTTTTCATCTACATTTGTGTATTTCAGGAGTATTTTTCAGTTCATCATAATAATAAACTACAAAGTACAAAATTTACTCAATCCACTACTGCCTTTGCCAATCCAACATCAGTAAACTAGCTCAAATTGTCTATGTAATTACTCTCTTTAATAGATAGTCTATATTTACTTCACATACTGATGAAAATTAACACAAAAAGTGTGAAAAAAAAGTGCTATAAGGGAAACTAAAATAAAACATTGCATTCTAGGCATGTTTGAAATCAAGAAATACATAACACATCACTTTTTTGTTAATAAAATTATATATTTTGGGGCATACTTTTTGCCTCACTGTATAATTATTGGATTAAATATTTAGAAAAACAAAATAGAACCTAATCTTTCAATAACATCTGTTGGTGTTAACTTTGAATATAATTCTAGTTTAAAAGTATGTTTGAGATAGTATTTGATGAATTTTAAAAATATATGTGGACTCACTCAAATCAGTTCCCATAATGTGCTTGACCATACATATGCTGTTGTAGTCCACATGCTTGTATTTTTGCTTTATACAGAACTTTCCTACTCAAATTTAGCTCTGATAGGTATTACCTTGTCTTTAATCCTATTTTTCTTTGCCCTATAGTAAATTGTATTTGGCAAAATAATTCACTGGGTCCAGTCTCATAGGAAATTGCTGTTATCAGACTATCCCTTTAACTACAGCATCAGTTAAACTCTGAAAACCACAAAACTTCCTCTCAATACAAGACATATCTTGTACTTAATGTACACCTGAGTGTAAAGATGCTTTGGGAGTATGAAGTACTGAGATGTATATGTCCTACATTTGGACTGAGAGCCTTTGCCATTAGAAAACTCGTTATGTGGTGGCACAGTTAATTAAAATATAAATTTGTATGTGCTCTGCTTATAGTTTTCTTTTTCTCTATCAGTTCAGGCAAATTAAATTGTAAGGTTTTAGTACAACAGTAAATAAAAGATGCTTAAAGTCCATGTTTTCTTCTCTTGCTCTTGGTAGAATCTTAAATGCACTAGTCCCAGAGCAGAGGAGACAGGGGAGTGTGTTGCATGGTGCATAATGAAGTCTGTAGACAGAGGAGGGGATGGTGGTGCTCTAGGTAAGTGATAAATTCTCAGAGGGGAAGGTGGGAGGCTAGACCCTTAAAAGGTAGATTCTTAATCTTGCCAAAACTCCTATACATAAGCATGGCACAGGGAATCAGGTCTTAAGGACTTGAAAGGGTGAAATAAACACTTCAATGGTATTCAGTTATGATGTACACACAATCATTTGCTCCTTCTTAGAGAATTATACATCTCCCCCAACTCCCATGTGACTTGCCTCCTAGTAGATAGGGTTCTTGAAATGTACTTCCTTGTTTCATTGTCATTTGATCATGTGACTTCCTTTGGCCAATGGAATGTGATAGGACACCGTAGTCTTCAATCAAACAGAAGTTTTCAAGGCAATGTTGTGGTTCTGCCCGGCCTCTTGTTCTTTTCCCTCTGACCTGAAAATGGCATGTCTCAGAGAAAGGTTACTCCCTCAGTTTGGAACCTGGAGCTGGAAGACATGTGGAACAGAGCCACCAGAGGCAAATGACAGCCGCTAACATGTCTGTAAATCACTAAGAATTCAAGGTTGTTTAACACAGCAAAGCTAATTAATCTGGAAGAGAAAGCAACTAATCAAAGACCACAGAAGTAAACTGATTAAACGAATAAGAAAACATAGTACCTCTTAATCTTTTTTTTGACTTAGATTCAGTCAAAGGCTCTGCTTGTAGTCTATCACAAAGAACATAAGTATCATTAGGATTCTTTTTTCTCTTAGAGGAAAGATAGTTATAAAAAGTAAGATAGCCCGCATGATAAATCTTGTGAAATTCAGGATCTCTTGTTGATAATCATACTGAAAATAATGTAAGGGAATTTCTTTGAACAGCTGTGATTAATTTGTATCGATAACATAGCAATCGACCTTAACTATATACAAGTTATTTAAGTCAAATTCTTTAGTAAAGACCTCTTCCGTGTTTAAGAATTATCTTACTTTGGTGTGAGAGTGGTCTGCTCATAGGTATTTAGAGAGTATATAGGAAGGAAACAAAGAGTAAGTCTAACTACTTATAGTTGTGTCTTTGTGTTTGAAGATTTTAAGAATCCTATTGTGATGTGTTAGGCCTTAAAAGCCAAATGTGGGCCTCCTAAGCCTGTTTCATTGAGAATGAGGGAGGCATTGCACAAATCTGGGGTGTGTTCAGCAGGTTTTGAACAAACTGGATTACTTGGAGAGCAGAATGTTTCACTTCCAGTCATGTTCATCTGCTCACCCTTCCCTTTCTCGTTGCTCATCTTCTTTCTCCAAACTCTCCTTGATTCTTCATTTCCTTCCTTTTCCTCAGCCACCATTTCACTTTGTTGCTCATCTTCCCTACACTCCCTACCCTCCCTCCCATGCTGTCTGTAGAAATGTAAAAAGTCTACTCAAATTTTTTTAATATCAGTCTAAAAATAATATAATGCCAGCCACTAAAGATGGTGAAGTAAGTGCTGTGTTTGCCTTTTCCCATGACCATGTCAAAAGTATAACTAAACTACAACAGAAGTCCTATAACTAAGGCATACGAAAAAGCCACCTTAAGACTGGCAGGATGGGCAGAAACCAGAATGGACTGGTCCCATGCTCAATTAAAAATTCAGAGGGCTATCTCAGCTACAGAGATATCAAACCATATATGAGAGATATACCTGGAACCCACGGCTCAGGTGACTAGGGAGACTGCTTCACTGGGCCCCACAGAACACCTACTACATAAAGTCACTCTACTAGACTGGGTGATGTAGCAGCTCTACTAAAGACATAGAAAGCAAGCAAAATGAGGAGACAAAGAAATACAAAAGAACAGAAAAAAACTCCAGAAAAAGTACTAAACAAAATAGAGACAAGCAATCAACCAGATGCAAAGTTTAAAGCACTGGTTATAACCTCAGTGAGAACTTTGACAAAGATGTAGGAAACATAAAAATGGAGAAAGAAACATTTAAAAGAACCACTCAGAAATGAAGAATGCATTAGAGGAAATCAGTAGATAAGATAAAACAGAGGACCGAATCAGTGATTCGGAATATAAGGTAGCAGAAAACACCCAATCAGAATAGCAAGAAGAAAACTGAAAACAGGTTAAGGGACATATAGGACAACAACACTGCCATTACAGGGATACCAGAATGAGAACAGAGAGCAAGGAAATAAAAACCTATTTGAAGAAATAATGACTGAAAATGTTCTTAACCTGGCAAAGGAAATAGACATAGAAGCCCAGGAAGCAGAAAGAGTCCCAAAAAAGATGAACCCAAACAGGTCCACACCAAGACACATCATAAGTTAAAATGCCAAAGGTAAAAGACAAAGAGAGGATCTTAAAAATAGCAAGAGAAAATCAGTTAGTTGTGTACATGGTAAATCCCACAAGACTGTCAGCTGGTTTCTCGACAGAAACTTTACAGGCCAGAAAAGATTGGCAGGAAATATTCAAAGTGATGAAAAGTAAGGACCTACAACCAAGATTCTCTACCTAGCAAAGCTATCATTTATAATTGAAGGGTAGATATAGAGCTTACCAGACAAGAAAAAGCTAAAAGAGTTCATGATCACCAAACCAGTATTACAAGAAATGTTAAAGGGACTGCCATAAAAAGAAAAAATATAAAAATATGAATAAAATGGCGATAACTACATAGCTATTAACAAGTACTTTAAATATAAATGAACTAAATGTTCCAGTCAAAAGACATAGGGTGGCTGAATGGATAAGAAAAGAAGACCCTTACATATGCTGCCTACAATAGACTTACTTAAGATTGAAAAAAGACACATAGACTGAAAGTAAAGGGATGGAAATAGATATTTTATAAAAATATAAGCAAAGAAAAAAGCTGGGGTAGTAATACTTAGACAGATAGATTTTAAAACAAAGGCTACATAAAGAGACAAATAAGGACCCAGCAATTCTATTTCTGGGTATTTAGTAGAAGCAACTGAAAACACTAATTCGAAAAGATATTCATTCATGTGTTCACTGCAGTATCATTTATAATAGATAAGATATGGAAACAACCTAAATGTTCATCAGTAGAAGAATGGATAAAGAAGTAATACATATATACAATGGAAAATTACTCAGTCATAAAAAAGAATGGAATTTTGCCATCTGTAACCACATGGATGGTCCATGTGGTATTAGAGGGTATTATGCTAAATAAAATGAGTCTGAGAAAGACAAATGTCATATGATTTCATTTCCATGTGGAATCTAAAAAATAAATGAACAAACACAACAGAAACTCATAGATACACAGAACATTTTGATGTCTGCCTGTTAGGGTGGGGAATTGGTGAAAAAGAAGGGATTTGAGGTACAAATTGGAAGTTACAGAATAGTCATGGGATATAAAGTATAGCATAGTTAATAAAGTCAATAACGTTGTAATAACTAAGTATGGTGTCAGATAGGTACTAGATTTATTAAGATGATCACTTTGTAAGTTCTATAAATTTCCAATCACTATGTTGTACACCTAAAACTAATATAATATTGTATGTCAATGGTAACTGTAATATAAGTAATTTCAAAAATCGTAGTAAGTTTAGCTGGGTAGTTATCTCTGTTCCCCGTGGTGATGGCTGTGATAAAAAAAAATCAAAAAAATAAAAATAAAAGTAATGATTTAATATAAACCCCACAGAGATACAGACAGAATGAATGCTATAACTCTTGTTGTGCTCTCTCAGGTAACACAAGCCATTTGTGCCTATGGTGCTGGTGAAGGTGGGAGTTGTGTGGCTATAAGTAGCAGCCAAGGGAAATAGTGCTAGTAGAGTCAGCATTTTCCCTTTTATTGCTATTAGAGTAATGGGAGAAAAAAATCCGTTTTACTTGGTACAATTCTCACCTAAGAAAAAAGAAGCCAGCAGTAGCAATTTAGCACAAGATGCTGGGAGAAAAAATTGTTACAATCCCTCCTTCCAAATACCTACCACCAATAAGCATTTCAGTGAAATAATGTAATCCGTGTATAAATCCTTTCTAGACTCATGGCATTCATGATTAGACTTTGTTCATAAGAAAAATATAGTACATCTCTTTGGCAGCATCTTTACTGAATGTCTAGGCATTAGTATTCTTAAGGACTGATAGTTATTGAACAGGAAAAACAAACAGAGACACATAGACATGAACTATAGACTAGTGGTTACCAGAGGATAGTGGGTAGGGGGAGGAGGGGTGGTAGATGGGATAAAGGGGATCAAATATGTGGTGAGAGAAAGAAATCTAACTATGGTTGAACACATAGTGTAAATATACATATATATGACTTATTGTTAAAGTGTACAGATGAAACTTATTGGATTTTGTTAACCAATGTCACCATAAAAAATCAATTAATTAATTAATTATAAATAAATAGATTTGGGAGAAAAAAAGAACTCATAGTTATTTTTATGTTTTCTGACTTTCCTCTTTCACTCTTATGAATGTTGCCTGGACAACTCAGGGTGTGCAATGTTGTGGTACACTGGTCAGGGTTAAAGTGCCCCTCTAGATATTATAGTTTTATCTATATTTAGTGCCCACTGTCTGATGATTGTCACACATTTGTACAGAGTGAGCCTGCCAGATGTCCAGTACTTCTGTCAAAACAGAGTCTTAGCCAGGTCTTTACCTGTTTGGGTTGAAACACATGGTATGTGAAATTAAATTTTTTCACTAAAATAATCATTGAATGCATACCATGTACTGGGCATAGGCTATGAAGGAAGTAAATTGGGAACTAGAAAAAAAACAATATTGGGAATACTAGAATATAAGCAAATTCCTTTTATAAGCTACTTTATAAAATAGACTTTTTGACTACTTGGACCTTGACTTAGAGAATTAGGTATTTCTGATCTTAATGGATTCACTTTTTTAAAGTCCTAGAGTGAAGGACAATGGAGGTTGAACATGGAAGCATTGAAAACTGGACATCTTTATAAAGCCCATGAATCAAGTCAGTTGTGTGTGCATGTGCGTGTGCATGCACACACAGTGAGCTGAGACACTGTTCTGAATTATCAGTAAACCATATTTTAATCATTGATCAATCATTCCACCATCTGTATTCACAGTCTCACATAAAATTATCAGACCACAGTGATTTTTCTCTAATCCAGATGCACATTTTAATGTTTATCTTATTTAAAGATATTTTTGATACATCAAACTAAATGTTAATAAACATGTGAGGCAATAAAAACTTCAATGCATGTCTTACATTTTTCTAGTTTTCTGGTGTCCATGTCATTTCTCAGGTGTCAGTGTTGAATGACTGAAAATAGATAGTTAAAACAAAAATTCCTAAAGAAGAAATGGATGTTTTGGGGATCCATTTCTGTTCTTCCATCTTAATATATTTTCTAACATTTCTTGAGTGCTAAGAAACAGTTCCTTTTTGTTATCCTCAATAGCAGGTGGCAGCTGAAGCCATTCAATTACATGTTTTGTTAAATAAAACTTTATAAATAATTCAAAAACTATTATAGTGTTCAACTAAGGCTTACAATCAAGTTATTTTTTTTCTTCTCTTAAATTCTCAAATATTCCTCATCTGCTATTCCATTCTCAACCCCAGTAAAGTCTTAAAGCCCCAGGGCAACGTTGTTTTTAAAATGTTATACAGTTAACCAGGAAGAGTGCCTGATTTGTTTTGACAATTGCTGGTCTTTTCTGGGATGATTAATGGGCAGAGGGTACAATGGTGTCCAAAGGCTAACTCTTTAGCTGGGGCTTGGCTGGCAGAATGGAAATAGGGAGAGCCAGGGCCACCTGGAGCCATGGAGAATACGAGTAACTACCACGCTGATTCAAGAAATCTGAACAGGGTAGCCAGAAAAAATACATGACATCCAGTTAACTTGAACTTCAAATAAACAACAGATTTTGTTTTAAGCATAAGCATATCCCATATAATATTTGGGGTATACTTACACTAAAAAAATACATTAGTTATATGAAATTCAAATTTAACTGGGAATTCTGTATTTTTATTTGTTAATCTGGCAACCCTACATTTAAAGAAAAGCTTCTCTGCTAAAAGTTTTCTCACGTTGCCTAAAATTAAATTAACTAATATTTTCAGTACCATTAACAAGCATTCCCTTTCAAAAGACAACTACCTCTGGGAAGTATATGGGTCATTCATACATCAGTGTTAATTTAAAGAGACTGCTTATTTCTCAATGTCTACCTTATTTCTCAGTATCATAATGGGTCAAATAAGTCAGACTGAGGGGCTCTGATTTCTTTTTCTGGTGGGAAAAGGCAGAGGGCAGGTCTGGGTGGGAACTGTTCATTTCAATGGAAGGATGCTTGTGTATAACTATTTTTAGTGGGGATTTTCTGACAAAATTATCAAACATCAAAGAGTAACTATAAAAGGATGGAATGAGGGTAAAGTGTAGTGCCAGACAAAATTCACTTATTCTAGAATTTTTCCTGAAGACAAGCTTAACTAATGAAGAGAATCAGTGGTTGGATTTATTTTTCAAAAATAGTTCATGGTAAATATTAAATTCAGTGGCAAGCAGGTTTTCCCAAATGGTGGAGATAACACAATAAACTAGTGAAACTATCTAACTTTATATTTTAATTTTTGAAGATAATCATTTCCTTCATGGAATAGGTAATTATAGTTACTTGAGTAAATAAAGAATTATTTTGCATTTAATTTAGAGGAAGAATACCATGTATAAAGGGTCAAATGTTTACAGTGTATCTGTATTTGTTTGTATGCCTTGTGACTGGGTCATACAGTCCCTAGAAGGGCCTGTCTTTCCAGATAGAGAGATGGATTGTCACTGTACCTATACGTGCATTGTCCAGATGAATGCCTGTGGTTAGGAACTCAGTCTGTTACTATGAAACAGACCAAACCCCTATCTTTGACTTCCTTAGCCCCATGTCTGAAGGATTAAGGGGACAATATACGGGGGGGAAAAACACATTTACTTGATGTAACAACTTTGCAGATAATGATGTTTCCTATAAACTTCACTGTATAATTAAAGCAGTATTCTCAGATAAATCCAGAAGGTTCTTTTTATCATTTAAAACTCTGCCTCTGTGTTACCTGGAAGGTACACTCAACCTGTTAAAGCTCAATTAACCCACCTCCAAAGTCAAATATGCAGCTTTGATTTTCTAGTTCTATTTCAAAGCACTGAACATAGTTCTTTGCCCAACAAAAAAAGTAAGTCTTTGTTGAAAGGATGAATGATAAATAGATGGGTAGACAGAGCTATTTAAGAAAGTGTATGTTAAGGTTGCTTGACTCTTAAACTACCTATTAATTAGTTACAATACTTTGCTAAAGTTACTAAAGCCACTATTCATTTTTTTAGGGCTTATCTAGGGGAAAGGAAAAATAAAATATTAGGGCAAATCCAGTTAACTAATTTAATCATGGCTTCAGTATATATAAATAATGTTTATATTAATTACATTGGCTTCTTTTTCTCTTTTAACAGAAGTTTCAAAAAGAAGGTTTTGAAAACCCAGTTCTTAGCATAGATAATGGTTTCCTCACATGCTGTATGGTCAAGTTTTTTTTTATTAAAAGACTATCCATGTGACATTATCCCCTAAAGTTTGGTGGGATATGACTTTTCTCCTTGTCGATTTTATAATTTCACTAATGACTCAGTAGTGTAAATTTCACAAGGAAAGAAATACAAGGTAATTTCAGGTGATTATGGATGGAACTAATAATCTATTATAATAAAAACTCTAAAGACTTCCTAGTACCAAAGTCCGCGGTTTACAGAGGTCCTCAAACAACACAAAACTGCGCGGATTCACCTATATATGGATTTTTTTTTCAATAAGTACTGCAAATGTATTTTCCTTATGATTTTCTTAACACTTTCTTTTATCTAGCTTACTCTATGGTAAGAATTCAGTATATAATACATATGACATACAAAATATGTTAATCAACTGTTTATCAATAAAGTTCCCTGTCAATAGTAGGATATTAGTAGTTAAATTTTGAGGGAGTCAAAAGTGATATGAAGATTTTTGACCAAGTAGGAGTCTGAAAACCTTAAACAGGTTATTCAAGGGTCAATTGTATTATCATTACCACTCACTGGGCAAGAGACAGATATTTTCTTATAAAATATATGTTATACATTTACCATAGTTACACACCCTCTTTTACTTCCCATAACACCCCGAAGATAAATATATACTTAATAGGTGTTCCAAATATTTTGATGAATTGCACAATTGTTAATTAAAATTCTTTTAAGAAAAATGCCCCATATTCTAAATTCCCAAATCAAATGATTTATATTACCTATTGGTTTATTCATATTGCTATTTGTTACTCCTCACCAAATAATCTATTTAAAACTTCACTTTCCTAAAATCTGTATTTAAAATAACACAACTTACCAAAATTAATTTGAACTACAATTATTGTACCATAACTGCATGAAACAGAGGTTAGGAGATTATGAATTAACCTGCATTATATTTTTATTTTTTGCTCCTTCTTGAACTTTTATAGGAAAGAGAACTAAACAGCTGACTGATGAGAGAAGTTACACAATGCAGAGCTTTGCAGCTTCGTGCTAATGCAGTTTAGAGATGCTGCAGGGAGGCTGGAAATAAAGCCATTTCTTTCTAGAGCAGCATTGCTTGCTCAACTGAGACAAAAAAAAAAAAAAAGAGCAAAAACAGAGATTTCCCTTTCCTTCTCTTCCCTTTTTCTTCTTCTTTTTTTTTTTTTTGAGAACTCACACATAACCAATCTAACGTTAATTGCTTCTAATAGTGGTTACCAGAAAAGGTATTTACCCCATAAAAATTTTTAACAGTTTTAGAAACATAGCCCTTTTAATTTTTATATATCTCTTAACTAAAGAAGAGGGTCTCTACAAGAGGGACTTTGGTGTTACTGATTAGAATAAGAAAAAGAGTGATAAGTGTATGCTTTGTTTAGTTTGAGGTTTATTTTGAACTTAGAAACAGGGTTATAAAAACACCAGGGATTAAATAGCACTAGGAGAGGATAGTAACTGAGCTGCAGAGAAGAGGCTGCCTGGCCTGTTACATTGGCAGGCATTACTCAGCACTCTGGAAATTTTCATAAACTGATAAATCTTGCTGACTGCCTAAGCAAGTCAAGACCCTTTTTGCTGCTGCTCCATTGTTAGTTTTTCTGCCAAAGAGGCAGGGAGAAAAGACGACTTCAGCATTCAGGAAAAAAGCAAATTGTGCAACTATTCAATAAATCAACTAAATCTCTTGAATCCTATGTTGTCCTCCAACTCCCTAGAAATATACACATAATCATTCTATCTGACATATTGGAAAACCAAAATATGTTCCACAATGTATTCAGTGCATATGTCATAAGACAGGCAATACCGCTGCCCTCTCTTACTTCATTCTAATATACATGTTATTACCAAACTAAGAGAACTAAAACATGTAGTCACAATAAAAAATGTCAGAGTTTCATTCAGATAAAAATTCTCTTTTCTATAAAATACAAGAATATAACATGAAGTTTTAATTAAGTGAATATTTTTTAAATTCTGTTTAATAATAAACACTGAACTTGAGGATATAAATCACTGAATTCATAAAAAAACTTCTGGGGAGCTCTTTGAAAATACATAAGGCCCCACCCCAAGATTTTGTTTTAGAGATCTGAAGTATAGCTCAAAATTTGTTTTCAAACCACCTGTTCAGGTGATTAGGATGTAGGGCTTGTACTTGATCAATAGGCAAGTATTGAGGAATATTGGTATAGAAGAATCGACTAGGCATCATTTACAAATATATTAAAAGCAATCTTTTGTTATCTAAGAAACTGAGTTAGTTCATGCAAATATTGGTTCACTGATTAAAGGTGAATCGATGCTTCAATTAATTTAAATGTTGGAAGGGTTCATTTCTGATCTGGAGATTTATTTTTTCAACCATTGAAAGTTTCATGGTGAGATCATGGAATTTAGAATGGGAATATCTTGGTTCAAATTTTGGTTCTAATCTTTAATAAAATTGCGATATTAAAATAATTTCTTGCCTCCATTGGCTTCAATTCCACCATTTATAAATGTAATTCTTATAATAACACACTGAATGCAGCCCTCACTTTTTTTTGGAAATTATGCCCAATGTGTAATTCATGCTGAAAGATGAGCCTAGACAATTATATTTATACTCCCTGATGTTCCTATCCCTTTTCCACATAGCTGTTAAGTTAAATGAGGACACTGATCACAGGGCAACAAATCCATAAGCTTAACTGAGCCAGTGGGATTCTCTTTCTGGAGAACGTTTAAATTGGAGTCAGACTGAGTGTGTCACCTGTTATAGGAACCTGAACTGAGTGATATAGAGTTGAAGCTGGGGAAGTGATATATAGACACCAGCAAGCAAAGGACATCAGTCAAAACAGAAAAAGAGAGATAAACAAAAACAAGAAATAAGCATGCAACCACTGAGAACAAGTGGTTATGTTGATTTGGTTCCTGACTTCTCTGTTCCAATTTAGGCTTTTTATGACTTAACTGTGTTTTGGTCATTGGGATTTCCAATTACATTTTTTAAAATAATAAATGACCCATTTTGCTTTTACTAGCTTGAATGTGTTTTTAGTCCTTGAAAACAAGTGTTCTCTGACAAAAATTTTAAAAATAGAAAAAGACTGATATAAAAGTTTCTTAAATTTTAACTGCCTATCTTACAGAGGAGAAAATAACATGATTCAAGAAAGTTAAGTATCACAGATAACAAGTGGCTATTTCCAGTCAGATAGTTTGTAGAGAGTTTAAAATTTGAATTTGGCTTACTGTTGCATAGTTCAATATTCGTATTTTAAACCAGAAATTTAAGCAGAAAGGCTGATATTAGACACATTTATTGTTTCTCACTGAGAAATTGAGCCATCCACTTTTTCATAGAAGTAGAGTAAAAAAATCCTTCCAGGATAAATTTTCCTCAAAAATTTGTCTTTAACATAATTTCAAGCACTTAGACACATATCTAGTTGGGTGTCAGAGCTCTATATTATAAAAGAGAAATAAAAATTATTACCAGGAAAAAAGAGGCAGCCATTATTACTACAGCTTAAAGATAAAAAAAAAATGACACTTGGAGACTGATTTTGAGGGAATGGTATACTGATAGGTCTGTTAGAATGGGTTACCTGCAAATGGAAGCTCTGAACCACTTAATGAGTTGAGTGGTTGAAAGTGTTCTTTTAAATGATCAATTTAGATCTTGTAGAACACCTGCCAGAAAGAACAAGTTTTAGTGCAGTTGATGTTAAGTTGTGCCCAGAATATTAAATTGAGCCAAATTTATTTTCCACATAAAGTCACAGTTTTATGTGTTATTATATAATCTTTTGGCAAAAATAAGGAATAACATTTAGAATGTGGCACTTCAAAATTCAAGGAATCTTGGTATAAAAATATCTACTGTTTTAGATATTTCAAAGTAGGGCCAGAAATGCAGAAAATAAGTTGGATATGATAAAAATACCAGAAATTTCTATTCAGTTGGCAGAGGCATACAGTTGCTAGGCATATATGTAGTAGAATGGCATTCAAGAAAAATGATCACTAAATACCAATAAGGCAATCAATCAATCACCAAGTAACAATTAAACTAAGTTACATGCTAGAGTTACATGCTGTTACACACTAGAGAATGTAGGGCCATCAGAGATTAGCAAAGTGCTCCTTTTTCATTACTTTCTTGTATTGACAATGCATCTAACTGTGTAATCCACCATGTTACCCTACCCTGTTCATTTAGTTGTTAGAAGCATAAAGCTAAATTCAACATCAAACAAAAATCACTATTATAATTTAGCGTTTAGCAACATCTGTTTTCCTACTCTTTTTGACTTTTTGGTCTTCATTTTTCTGATTTACATCGTATTTGATTTTGTAATTCAGATCAAATCATTTTTAGAAGTAGAAAAAAATAAACCAAATAAAGCTTTCCCTTGCTACGGTTTATGCCCATTTCCAGTGACTTATATTTCCATAGAGATAAAAGATCCAATCAAATACTCTCCTTAGGACAAACCTGCATACACTTAAAAGTAGTAACATATCTCCTTTAGTTTTCTCTTTACCAAACTAAAAATTTTTCAATCCAATATCATGAATACTATATAATTTTTTTGAATTGTTTATTTGCTCCTTTCCAATTTCTGCCCAACTTTACTGATATGTTTAGACACTTTAAGAGTAAAATGGTAATAAGAATAGCATAAAGATGATGCCTGACTTTTGCATACATCTCCTTTAGTACAAACTGCTGACAAGTTTTCTACTAATAGGATATCTTTTTTTTTAGCCTGTGTCTTTGTAAAAATAAAAAAATTACATTTTTTTAGAAAAGATTGAAACAATAATATTCATCTTTACATGTAAAGATGATCCTCCTATTCTTCCTGCAATTAATTGGAAACAACAAATATTTATCGACTTTCTGTTAAACACAAGGGCCTTGTTGATTCCACCAACTTGTGACTAACTAGTGTTTCCACCTTCTTATTTGTATAATTTTTCTTGATTTAAAATATACTACACTTGGGCTGAACTTTAAACACTAGAGTCTCTCTTGCCTAAATGAACCAATTTCTAAAATTTTCAAGGTTATTCTGTTTCCTATCCCTATACCCCCCAGAGCTATTAATATAATTTACTATATATCACTTAAACTTACATTCTCAATGTAGCCATTGAGGTCAGTAAAATGTTATTAAATATTAATAGTCTATATTGATTTTTATAGAGTATAATTAATATATTTCTCTAGGACATCAAAAAAAATCATTGTTAACCATCTTGAATCACTTGAACATTACCCTAACAGCAAAATGACATAGACCCAATATTTACAGGAAATCATGTTCAGAGTTATTCTAAAGGTTCCAAGAATCTATAATGCCCATTCAAGCTTTTATTCATATGGAACATATGGCTTACACACATGTATATCATAATCTCTTTTAAAATTGTATATGGTAGTATTCAATAAAACACAATTCTTTCACAGAAGACTTTTTAACAGTCAGTGAGTATTGTAACCATTATCAGACACTGAAAATTCAACCTCTTTCATGTGATGGTCCTTCATAATTCTGATATAAAAGTTGGATATCATGTACAGATATGCAAAAACCTCACTGAAGCACAGATAAGTAACAACTTTTATTTTTGTTTTGATCAACATGACTTTTTACTGACACAGAAGAAAATTAGATTGGCCTGATACAATTTCTACTCACAACATAGTGTTTTTTTTTTAATCTGTACTATTCGAGGTGACTATCAATTTTAATATATGTGTGATTTTTGTTTTGTTTTCTTGTTTTTTTAAAGATATTTCAAAATATTGAGTTAAGATAAAGGTTTTAAAGTTTTTTCACTTTTCTCAAAGACAGACCTTCAAATCTACCCTTGCATGTAATTTAGCACTAGAACAAAACACTGTGTTTTCACCATTATTGATAGAAATCTAAAAAATATTATATGCTTCTTCTGTGTCCCTACTTAATAGTTTACAAATATGTGGTAATTATACTCTGCTTCTACTTTTAAGTTCTACTCTTCACTTCTTGCCTAGAAGGGAATACCTGATTATAGAATTCTCCATCTCCACTTTAACCTGTAGTTCCTATTAATTTGCTTTTACCAAATACTAGGGTTTGAAAGAGCTGTTTTTAATAGGGATCTATTAAAAATTATATGTGAGGCCACCTATACTTCAATCTGAAGGAAGGGATATAAGAAGATATTTAGATGTTCAAATTCTTGATTTTAGGTTGTGTTCTAGAGACTTGGAGAATTAAAACACTTATATCCATATAAATGAAGTTCATTGTAGAACTATTTGTGTGCCACCTGCATTGTTTGGATTTAGTTTTTTTTCTTAATTGCATATATAACAATTTACAAAAAGAAATATATGTATCTGTATGTGTATATATATGTATGTGCATGTGCACTGAGATTGATATTAAATTACTAGTAAAAAAGAAATGTTTTTATTCTTAAAATTCAATATTTTCAGAAAATAGAAGAATTAATCCCCATTTTCTAGAAGAAAAAACCTGGAAGAGAGTAAGACTGCAATAATGGTCAACATTGTCTAATGTTACAGCACAATCCGACAAAGTAAAAACTCAAAAGAGTCCATTGGATTATCAACATGTGTGTCCTTCTAAAGCACTAGAATTATAAAAATGATTGTGGTGGTTTAAAAGTAAATTAGCAATGAGAGATGGAGACAGTGGAGAAGTCTCTTTTCAAGAGGCTTGACTGTAGTAGAAGGACAAGATGCTACCAGCTGGAGGGAGGACTGTTGTGATAAGAAGGGGAAGATTCTATTATATGTTGGAGAAAAAGAGCTATATAGAGGATCAAGATCTCTGAGAAGTTGGGTGTGGGGAAGAGCAGAGGAATCAGGAGCTTTATATAGAATAAGACAAATGATTCAAAACCCAGACCCTTATTTTGGTGAACAGAGATACATCATTTCACCTCTCATGTTCGTCTACAAAATGTGGGGCTGAATTTGATAGAACATGACAGTTTCACAAAACAAAAAGCTGGATTAGATTATCTTTAAGATTCCATTTTTAAGATCCCATATCCTTTCAACATTTTATATTTCTCCCCATTAAAATAATTCCTCTTAAAAGTAAATTAAGGTGCATTATATTTATGGGATCTTCAACAGATATTTCTCGGTCAACAATCCCTAACAGAAAAGTTCCTTCATTTTTGAAATAAATTAACTACTTTGTCTTGCCAGTCTGCTGTTTATAAGGAAGTGGAGGGCTGCTTGTGAGAAAGAAAAACCATATCATGATTTTAAGAAAGTACTTCCTCAGGGAATAAAAAGAACAGAAAATATTTTATCTCTGGGAGAGTACTTCTAAAAGGAAATAAGATAATTGCTCAGTTTATTTCTGATATGTTTCAAAGAACCTCAGTTAATTCCTAAGGGGAAGATCTTATTTTTTTTTCCTAGGATTTTTTGCTATAGAGGAAAGAGTTGTAGTTTTTTTTTTCATTTAATGCTTTACGCATATTTGGTATGTTTTGCCCCTATCTAGTGGTCGTTCTTTAGAAAATGGTAAATATTTTCACTTTTAGAAGATGCCAGAGTCAAGAAACTCATAGCCTGCCTGTTACTGCTTTTCGTTGTTCTAAAAATCTTGAAGCTAAAATAGCTATTTGTGAGTTTAAAAAAATCAGTCATAAAAATTTAAAAACTGTTTTGATTTTTTTTTTTTTACCAAGGCTAACAACAGGCCTAATGTAAATTAGGGTTCTGGCAATAGAAATGAAAACAAAGTCACAATTAACAAATGATTTTGTGAACTATAGATCTCACATATCTTAAAACTTTAATATACAGAGTTGTGCTTAATTGAAACCTTTATTAAAATAACCATCATATGATTGACCATGTGAAAATAGTTTAAATCTATCTCATTTGCTTACCTTGGCCAAAACAATCAATCCTTACAAAATCTGTTATATGGATAACTCAATATGAAACCTAGCATTTGAATTGGAAATAGGATGGATGACATTATATTTGGTCAATGAATGCCTAATTTTTATTTCTGAGAACACTAGACAATTTCATATTCACTGGTGAAAAAGCCATTTGCACAAAACCAGATAAAAAGATGATATGTCAAGCCTGTTTAATTTTTTTTCATAGATAGCGATATGAAATTAAGTTTTTACCACTCTAAATTGAGAAACTTGAAAATCAATAACATTAACCAAGTGAAAGAATTTGTTGCAATGGGTACCTGTCTGAGATCTAATGAGGAGACAGAAACCATGTGTTGATCTAAACACAAAAAGTTTAACATGAAGGATTATTAAGTTATGATAGGATAATAACTATAAAGATGTAAGAAAAGTCTAAAGGGTGTCCTAGGGCTGAAGTATAGCCCCCAAAGGAAGATAAACATGGAAGCGTTCTCCTTCCGAAGGCTTGGGTTCAGACCTTATTGAAAGAGGTGTTATTGAAGCCACCTTTCTGTATGGCAGAATAGTTTGCTGAGATGCCCAGATCAGAGCTGGGCCACAATTGTTAGCCAAGGCACAGGTTAGCCAAGCTTGGTGGTGGGCCTTCAGGAGGAGTGGGGCACTGCTTTGGGCATACACACATCCAGAAAGATGTGGAGTCTGTGTTGTGAGGGCTGTGAAGTCACCAGTGGACCACCCCAACTGAGTTGTTGGGGAAGAATATTACCAGGTGTCTCCATACACACATCTCTAACAGACCATGCACCAGAAGCAAGTAAAATCAAAATGTAGCATTTAGAACCAGGAAGAGAAACCTTTCCTAGTGCAATATCCCTTCAGTTCCCTCTTTAAGTATTTGTCCTGTAAAAGACAACTGCTTAAGGAGCCCAATGCATTATTGCTGCCAAGGTACTAAAGTGTGACTTGGAGCTGAGACACAATTAATTGGTAGCTGGCGTGTCTTGTACAATGAATATTGTTACTTATAATTGTTTTTATCTCAAGCCATACTTTTTATGCTACATATATTTCATTTATTTTCATCAATCAGAGGCCTACTGCTTATTCTTTGTGAACCCCTTAACTACTTTTACAGGCCAATGTAGAGTTAAATTTGCTTTCATATAGACTGTTAATCCCTTCATCCACTGACACTTCTCCAAAACAAACAGTAAGTCATCTTTAAATTCCCATAAGCATTTATCTGCAATTCTCACATTACCTGCCAACTTCTACCTAGCATTATGTTTGCTTTTGTATATGTCGCTTAATTCATAAGCACCTCGAGAGCAGCATTCATCTTTGGATTCTTCACTATAACGTGAAGAGTGCTTTATTCATGAGAGACATACAATAAATAGTTGCTTAATTAATCAATAAAACAATTGGAATAACAATGCCATCTCTCAAGAGTGAGAAGTGCAAAGTAGAATAGTTCAAAATTCAACAGCTGTAACAAAAATCAAAAGCAAAAATAATAGACATTAACATAGTAAAGGACACTGTATAGTGAAATGGATACAATTTATTGGAGGGTCTCAATATTATAGTACTAGATCAAATAATTTTTTAGTATTTAGACATCATATCTATCTATCTATCTATCTATCTATCTATCTATCTATCTACACACACAAAGTAAGTAGCAACAGTTCTTATTCTGATTCAGTCTTGAATAAATAAGAAGAAAAAACAATTTTTATCAATTAAGCTTTGCTTAGCAACTAATAAAACATTCATTGACTCCTTTTTAAAAAGATGATATGATACTTAATGAGAAAATAAATTTTTCAAGAGTCGGTGCTGGAAAAAATAGATATCCACATGGAAAAGGAAGAATTTGGAATTATGCATAAGACCATATAAAAATTAATTCAGAATGGATCATAGATGTAAATATTAAAGCTAAAACTATAAATTAAAAAAATATGAGTAATTCTTCATGATCTTAGATTAAGTAATGCACACAAAAAAGATCAAAGGGAAAAAATCAATAAATTGGACTTTATAAAAAATTATTTGTAATTCAAATGGCAATATCAAGAAAGTAAAGAGAACCCACAGAATTGGAGAAATTATTTGCAAATCATATGCCTAATAAGGGATCGTATGCAGAATATATTTTTGAAAACCTCTCATAAACCAATAATAAAATGAGAAAAACAATTAAAAATAGAGGATTTGAGTAGACATTTGTCCAAAAAAGATATATAAATAACCAATAACCACATTGAAAGATACTCAGTATCACTAGCCATGAGGCAAATGCAAATTAAAACCACAATGAGATACCATGTTATACCCACTAGGATAACAATAATCAAAACAATTGATAATAACAAGTGTTGTTGAGGATGTAAAGAAACTAGAGCTCACATATATTGTGGTGGAAATGTAAAATGGTACAGCCACTTTGGAAAACACTTGGGCAGTTTCTCACAATGTTAAACATAGGTATATTATATGACTCAATATATTCATTACTAGGTATCTAGCCAAGGAAAGTGAAAATATGCATGTCCATAAAAATTTCTATGGGAATATTTGTAGCAGCTTTATTTAGAACTGTCAAAAAGTAGAAATCATTCGAATTTCTATTAATTGGTGAATAAATAAACAAAATGGGTTATAGCCATACAATGGAATATTACTGGGCAATTAAAAATAATAAAGCACTGATACATGCTGCAACATTGAACCTCAAAGATATGCTAAGTGAAAAAAGCAAGAAACAAAAAATGACATATTGCATAATTCCATTCATATGAAATATCAAAAGAGACAGAAAGTAAACGATGATGACTAGGGCTGAGAATGAGAGTGGGGAGTGACTGCAAATGGGCATTAGAATTCTTTTCAGCTTAATGGAAATGTTCTAAAATAGAGTTGTAGTGATGGTTGTAACACTGTAAATATATTGAAAAGCACTGAACTATAAAAGGAGCTAACACCACAGTGATAATCATGTAAGCATTGGTAATTATTTGATTCCTTTCCTTGATTTTGTGACTCAGAATATCTTGATTCTTTCTTTATTTATTACTCTTCTTCAGATTTCAAAAAGATGAGAATTTTATAGAAACAATAACAATAACATTGAATGAAGTCAAGAATGATTGTGATGTTGGGTATCATAATAGAGAAAAATCTTTGTTCCAAATTTAAGTTGGAATTTTAAATCCTCTTATGACCAATCAAGGCACAGTACTAATTTTGCATTGAGACTAATACATATAAATAAGAATATTGATTTCTTCAGATCAGTAATATTCAGAATTTTGTTTATGTGTTTTGTTTACTGATATTATTATATTAGAAATTAAAATAGAAAAATCATGAAAATATTTTTAAATTAATTTATAACTAACAATAACCAATAACATGTTAAGAAAATATCTTAGGTAAAAAATAATAACCCTTAAAAATCTACTGAGGTATTTCATTTTTTATTTTATTATTTAAATTATATTTTTAAAGCCAAAAGTCTTTAATATATGGCTTGATGTCTAAATTCTTAAATCTTCTTCTGCATTCAATTTATTATAATTTACATCTGATGAAGAAAATCTGGTCTCACATAGACATATAGCTGGAAAAATTTAATAGCTTTTTAACATAACTGGGAATAGTCTTCTTTGATAGTCTACCAAAACTAGACAAGTAGAATCTGAAACCATGTCAATAAACTTGTACTCTGCTACACTAAAATCTATTGGTTTATCTTGCACTTTGATTGGATCCATTATCCATGCCTGATTTTATATCATTATCCATTGCTCATTTCAGACCTTTGAAATATTGAAACATTTCATTATCCATCTGTTAACATACCACTAATCACATCAGAAAACCCTTTAAGTTTTGAGAAGCTGTTGAGCACATAGTGGCAAATACAAATTTTCCAAAATTCTAAATTTTCTCTTGAGATGTTCCAATGCTGTTATTGGTAACAGATGTTGTCGATTACTTTTCTTGAAATGATGGGCTCACTTCATTCATTTTCAAAAAATCACCTGCCAAAAAACAAGTCTGAATAACCACAATTTGTCGGTCATTTTTTCAAGTAAAAGTGGTGTTCCATAGAAAAAAGCATCTTGCTCAGCTTGTAACTCAAATAATTGCACAAGTATTTTTTTTTAAATCTTCATCATACTTTGGCATGCGGCAGATGTCCTTTATGTGTACTATTTCAATACAGAGAATATTGAAATATGCATACTGCATGTCTAGATGAAATAGAATTAATACTCTTTATTGCTTCATTAAAGATGTTTCTTTAATAAAAATGGCTTTTAATTTTACTTATTTACTTACTTTTACTGGGAGTGAATGGTAGTAAAGAATACAATGACTATTAGTACAGTCTGGTGCCATTGTCTTGATAAGTGTTAAGGACAGGAGTTTTACTTGTTCTGACCCTGTAAGTACAAATGCCAATACAGTAAAAAAGGAAAAAAAATTGTATTATTATGAAATTATGTCTATTATTATGGACTCTGTAAAAGGTTTCAAGGGAACTCAACGGGGTCTGCAAATAACACTTTGAAAATAGCTGCTGAAATCACAAATTTTTCTATTTTTTGTATTATATTCTACACGCAACAAAGACTATGAACATACTTGGGACGCAGTTGTGGAATTATTTTTACATAACTTACTGAATGGAGGGAGGGTTTCAAATGAAATGCAAAAACAGAGGGTAAAACAAAATGTCTAGGAATGAAAAAAAAAATGAGAGTAAAGGAGAGTAAGGTAAGGTTTGGCCCCAGAGAAAAGAGAGCTGAGATGCCATTCTTTGTTATTCCATGGAGAGTTTTATGGAAATCATCCTCTTATTTTCTTTTTCTTTGTTTTTATATTTCTATTTAACTTTATTAAGTTCAAAATTTCTTTTTTGGGGTTTCTTCAAAAGGCACTCTTGTCTTCTTCATACAAGTTGACCTATGATCCTCAAAATGCCTTAAAATATGACATAGAACCTTCTAGACTCCTCAAAGCACCTAGACCCTGAAATGCCAAAGCCCTGGTGGCACTGAAATTATGATATCTAGACCGAATACTGTCTGCTGCCTCTTTGGTTTTGTCTGGTAGCATTTGTCAAGTCTCAAAGTAATTCTTTCCAGGATTTTCAAATCCATTGAATTTCTTAGATTGAAATATTTTATGTAACAATTCTATTAATTTTCCCCTTCCTATGAATATATCATTAGAAATACTGAGATCTAGATTATTTTCTTTTTTCAATATTTCTTTATTTTTAAATTATTAATAATTATTTAAAATAATCTAGATATTATTATCTAAGACTTGTCATTAACCATCTATTCTCCTTCACACAGATTCCTCCTCTACACTCTCAACACAAATAATTTCACATCTCCGAATGCAGCATGAACTAATGATTACCTTCACTGCTCTACTTTGCCTCTTCTGGGTCAGTAGTAGACACTGTTAGTTTTGTCATCATTCTATTTGATAATTATGGTAATCTTATAACTTGATTTTTCCAACTTGATGAGTTTTATTATAAGTAATTTTTAAAGTTATGTGCATACTTTGTTAGTTCTTAAAATTTTGTTTGTTTTTTAGTGTTTTCAATCTGAGGTCGATTTTTACTAAAACAATTTGTTGTAAATAGCAGATACTGCATGAATATAAAATTCCTTTTCTAAAATTCTACTGAATTCTAAAGGTAGAATTTAGATGATTAAATTACACAATTTCCTGGATAACACCCCTTTGACATTTTTAAATTAACTTTATTAGACAGCTTCCCAGAGCTTATCTATTGTTACAAAATTTTCAAAATATATAATTTTATTATAGAGGGGTTTTGAGATGATGAAATATTTAAACATTCAACTATTTCCTCAGTAACTTTGAGTTTACTATTTTGATTAGAAATATAGCAAATATTTGCACACAAAAGTACACCTTGCAGAAACCATCAAAAAGTCCAAAGATGCCTAATTCCATTTGACAAGAATTTTTGTTAATTTACATTTTTATTTTTAAAGCAATATATGCTTATTTTAGATTAATATATTAGTATATATTGATACTGATAATTTTGCTCATGTGAAATTACTATGGTCATTTTACCATCTTTCTTCTTTAACAGTTTTCTTTTTGCTTTATGTAATTAACATGTATTACTTTATTACAAAAATAAGCTGCAATATTCTATTTTTGAAAAAGAAAATTTATAAAGAAGAAAATAGAAATCGCAATCCTATAAACCAGAGATAACTATCACATTATTTCCAGGTTTTTTTCCTAAGCCAAATATACTTTTTAAAAAAAATTTCTGTTTTTCACTGAGATCATACTAGATATATATGTCTACATGGCACTTTTTAATGTATCATTATATCCTGAGCAATTTGGCATAGAAGAAAATGTTCCTTGAAACATTATGCCTAATGGTTTTATAACATCTCATTATTTGCATCAACCATGATTTGCTTAATGATTCTTCTAATATTGCTTATATAGACTTTTTTCAATTTTATCTGGGTGGAATTACTCTTCCTGAACAGGGAAATGGTTTAGTGGTATTATCAGTCAAGGAGCCCAGTTCACCCTTAAAAGGAATCAGATTCATAATTCAAACTTGACCAACCAGATGCTCACTTCCTAGAATTTTAGTCTTAAACCTGAATGTCAAGAAGGAAAAAAAAAAAGCACCTGAAAGCAGTTAAACTGGATCATTACAAGAGATAATGGCACCTTGCAGAAATCACCAAAAAGTCTGAGCTATGTGACCATCACATCTTTTTTTATCCTTGTCAATTCCAATGTCTAGATTTTAGCTACCCCTCAATTCTGTGAGCTGTAATGACTTTCCAAGCACTACTTTTATACTTAAACGAACCTGACTGTTTCAGTTCCTTATTGAAACACTTTGAAATTAATTTACTTATAAATTCCTCATGAATACCCAATGTTTTATATCTTTTTGTCAATTTTCTCATTGAAACAAATAAGAGCCTTAGCTTAGTAAAGTTATCATAGATTATAAATATAAACATGACATAGGCATACAAGTAGATTCTTTGTCACCATTTTACTTCTGCCCACTTTGTTATTCATCATGCCTCTTTCAATACAATCCTAATTAATTGCCTTCATTGGATTATTAACAAAAACAAAGACATCTCTGTATTATCCAGTAAGAGGAAGGCATGAATAATGAAAATGCATCATTACTATAACAAGAACAATGACAACAACAATAATTTTATTAATGACAAAAAATGACTTAGTTTAAATCTTTGCTCATTATTTTAGCAGTCATAAGTGTAGCCAAAGACAACTGTTACAGGCTGAGTTGTGACCCCTTCACAATTCATATGTTGAAGACTGAACACCTAATATCTCCAAATGTGACTGTTTTTGGTGATAAGGCCCTTAAGGAGGTGATTAAAGTAAAATGAGGTCCTTTTGGTGGCTCCTATTACAATCTGATTAGTATCCTTATACAAAGAGGAAATTTGGACACACAAAAAATTGTCCAAAATGGATGCACACACACCAAGAGGAAAAATCCATGTGAAGAAACAGCGAGAAGGCTGCCATAGGCAAGTCAAGAAATGATGCTTCCAAAAACAAAGAAACAAACAAACAAACAAATAAACAAATATGTTAACGCCTTGATCTTGGGCTTCTAGCCTCCAGAACTGTGAGAAATAAATTTATGTTGCTTAAACTATCCAGTTTGCGGTATTTTATTATGGCAGCTCTAGCAAGCTAATGCAAAAACCAACCCTATATGAATGGAATTCCACTATCTTAAGTTCAATGATGTTTACAAAACAAAAACAGACTAGGAATGTATATTACAGAGAACATGGATAATGTTCGTATAAGTTGGGAAAGCATGTGCAATACAGTAGAACTCTTTCTTAGAAATAACTACTAATCTGTCTTCAAAAATATTAGCTCATTACTGAGCTAATATTATTATACATTATTATCTTCTTACATTTCCAGTAGAGCCACAAATAAATATGCTTTCAATGATAAGAAAATTTTGACACGAAGTTCGGTCAAAAAAGTGTTGAACAAATAAAGGGTATATGGGTCAATTTTCTCATACTTTAAAGTTATGTGTAAAAAAAAGAAAAAAGGAAGTTATGTGGATTTGCAAGAAGGGAACATCTCAATGCTCTTTTTTTAAAAAATAAAAATGTTGTCCCTAGCACCTAGTGTATGCGATTACCACTAACAGTAATATGCGAAAACGTAGATGTACATAAACATGGCATGGCCAAGAAATTAACAAGACAACTCAATGGGGGAAAGAACTGTCTTTTCAATAAATAGTACTGAGAAAACTGCATATCAACATGCAAAAGAATGAAGCTGGACCCCTACTTCACATTATATGTAAAGACTGTCTCAAAACAGATCATAGACCTAAATGTAAGAGCTAACACTATAAAACTTGTAGAAAAAATCTAAAAGGAAATTTTTGTGGCCTTGGATCAGACAATGGTTTCTTATACATGACATCAAAAGCACAAGTGACTGAAGGAAAAAATTAAAGCCAAATATTATAGCCACTTCATCAAAATTAAAGCCAAGGTTGTAGATGGAGAGTCATATGAGAGGGCAAGGACTTTTTACCACCTATAGAGATAAAATAAGAACCACAGTCCATTCAAGAAAAAGCTCACATTTGCTTGAAAGAAACTACAGTGTTGGTAAGTAACTGAGAGGTTGTAGGAGCAAACAGTCAGAAAATATAAAAAGAAACCATTAGAACATGACTTTTAAAGAAACAGAAATATCACGACCAAAGGTTTAATGTAGATAAAAATAAAAGTTAATGTTTATATTTTACCGTGTTACTTTGAAATCACATTAATAGTAATTAATTTGCAAAAAAAGATTTGTTCAAACACCTGTGAGAACCCACAGGGCCCTGACCACTCAAAGGGGATGTACAGAATAGTTGCCATCCTAATGTCTTCAGCCTGCACCTCCTCAGTTTAGTCATTTGAGGGGAAAATCCTTAGTGCAAGCAAGACCAACTGGGTCATCGGAGCTCTTTTATTTTACCTCCTAGTTTGTAACGATCTAACTAATAATTTCATTCAGACAGTGTCTTTCAGCAGTCTTTTTAACACTTTTGAGTCAATTTCACTGTATTCTAGGAAGTATAACATTTTTCACAGAACTTTACAAATTGTTAAAACTTTTTTTTCATGTGAAATGATTTGTTCGTTTATTTTTTTATCTAGTAATTGTCATCATTAAATATAAGACGTAAATTGCTCCTTGAATTGTTTTTTATAAAGGCCAGGGACCGTTAGAGCCCTACACACATTCGTTGAGACTCCACAGATCAGGCTGATGACCTGCATGGCCCATTTCCTTCCATTTCTTCTGTTCTCATGATCACTCACAAGGTAGGTGCCATTCCTTACACCTGCGAGACACTGTTCCCTTTGAGGCCTTTGTGTTTTCTCCCCTTTCTCTGCCCAGAATGCTCTTTTCTCATCTCATTCAGATAAAAATCACTTAGTGCACCTCCTTAACGTCATTTTCTCTCTTCATGCCCCTCGTGCCCTATCTCTTTACTCTGCTATATTTTCTGAAAAACATTTGTAAAGTGCTGTTCAGTTAGTAACTGGCACAGAACAAATGTTATACGTCTTTGTCAAATAAAAATAATTAATAAATGGGAGTCTAGAGACACGGCCAAAAGAAAAAGTTAGAAAAGCATAGTTTGGGAAAAATTTGGCTTATTTTCTGACCACAGTTGCTCGCAGAATGAATCTCCTCCCAAACTCTACCCCATACCAGTATAATCTAAATTGGGTCCTGAAACATGCTTAATTGACTAATCAGAATTTCAAGGGAAGTGATCATTTCACAATCACAGCCCCATGGACCCTGAGTTGAAGAGTGCAAGAGCTTCTATCTCTGATTCTCACTCTCCCTCCTTCCTCCTCTCCAGCCATCTCCTTCTCCTCCCCTCCCCGCTCCAAGGTAGCCCAGAGATCAGGTCTTGCGTTCTTGGTATTCACAGGCAAGAAGTAAGGGGTTTGGCTTCTCCAGCTATTCAGCAGGAAATTACCTGATATGGGCCCCCAGGTACAGTTTTGGAGGAATGCTTTTATGTCTCAAGCTCGTAGCAACATAAACCCATGAGGACTACCTGGTCTGGGAGGTATGAGGGGCAACTCCAAACTAGCTCCAGATTTTTTCTTTTCTTTTCTGCAAGCCCCAGAGAAGGTGCTCTTAAGTTTGCCCATTCTCTGAATCTCTGAGTTCCCAGATGGTGCCCTCCACACAGGGAGATTCCGGAGTTTTCATTTCCTGTGTTGGTGGCCAGAGTTTACTTCCAGGTCTCTTGTCTGTCCCTTCACCCTGGTATCTCCGGTTGGTAATGCAGAATCCTGGCTGAGATCCCCAGTGCCTTCTTGGATATTGTATAATTAATTAGGCCTTCAGTTGTGCCTTCCCCTCCCTTACCATATATGGAGAAATCTTCTAGACCATGCCTTAAAGGGAAATTGCCCTAATAAAAAGAGTCTCCAGACAGAAAACTTCACAGCACTGGGGGCCAAGTAAAAGGAGACTTTTAGTATTGGCAGCAAAATCCAACAAATTATTGTGTTGCATGTATGAACCACTATACCACACCACATGAACATTCTGGATACACTGGCCCCCTAAAGAGATATTTGGAAAAACAGACCAAAGATGTGAAGGAGAAAGAGAAAAAGGCCATCAAATGAGTTGCAGTGAGTTTAATGAAGCTAATTCCATTGCTGGGTTCACGTGACATAACCAGCCACTGTCCTCTGTTCCAGTGGTTTATAATGTTACCTCACCCTCTCCATGAAACTATTTTCCCGTAAATCTCTGTGGCCATCCATTCCTGTCTACACATTATGTTCCTAAAATAGATACCATCTAAAAATCTCTTCAAGGAGCTTTGTGAAGGAAGGCTTAAATTGCAACACTGCTCCTAGAAGAGGGTGCAATGGCTTAAGAGCAATTACAAGAGTAACAACCATAAAGGGGAGGTTTACAGGAGTTTTTGCCATAGTTATTCTGCTTCCAAAATGCACAGGAAAGAAAGTGTCAGACACCCAGTGAATGTGCAGAAGCTCCAAGTTGCATCACCCTGGCATTCCAGGTATTGCAGCAAATAGGAAAGGTAAGCTGCCTACTGCTCCCAAAGCAGAAATCACCAACCACAGCATGGAATTTTTCTATTTCTTTTTGGCATCATCCTCTTGGGATGATTTAAAGTGCTTTATGGAGAAATATGTTCTGTTACTACACTAGCACATCAGAAACACCACGTGAACCTGTAAATCCATAGAAAAAGAAGCCACATTTTGTAAGTGTGATAGCAACAGCAATTTGCAAGTTCACTGCCGCACCTCAGAAATATTTAGTCATCTGCACATATGCACAGAACAGTACCCTGTTTGCCTTTGATCGTTTCATCAGACACATGAAAAAGCACTTACTACTACTCTATTTGGACTGATTTGTTAGAGGAGTGATAACTGCTAGTGAGAAACTGAAGGGAACAAAAAGAAATAGAAGTAAATGTGGGAGGTGGTGGGTGGGGAGTCTTTAAACACATGCCTCAAACAGGTAGGTAGGAGAGAAGGAACTCATGGGAACAAAGACATTTGAAAAGCCTCATGTTCCCCAGAGACATTTCTCGTGCCTTTTGAAAAAAACAAGACAGTTCACACTGGGAACCTTACGGCATCTGCAGTATCATTGCTTATGGTGACCTCTGTCTAATTAAAAGTAACTCAATATTTCCCATCTGGCATTTCATGGAAGAAGGGATTCTTGCCACCTTCCCTCAGGCTCCTATTTTTAGCGTGGTTCAGTGGGAGTTAGGGGGAATAAATCATTGTCCCCCTCTCATCTAAGCCATGAGGCATTTCTCCTCAAAAGCCCAGCCTCTGCTTGAGGAGGCTGAACATCCCTGCAATGCTAGGTTCCAGCAGCAGTCCCCCTGCCTTCTTTTCTTAACACTGAGATCCCATTTTTTGCCTCCTCCCCTAGAACACTATGACCTCTATTCACAGCTAGCTAGTCCAGTTCTAAAGCACGAGTGAAGGAGGGGGCTTCAAAAGGAGACCTTGAACAGGATGAAGACAAGCAAGGGCAAGAACTGGCCAGGTTCCAATCTATTTCAGGCCACAGAATCCCATCTTGTATCAAAATGCTGAACTGCAAAACAAACCTGATTTCAGTTCGTGGAAGGTTGAGAGAGGAGGGGGAAGGGAAGGGGAGGAGAAGGGGAGGAGAAGAGAGGGTGAGAGGGAGGAGGGGGACAGTTGGTCCGAATTCACAGACAAAAATGGACTTCCTGCTCTGCTCAAACTATATTTCCACTGGAATGAATATGCCTAACATCGCGACGAAACAACCAGATGGCTTACCTGATAAAAAGGAAAATTACCCATCTGCAATGAGGAACTGCATCTCCCAAAGACCAGATGATTACAATGTGCCTTCAGTTGCAATTGTCCAGATTCCTTCTTGCAAAAGGTGACCAACTATTTACAACGGCTACAGTCTCACTGGGGCTGAACACACATATACGAACACACACACACACGCACACATACACACATGCACCAGAGACCTCTGCAGTATCCTCTCGGCTTCATCCTCGCCTCACTCTATGGTACCTAATACAAATCAGCAAATAGCTTGTTTAAAAAAAAAAAAAAAGTAGAGGTAGCATCTTACATTATATCGCCATCTAGTGGTCAAACATTAAATATTTTCCCATCAGATGGATTTATGTTCCTTCTGTCTCTTTTTTCTCAGTCTCCTTTCCCTTCTTCCTCTGGCTCTCTTATTATTGCTGCTTCTTGTTTCTCCTTCACTTCCAATTGTTCTATCATACAAAACATTTAATGACTCAAATATGAAAAAGTTTAAAGCTAAATACAGCTATCTTCAAATACAGCAAATAATTTCAGTGTTATTTTTTGTTTATTTTTCTTTCAAAGTATTACTTTATTCCCACTATGAATCTTTATCTTTACAAATTATAGAATTTGTGAATAAAAATTTGTATTTTTATTCCACCCGGAGAAAAGCGGGTGGTCCTTTATTACAGATCAGTGCCTTTCTATTGAAGATCTAGTTAAATTTTTTCTCATTTTTAATATCATATTTAAATGATAAGTTCTGTATTATAGTGAACATCTCAGTGAGATGTGTTTTACTTCAAGTTCAACACTAAAGAGCACGTGCCTTTGAGCAAGATATTGAACTCTTCTATGAAAACTTATATTTTCTCTATGTTCACCTGTAATTAGAGGTTAAACAAGATTATTTTCCCACTCCAAATGTCTATGATTTTTATTACCTTTTAGCACAATATGTCTCACCATCATGTGAACATGACATAAAGCTTAATTACAATAATATGTTTTAGTAAGCAAATTTTGAACCCAGTTAGGTATTGCCTCTTGATAGAATTATGAAATCCATATATATCAGGTTTTCCTAAGACAATGAAGAATCCATGTGAAACTATTTATAACTACAGGAACTGAAAATAGAGCTTTCTATGTTATATTATGTATTTTTAAACTGAAACGGTCATTACTATCTGGTCATGCATCAGCTCCCAATCAACTATGTGTAGATTAGTCATTTGCAGTAATTTGCTGTAAATATTTTATCCTGGTTGTCTTCCACTTAACTATCATTGCATGTGTTTTACCATTTATTAAATGACATTACCTTCAATATTTTATTTTCTATTCCTCACTATACTGTACATTAGTTAATATTATTATGGTTATTTCCATTTTACAGTTGATAATTCTGAGGCTTTCTGAGCCTTATCAATAAAGCTCAAGGTCACGATATAGCTTACAAAGCAATAAAACTAAGATTATTCATCCCCAAATTCATTATTCTTTGCAACATACTCAAAAGCCCCTTTCTTTCCCTGTTTTAAAATCACAAGAATGTATTTTTTTTATTTTTATGTTTACAAAACATAAACATATGTTTTTATGTCTTGGGTGCATCATCTCATCTATAGAGGAAAGAAACTGAGTAATCATTTTCAGTTCCAGTTCAAAAATCTTATACTTCCACAAAGGCCAATCAAGGTAGCATGAACACATTAATTAAATTTATTCAGTGTCTGTGAAATGGTGTCACTGTTTCTGGTAGGGTCAGGGTTACACTGAAAGGAGATGGAGCAACAAGTGACCAATATTTGGTAAAAAATTACATAATTACCAGGATGCAGAGATGAAGAAGTGTAAAATATGTGAACTAATGTGCAGTATTTTTTGTTTTATACAATAATTTTATTGTATTTTAAATAATTTATTAGCCACACTTATTAACATTAATCTAGCATCTATTTGCTGTTAACTCTACTAAACACGTTATTTATTTATTTATTTATTTATTTATTTATTTTTATTTTTCAATTAGAGTTGAAATTCAGTATTATTTTATATTAGTTTCAGGAGTGTGGTCAATAGCCAGACACATAAAATTAATGACTTTTTTAAAGTTTAGACATATATATATATATATGTATATATATATATATATATCTTATAAGTAGTATTTATGCTTTAGACACATATGCATAAAAATATGAACACCTTGGCCACATGCTCCAATGCCTTCTAATTGCTTATTATAGGGTTCAATTTTTTTAATGTCTGCTCATAACAGTTTTCTCTATAGCATTCCCTGTCTGATCTCCAGAGATGAACTTGTGCTCCTGACTACAGAGGACCAGAGTAAAGGAGAGTGTCTGACCATCTGACCTAGTCAAAGGGAACTGCTACGTGTGATTCTGGCAGTTGTAGGGGCCAGTTTTCCCTTCCAATGCAGACTGAGGATCAGATGGGTCAGGGCATTGAGAGAAAGGAATCATGCAGGTATAGAAGAAGTAGTGACAAATGACAGAGCCAGAAAACTCGCAATGACTTCCTGTTTCTGGCTCTTGTCCTTCCTAAGAACCAGATACTTTCCTGATTCAGGTTTTGTGGTGGACACAAATAAACTCCATTTTTGCTTAGTTGAACTTGGTTTCTGTTTTTCTGCGGAGTCCTAACTGGTTCATTCACTGCAGGAATCCAAGTGCTTTAGCCCTTTAAAGCTATCAAATACTGCTCATTTTCTAGGCATTTGGCACTTCATTTATTCACTTCTTCAGGCTCCTGCTATATGCCAGTCACTTTTCCAGTGACCAACCAGCCCAACATGTTTCTATTGGTGTTTACTCTGACACTTTTGACAAAGGAAAGGCACGCTGCTTTCAATGGACATACCACCTGTCCACCTCTGTATCTTTGCTCATTCTTCACTTCTCTTGATAGACCATTACCCTCATCTGTACATGCAAAATCTACCAATGTTTTAGGTCACGTATTCTTTTTTTAATAATGTCTCTCTTGTTTTATTAGTAGTTAGAATCCTTTTTTCTTTTGTTTTATTTTGTAAACTTTTTATTTTGCAACTTCATGTTTTATTTTGTAGAATATGGTCATTTGTTAAGTTGAAAGCGTTAGGCATAAGAAAATAAATGTATTGAAAAAAAAAGGTCAGCATCCCACCCATTAGACAATGAGTCTATTTATCAAACGAATATTGCATCATTCCATACACAAGATATTTCATTCATCAAGGCTGAAGCAGTTAAACATCAGTAACTTTAAATAGTCCTCATTTAAGGCCTGACGTAAAAGCAAAATAGGATATTTTTATTAAATTAGTGTAGTATATACTTAAAATCACTTATTTTATATAAGTTGGCAAAAGAGAAGTTAAAATGAAACTACTTGAACTACCTTATAACACTGTCCCTTTTGACCTTGTGCTGAGTGTTATGCACATATCTTATTCACCTCTCAAATTATAAACTCCCTGTGGAACCAGCTCTCCACTTTATCTTTGTGCAGCAAGTTAATTTATTGAGATACGATTCTCTCTTTTTCACTGTTAAGTTTCCAGTTTCAAAAAACGAAAAGGACATTGTCCTCTTTAATCTTGTCTCAAAAGGTGGAAACAATACACAGGCCATTTCTTATATGACAATACTTCTTCAAATTGTGAAATGTATGGACTTGCTAAATTGGCTAAGAGGCATGGGTTGTGCTTTTCCTATGAGAGAAATTTTTAACGAAAAGAGAATGAAAGCATAAGATGTCCTTTAGTCTTTGCGAAGTTGTCTCCATCATGAGACTTGATTGTTACTTTAGTATATTTCTCTTGGGGGCTAGTGGCAGCAGTTCACTGCTCAATGCCCCAAAGGAAAGGCAATATTGTAATGAAACATCATCACTGTCAATTAACCTTGAGTATTAAAGAGGAAGAGTAGTCACTCAGATGGAAAAAGCTGTACCAGGTCTTTTTTGACTGTCAGTTCTAAGAAGAATCTCCTGCTGCCACTAGGACTTTGAAAGAGAGCTTGATATGAAGTTTGAAAAATCTGTGTGATATCAGATTGTTATATAACAGAATGTTATTTAATATTTTCTTGCATAGAAAATAAAGAGAATTTGTTACCAAACATTCTGGCTGATTTCTATATCTTGGGGTTCTGAATCTTTTACTCAGCTGACTTTTGAAAAGAGATACCTCAATTAACTTGAGGCTTGGCCGGCAAACGAGGGTCATTCTTATTCTTTGGCCAAAAGTTGCCTGAAGTAATGGTCAAACCATGTTTTGAATTTTGGGTTCCCTTGTTTAGAATTATAAATAACATTTGAGTTTTAGGATAGGAAATGTGTATATATTCTTCAGTAACCTATTTAGGAGCTTGGTTCATCAAGTGGCAGGAAGCTGGGTCCTTACTGAAGGAAAGGGATCAGGATGTCTGGAGGTGAACCTGAGCAATGGTCTGACCTTGGGATAGTGTCCCAGAGGATGTAATGGGGATGCCACACAAGCTGTGGGTGGTGGCAGGTGTTCCGATGGAGTGGTGAGTGATTCCAATATGGATAGCAAACCAGAATTAGAACCCAGACCCTGTGGTTCCAAATCCACAGGACCACTGTCTCATTACCAGATTTCACATTCTGACTTTAGTGCTTGTGATGAGAAACTGGAACTTAGCTAAAGAACAGTACTGGTGCGGTTCCATAGTAAATATAATTAACCACTTCAGAATTTTGACTTTGTAGATGCAAATTTACCCAGTACTTTTTTTTTTTTTTTGTATATGTAGCATTCTATAATACCTTGCTCTTCCCAAGTATCTACTAACACAGGGCCTTTGGAAGCCACTCTTTTAGAAATAGAAATTATTTCCTAGCAGAAAATAGTGAGCTCTTATCTTTACCTTTCAGGTTAATTAGTCTTTTTGAAAATGAGTCAGACATGCTGTGAAATTTATCCGTTATTAGGTAAATAATGCAGAAACTGATATTAATCTTCATTTAGGACTAAAACAAACTAGTTTTCCAGCAAGTTTAAAGTTGCAATTTCTTAACAACTCAAAATTGACCTATTGGTTTTAGAATATCTTGTAGGTATTTAGAAGGTTGACCTTTGAAAGTATGGTAAAGCCCATACATCCCTCACATACACAAAATCAGCTCTTTTATCAAACATGATATAAAATATTTGAGGGTCTCCACGTTTGAACTTACTGAATCAAAACAGTTATAGGCTTGCAGTTTTTCACTCACAGATTGCCATTTTTAAAATCACGTATAATGTATTGACTGTAAATATTTGGAATTGTTCTTCCTGGGTTTATTCTAAAATATTTCTTAATTGCCTATAGAATCAGTGTTTGTGGGCAAACAGTGAAATATTTTAAGTTTATAAAAAGTTTCTTAAAAAAATATTTAAATTACTTCTGATTCTCCCTCTTGTAGTGGAAATGAATGAATAGTAAGGGTTTTCTTACCTCACCACAGTGCATTACTTTGAAGTAAGAAAGACAGGGAGGAAAGTTGTGGGATCGTAATAGAGACCAGGTATTTCAGTCTCCTCATGCCTTCTCTGCCATTTCATCCAAAGCAATGAAAGCCAGAATTTAATTATAAATGCATAGAAAATAATTTTAAGAGATGTACTTCTTGTTGGAAGATTCACTGCAATTTCCTTTCAATTATATAGGCAGCAATTGATGTTGAAGAAGGAAGTCATGGTATTTCTAAATCAAATAAATAGATTTTATGGACAAGACATAGTAATACACAAACCTGATTCTCCAAGAGGAATTAATATGAATCTAAAGGATCTGAGGTCAGCATTGCTATATTGGTTTAAAATAAATATTAAGTTACAAAACTACTTTTTATCACTTCATATAATTATTCTTCCTCTATTATATAACCATTCAAGCAACATTTTATCATTTCTCGGTATATACGTATATATCATATAAGTGATATATCAAATCATTGTGTAATACACCTAAAACTAATATGTTACATGTTCATTATATCTTAATTTTAAAAATCATGTTAGTGTTCTTTATGAATTTTTGGTTTTAAATCCTTTTTTATTTGGAGGCTTGGTTTATTTATTTATTTATTTATTTTCAGCTAAAGCATAAGAGTCCATTATTGGTACTAACTAAAAATGACATCAAGGTCACTTTTTATAACAAACTCTGTCCTTTTATAAATAAATCAGGAGCCATCACATCTTTAATGTTTTGTTTCCTTCACATTTTCTCTGCTCTGA
Organism: Macroglossus sobrinus; assembly: GCA_004027375.1. Taxonomy (NCBI): domain Eukaryota; kingdom Metazoa; phylum Chordata; class Mammalia; order Chiroptera; family Pteropodidae; genus Macroglossus; species Macroglossus sobrinus. The sequence continues at coordinate 221,751 of PVKZ01001594.1, forward strand.
GACCTTCTCTTTTCTGGACACATCCTCTCCACCCTTTATCTGTGTACCTCTGTACCACCTGAACTCAACCCCTAATCCCTTTGAGAGTAAGAACTATGTCTTACTTATTATTTTATTCCCCAAATATATTCCAGTGTCTGTGATCAAATTTCTTAAGATAACTACCGATAAATCAAAATTTCAGAATAAAAATTACATGAAAATGTATAGGAAGGATAAAATAACTTTTTAACCTTATAAAACAGAATGTCAACAGCCATAAATCTTTACCACTGCTTTATGGAGATGATAACCATCGAGGAATTGTGGAAGTAGGAAGTTCGCTGAGATCATCTAGATAAGGATTCTTATTTTGGATCTGAAGAATGATGTCGAGAGAAGTGATGTGACTTGTCCAAGGTCACAGTTGTTTCTTACCACAAAAGTCCATTCAAATGGTTTCCACAGTCTAAGTGTAAAGGAGATTAATATTGAGTAGGTGCATCAGCACATAAGGAGCAAAATGGAAGTGAGTGGAATATTTCTAGAAATGCCACAATTGATTTTCACTCATGTTTTGACAGAGGGATGGTTGTGGTGGAGTATATGATTGCAGTTACTATTTAAGAAAGTGATGGACTAACCAACATTAGTGTTAGCAAAGGATAAAAGAAATGACCGTCCTTCAGTCTAGCTCCACCTACTGATCTTAAATATTAACCACAAAGGGTTCAAGCTCAAGGGCATGAGCATCAGGTACTCAGAGTGCAATGCTGACAGCTTTCAGGAATGCAGGCCCAAAGAGAGACTCAGGAAATATCCTGGAAACAAATGGTCTTGAAGTGCTAGAATGGTCTTTCTTTAAAAGACCAAAACATAATCTAAAAATTTATTTTACATTTCTTTAGGATTATAAACCATATTTATAGGCAATTATCATTCATTTATGGAAACACATTTAATGTTTCACATGCTTGAGTTTTATATTTCTTTCTTCAAATATATAAAGACTTCATAAAGCTTTGACTCAAAACAAAGTCAAAGTACATCACATTATTTAAAACATTATGTCCAAATCTATTGCCATAGGAGGATAAAGAGAGAAAAGAAACATAACTGTAAATTTAAAAAAATGTACGAACAATCATAAACAACTAAGTAAGTGTGCTGGGTTCTATTCTGTACTTACATGTGCTCTTTCCCATCCTCTTAAGCCTATTAAACATTATGCTTGGGCTTTTGATCTATTTCATGTAGCAATTCCCTCCTCCCCATGCCTTTGCAAAGAAGAGTCAGTTAAAGCTAGTGCTAAGAAAAATATGGTTGATTACTTACTAGAACCCAAATACCAGTTTGCCATTTTAATATATCTTTAAATCAATTACATCACTTGTTTATATATTAAAGAAGTTTTAATTAGACTATTTTTTAATGAAGAGGACTGTCTTTACACTAAAGTAAATAGCTTATATTTATGAAGTCCATTTTTTATTTACAGAATAAAAGTGAACTTTGCTATAACTTAGCATAAGCAAACATGTAATTTCTATTCCCCTGAAGGATTCTTACAAACATCTTTTTCCTTTTATATTCAAAGGCAGAAAGCCATTGAGTTTACCAAGAGCATAGCAAAGCTATCCATAATGTGTGCATATGTCATTAGAATTAGGTTCTGCTATGTTTCCTGGGAGGCTAACACCTTTCACACCACCCTAAGCACTTTCAATCTTTAGAAATCCATTTACAAACTCACACAAATCATGTATGATTACACGTCTTCTTCTCTCTCCCATTGGGAAAAGCAAGAATTCTGCTGTGGGCCAAATAATGGACAGAGGTCATTCAGGGCCTGCTTCAGGGCTTAAAACTCTTTAGAAGAGATTAGCAAATAAGTGGGGAGAAGGCTTATGGAGAGCCAGACAGTAAAAACATTTAGCTTAGTTCTCCTAAAATGCCTTCGAAATTATGAAGCCTATGAACTGAGTTGCTACTTCTAGAATTGCCCCTATTCATCTTGTGGAGCAGAGCACTAGAATGGCTTGCCTACACATGAAATCACTGGGGCTCAGGTAAAAGAGAAAGGTGCTAGGCAGCTGCACTCCCATGCCCACGGGCAGTTCCTTATACCTGGTCTTCTGTAGTTGGATGAAAGGCAAACATATTTCTCTATTCATTATGAGATGTCAAAATGACAAAACCACTTTATCTCAACATTTTCCACAGCACTTGATACATAAGGAAGCTCAGAAACTGATATACTTGTTTCCATGCTCCACTCAGCTTCTTTTAAAGTCTTTTACATTCTGGTTATCATCACATTAACCTGTATTTCTCCTCCCGTCTGTGAGGAAGAGCAGGCTAGACAAGCAGGAAAGGAGTCTTCTGGGTCTGCACTTCTTTAACACAAATGATATGACCATTTACATTTCTGTTTCCTTTACTCTTTTTGCAACTAAGCAAATACAGAATGTGGATCTTTCCATGACTTCGGCAATTGTAAAACTCAGAAATTACTTGCCCTACTTTATATGGTAGCTGCTTCTAAGATTATATGTGTGTGTGTGTGTGTGTGTGTGTGTGTGTGTGTGTGTGTGTGTTTCAGCTCTTTTTTTAATTTTTAATTTTAAGTTTTAATTTTAATTTTTAATTTTTTTTATTTTTTAGGTGAGATAACCCTTGGTTGACCTCACAGATTGCAAGGACCTTGACAGCTTACAATCCCTTATTTTTTATTTTTATTTTTTACAACTATAGCACCTGGTCTTCCTAGATGGTCTCTCGTCCAAGTACTAACCAGGCCTGACTCTGCTTAGCTTCTGAGATCAAACGGAATTAGGCTTGTTCAGGATGGCATGGCTGTAGACTTCAGCTGTTTTTTAATGTTCTAATTTTCCTTTTCTGCTTTCCTGTTCCTCTGCCCTAAGACAGCAGCCTTATCTATGTTTATCTATGTTTTCTATGTTTTCATTACCCACAGTCTACTCTTTAAGGCATCATGAAAAAGCTACCCTTCCAGAAACATCTAATGCTTTAAAATTGCACTTCTGATTCAGTCAGGATCCTGGCAGAAAATAGATGCTACACTCAAAATGGGTTAAATAAAAATAATTTAATGGAGAAAGTATTTACTAAGTAGGTTAACAGTCGATGAAGCACCCAGGAATCAGTAATAAATAGAGCCAATGCCACCCTTAGGTCTAAATATGGGCAAGAGAAAGAAATAGTGAGCAGCACCAGATTCTAGTGAGCACTGGAACTTTGAAGGACCCAGCAAGAGGTTTCCCAGAGGAGAATGCAGCCAATTCTTAGGCTATAAAGTGAACTGTGGTGGGAGAAATTCTCCACCTTCCTACTACTGCCTGCCTTGGGCTAAACCTCAAGGAATCCAGAAGACCAGGGCTCTCAGATTATGTTTTACAATAGAAAGTGGCCTTTGGAGGCTGAGGGTCTTTCCAGCCCCTAGTTCCTCTTCTACCTCACATTTCATACCCATCACTGCTGTCCTCCCTGGACCTGCATTCTGTAGCTCCAGCTGGGCCCTGGAATACTGTTCCCTCCACATGCATATTTAGTCCTCCCTGACTCTGTGTGTCCTTGGGTGCCTCATCATCTTGTTTTGATTTCCTTAAACCTACTTCATGTATATTCCCTTTATTAGCACTCTCTTGATTAAACTTCTATTCCTTTGCAAGCATAGGAAGGTTGACTTATAAATTCTACCAGATGTGAAGGGCTGGCGGAAAGTGGAGGAAGGAACTGTTTCCCATCTCATTTCCTTTCTTTTTGCTTTAAAGAACAAACACATAAATTTAAGGTATTTTACAGATAAACAATATTTTTTACGATATGAGATTCTGTTTAATACCTTAACTCTTAGTGCACTACCTAGTATATGGTAGGTACTCATAAATAAATATATTGATATTCAAATATCACTATTTTCAAATAAATTCTAATAATAATTTAAGAGAATTAATAATATATGGTGGGACCTTAAAACCTCACAGCAATCTCATGAAATACTCACATTATAATCACAATTTTACAAACAAGGAAATGGAGACTCAGAGTAGTCGAGTAACTTGGCCAAGGTCACACAGTGAGTCTCTTGATTATGTGTGGTTTTGAAGCAAACAATCTATCTCCAAAGTACCTAATCTTAGCATAAGTTTATCCTGCCTTGTTTTATATAAAACTTTCTGCAGTACACATTATTAATATCATGGTAGTAGGTCTATGAGATCCGAGTTTAAAGACAAACAAGTAAATGACAAGGCTGCTCCTCAGGGGGCTGGTTACATCACATTAAGCTCACACAGGATGCATTGGAGGAAAGGCATTTCTACAGGTGATCAACCTAAGATAGTTTATAGAGCACGTGTACAGCTTGATCTCTGCCAAACATGGTGGGGGTGTGTGGCTTGTGGCAGGCTGGGAGGGTGGCAGATGGCAGTTCTTTTTTCTCACTGTTTTGGATTCTTCAGTCTTCCACAGAATGTGAAAGAATGTAGCTATGTTTGGAAATAGTCTCACCAAGTCAACAAATAAACCAAACAGATGAGGAGTGAAGGAGAAGCTTGCCTCAGTCTGGCATTGCTTTAGTTTCCAGAAGTCTACATTTGTTATAAATGGGGAGGCTAAAAAGCAGAATTGCTGATCATGAACATTTGACAATAAGATCACTTTGGCAAAACTTCATGTTGCAAACATCATACTCAATGATGTCTTTCTCAGCTCATTTTCTAAAAACAAGTCATTTCTGGCTCTGCTTGAAATTTTTTGATATTTGAGGATACAAACTACACAAAAACAACATACTTTCTAAGTTTTACATTCTTGCTTTTCAAAGTGTGACAAGGGACTCCCAACTTGGGTATCTCTAGGGAGCTTGTGGTAATGTAGGATTTGGGGCTCCATTCCTCGCTGCTAAAGCAGCATTTGCATTTTAACAAGATCCCAAGATGATTCCTGTGCACATTAAAGTTTGAAAAGCAGTAGGGTACTATTGGCAATGACCTTCACAGCTGGCCTCAGCAACTTAAGACTACCCATATCCTTCTGCTCCCAGAACTGGTACATCAGTCACTGTCCTCACCATTTCTACTTGCCTTTGGAAGGTGTGCTTCCCTTCTTCCACCAAGAAAACGCCTAATCTATGTTTTAAGTAACATTTCAATTGTCCTTAGTGACCTTTAAGCAAAAATTAACTTTCCAGTGTCTCTTCCCCCAGGCCCATTCTGCAAAGGCAATCACTCTTAACAATTTCTTTTGAAACTTTTCTGAAATTTTTGTATATATCCAAGTATCTGAAATATGTTTTGTATCTTTTCTTCAGAAATAACAACATACTATATATACATTGATGTATATACCTTGTATGCTTTACATAATTTATCTTGAATATCTTATTTTGTTATTAGAGTATTTTGGTACGTATATAGATAGATATAGCAAAAAAAGTTCTCTCAAATGATAAACACTTATTTCCAGGTTTTTTGTTTGTTTGTTTTTGCTTTTTTACCCTTCCTATTTCAAGCAATGCCAGTTTACAAATACTTTAAACACTTGTACAAGTTTTTCTGTAGGCTTTATTCTCAGGAGATGGCTCTGCTGAATGAAAAGGTATGTGCTTTTTAACTTTGGTAGATACACTAGACTTCTCTTCACCATTTTATACTCTAGCAACAATGTAAGATACCTGTTTCCTGCACCTTTGCTATAAGTAGAAATTATCAAATATTTTTCTTTGTTAACTGGGAAGTGAAATCTAGGCCAAGTCTTGACTTCATTAGGAGTTTCCAATAGGAGTTAACTAGGAGAAATATAAATTTATGTGGAGGTGAAAGAGAAAGTGCTTTCTGAGAAGAGGGGATATCATGTATAGACATGCAAGGTTGGGTCTGTGGAAGTGGCTAGAGTTTGGATAAATGGGCAGATGGCCCTATTACACAGGGCCCAGCACATCTGCTATAGAAAGAAAGAACTACATTCACCAAGAAACCAGGAGAATATGATATTGAGAAGCTAAAACTAAGTATTTTGTTTTTTCTTTCCACCAGTTTCAGAGAGCCATCTATTTTTGTCAGGGCACTGACTAATACTAGCAGCATTCTTATAATTGGCTTATTTGTTCCTAAAATCCTATTTTGACAAGGTGGGTGTGCATGTAGGAGGGCTGGCTAATTGTCAGGAAGACAACGTTTAGTAAATCTGGAGACCAAAACATTTCTTTCTGATTTCCTGATTGTGCTAATATAAAGTTTTCTATAATGTTTTTACTAGAAACTGCACATTTGAAACAAAACCTCTCTTACTACTACTGCCACTTTCCCTTCTCCCAACATTAGATGATTACAATAATATTCTTTAGGAAATTCTATATGGAAGATTGACATCTGTTTTGTTTATCTTGCATCTCTAAAAGAGAAAATTCCAACAAAACATTGACAACTCTTCTAGGTATCTTTCCTATTTCATTGCTTCACTTTTTAGACGTAAAAAATAAATATAATGCCACTTTATCGGAGGACTATAAATTCATTTTTTAAAAAGAATAATTTTTCATAAGTGAGCATATTTATTAAACAAGTTTTAGATCATGAGACATATGTCACTAATGATGCATTTTAGGGTGATGACAAAAATACCAGTATTAAGAGTCACTTATTTATTTCATTTATCAATGGATACAGGAAATACGACTATTAAGTCTAGTTATCTTGGATTTTGCTGTTATTTGGATGACCATATTCCAGAGATAAACTTATTTACACAGGATATTAGAATTTAAAAAAATATAAGGAATTATTTATTTCAGGCTCTATGTTGTTAAAGAATTCACATTAGCTTGGTAGAAATTTATTTGGCTTTATCTTTCTTCCCCAAAAAACTAAATAAAATCAGTGTAATTTAAAAATTTGTGTTTAAGTATTACTTGTCCCTCTAATAATTGTTCCTTGTATTCTGAAGAACAAATTTCTAAATTTCCTAAGCTTTTCAAATTTCTCAAAGCATTATTTACCCTGAAGATATAATTTGTTTAAGAAAAGCAGCTGACATTTTAGAATAAATAAGTAAAAAACCTCAACATCTGTCTAGCTTGTTATCATAGCTATTGCATTTTAAAAAGTATCTTTAGGGACAGAATGGGAAAGTCCAGGTATTCCTTTGTCATTTGTTAGCTTTATCCTGCCTAATCACCATTCTTGACTCATCAGTTCTTTGAACATCAGTCCTTGAATTTGACATCTTTTGAGTGTCAAATTCTGATATTTATATCAGTGTTTTAGTTGCTCAGAAAATACAAAGCAGACTCCCCGTGGCAACCCAATATATTTGGGAGTATGTGATGTCAAGTATTATAAACTATTATTTTCTAAAAACTTTTAATATGTGAAAGACACTGTAATAAACCACTTGACCTCTTTTAAAGTCGAGAAGATAGTATGGTTCTCATTTAGCAGCTGAAAAAATAGATTTTCAGAGGGGTTAAATAAATTGTCTGTGGTCACAGAGCTTCTATTATTGAATTTATTTCTGAATTAATATTCTAAAATGCAATAAAAGATCTTTTGAGCTCTCAAGTATTTACTTTCAGATCAAATAAAGTTGGAAGAGATTCTGTGATTTTGGTGTTGGAAAATTAGTATTTTCAGGGAAGAATTTATATTTTGTATTGGGAATAATTTTTCAAATCTGAGAAAGTCTTTATATCAAACCAAAAAAAAATGTTTTTCAAGTTAAATAAAGAAATTAGCATGAATGATTGAGAGTTGCAAGGAATTTCAAATATATTGCAATCATAAATGAACCCACTTCTTTTTTTTTTGGAATTGCATTTTTCCTTTTAGATCTCATTTGCAAGTTGCTATTAATTGACTGAAGTGAATACTGTTATGTAAAGTCCAAAACATAAAAGAACTAGATAGCAATGACAATTATTCAATATTCATTCAATAAGCATTTACTGAGACTCTATATATACTGGACACTATGACATATACCAGGGCATGCAGTGAAAAGAGATGGTCTGCTACTGTTGTTATACTTTGTCTCATGAAGACTAAGGAGACAGCTGGGTCAGTGCAGTAACTGCTAAAGCTCAAGTTTAGGTTAAACTGAATTTAATGTCATCCTTTAAGATAGATAATAATTTCATCCTCACAAAGATTTTGAGAGCATTAAGTGACAAAATACATGTGACTATTAGTATAATAAGTGATATGTTGAAATCATTCCATAAGTACTTTACTAACACATATAAAGAGTAACATTTTTTTTAATGCCTAGTCTGGTCTTCCCTAGGTGGGCTCCCATTCCAAGAACTGACCAGGCCTGACCCTGCTTAGCTTCCGAGATCAGACAGAATCAGGCGTGTCCAGGGTGGATGGCCGTAGACTATAAAGAATAATTAATTAAGCATATTATACAAATAAATGTATGACAAATCATGGAAAATGCTTTAATCCTAGCAACTAAAGCAAAAACTTGGTAACTCATATCAGCCCTTATTCTGAATGACTTTGGACCGTGAAGATTCTTTGAATAGTCTTTATCAAAAAATACTTAAAAATTATAATCTCCAATGTGCTCATGTTACATATACTTTTGAGTCTTGCCTTGTAGAACAGTGAAAAGAGAAGTAGATTTGGCATCTGGAGACCTTGAACTTTTATTTTCTTATCTGTAAAATGATAACTAATGGTACCTATTTTATAGAGTTGTTGTGGGTTTCAGAACAGATCATGTGTATAAAATGATTTGGAAATATAGATATAGTCATTCAAATATTATTATTATAAATATTTAAATCTTTGGAAATATAGTTATTGGGACATTTTAGATTGAGTCTCTAATTCACAGATATCTTAGAACAACACTTAATTTGAATTTATAATACAGCATATTAAAAAAATTTTTACCTCTTGGAAAGTGTATGTGTGCACATGTAGGCCTATCTGTTTCCACCATACATATCTGCTTCAGAAAGTGTCAGGACTAAATTGCTGACCTGTTTGAAGTAACAATTCATGAGCCGATATAATTTAAAATTCTAAGACTAGCATATAACATATGTAATTTTAAGGGCAGGAGCTATCATTCAGTATAAATTCTAAACACATAAAAATGAACTCAGACTCAATATTTGTTCTAGACCTATGACTTTATGATTTTATAACATGACTCCAACTGCTTTCTGTAAGGGGGAGATGGCCCAATACTGAAGGCCCTTGATCTTCTGAATTTTTTGATGGGTTTGGGCACTTACACCTGGGTATAACACCTGTGAAAAGCTGGACAACTGTGCATCCTAGAAGAAAAATTTGTAGCCCTTGGAGCATCTTTCAGGGAAGGGGTGAAGAGCAAAGATGGGAAAAGGAGGGGGAAGATGACAGAGAAAAGCTCAAAATCAATTAAACTCAAAAGATGATTGATATAGATAAATCTCTGGTGGAAACTAGTGACAGTTGGAATCTGGGTCATATCTTTAGAATAATAAGGTAGTATACATGGAACCAAGACTCCAGGACATAGAGGATAATGTAAGACTTTCAGTCCCTGAGAAGTTGCAGAGGGCTTTTGGACTTCTAGACTGTGAAATTGGTAGGTACTTGAGCAAATTACACCTAGATCTTCAAGGGGGCAACAAGGACCGAGCTTCAACCTGTGTTCTACCAGTAAGAAATATGTTTATTTATTTGTTATTTTTAACCTTTCTTCTTTTAAAAGAAGTAATACATTTGTTGTATTTTTTAATATAATAGAACTTTACACAGTGAGTTAATTTAGGCCAGTGGTTCTCATACATGGGGAGGGAATGGGAAGGTGTGAAGGGGTAGAAAAGGCAATTTTGCCCTCAGGGGGCATGTTTCATGTCTGGAAATATTTTTCATTGTATAACTGTAGATGGCTAGTGGTACCTCATGAGTAGAGGCTGGGGATGCTCCTCAACAACGTATGATGTACAGGACAGACTCCATAGCAAAGAATATCTGACCCAAAATGTCAAATAGTGCCAAGTTGAGAAATTCTGACTTAGGCCAACCTCTCATGATACAAATGAGAAACTGAACATCAGAGAGGGTCAATGACACATGCCAAGTCACACAGTGAGCAAATAGACGAGATAGGTCATTTAATGTTTTATCCAGCATGCTATGCAACTTCTAAAAGCTAAAAATATAACTGTTGGAAAAATAAAGCTTCTTATGGACAAACTTAAGCTTAAAATGTACTAAATATGCAGTTGCATATAGTACTGTTTAAAACAGTACTGCTTACATTAGGAAATCTGGGCAACCATGAAAATAGAGAAATTCATTATGTAATATGTATTTGATTGCATGTGGTAAAACCTATTTTACATAGTATTTAACCAAAATTCAGCTAGTAGCTCTCAAACTTTAGTGTGCTTCACAATCACCTGAGGAGCTTGTTAAAAGACAAATGGCTCCAGCCCAAGTCCAGGGGTTCTGATTCAGTAAGCTTCAAGCGAGACCTGAGAATTGGCATTCTTAAGTTCCCAGTGATGCTGATGCTGCTGATCAGGTCATACTTTGAGAGCCACTACCCTGTAATACTTACTCCATGAATGTAGTATTATACATTCTACATATTTATACATATTTTAATTTTATAGATATTTAAAAACATAATCTCACCAAAAAATGTAATCTCACATTAGCAGAGATTAATTAATAAAGCTAATTTTCATTTAGAGAAATATAATCTACAGATGGAAGACCCACAACTAACTTTAGACCTCATTTAACTCAAATCTCTTACTTTAGAAGTGAAGAAGTTAATATAACTTTTTAAGCTTTATTACCAAAAAAAGAATTGTTTTTTAATAATAGCCAATACAAAGTATTATGCTAAAATTATTTATGGACTATTTAAGTACTGACAGTGGTATCCTGAAGATATATAAACTCAAAGAGATTGTGAGCACAACTAAGTACTTATGCATTGTTTTTAATATTCATTTATGAGGAATATTCTAAATGCCAAACTGAATAAAACCTGGTCTGATGAGGTTTTTATGCCCAACCAAGTTATGGGGTAAATGCCTATTGACATTCATAATATGACATCAGGCCCTAAGGAACCATAACTGTCTCTTCAATTATTTGGGGAACATGTACATGTTTAATCAATTATTATATAGCATAAAATTATAAGCAGTATATTCCCATCATAAATAATCAATGTGCTACTGTTAATTATTATAATAGAATAAAAAGTAATCTAGAAGAAATTTATCATGGAAATACTCATTTTTATTCCTTTAATAAAAAGAATGCAAAAAATTTCAGATACTTAAAAACTACCTTTTTGCCTAGTGATTGTGTGCTAATTAACCTGCCTCATGCCAGTCTTCATTGGGAGACACCCAATTACTGAATATTCAACTTTCCATTTACATCATAAAGACAGTTTACATAGCTTTCATTTTACCAACTCACGACATCCTGTCCAAGAGAATGAACTTCTCTTGCCAAAGGAACACAAGAAGCTAAACCATCTCAAGAGTGCTGCATGTGTCTTCAGTTTTTTAAATATCCACCTATCTTTTAAATTAGGTGCCATCTGTTTTACCATCATCTCTGGTTAAATCTTATTAAAATTCTTTGCCCATATCACACGCTGCCACAATCTCACCCTGCTACTTCTCCAGGCTTTTCTGCAGGATTCAAAAAGAGCCTGCTATTTTAATTAATTCCCATACCAGGACACAGTGTGAGAGTCTAAAACAGAATCAGCACTATACTGTTTCTACTTTTACTCAGAGGGTGAATAACTGTTCATGTCAAACCTGGGATCATACCTGCAAGCAGCACAGTTTGAATCAATGCAGTTAACCCAGCATCATTCAGTGCTAGTATCGAATGGCGCTCTTACTGCAGTATTCACCTTGGGACCAAGTAGGCATGATTTATTATCTGTTGAAGTCCGTAACTGCCAGGTTATGCAGTCTCCATTCTCACGTTAGCAAAATCATGACAGAAGACATACAGGAAAACATCTAGCTCATTTACAAAGGTAGCGAATTTGTGATCAGACAAGAGCAACACAATAGCCAGGAACTGCAGTAAATCTCTTTGAGCTAATAGCCTCATCTAATAACACTCTCTTACAACACCTTTGAGCAAATGGATTGTATTCAGAGATTAAACAGTCAAATCAACATTCATACCTTAATGGTGAGAGATGATGCTTGATAAACAAACCCTAATTTATGATTCATTTACTCTTAAGTGTCTTAAAGCTAGAAGATTTACTATGCTTATTCAAACAAGCTGACAGAACTGGAATCCTCTCAGTAATTTCTCTCTGCACCTATCAGCATGGCTGACAGGCATCTGCCAAAACTATAGCATATAAACCACTGAATCATGCAAAAATATTTACCCCCAAAAGATGTAGTAAAAGCTCAGCTTCCTCCAGCCTCCATTGCCCCTGAAGTGTTAATCTGAAGGAACAGTTCCATGAGTTTTCACAGGCCAGCAGTGTGTCTCCTACACTTGACCTAGACAGCCTTACATAAGAAGCATCGGGACTGGGGAGCTCGCTGAATGTCATCACCAGCAAGAATAAGAAGTATTGGCAGCAGCAGGCAGGCGGGCAGGCTGGGAGTTTGCATGAAAATCATGAAGTCTTTCTTGTATTTCTTTTTTGAAATGTTTTGGAAGGAGAGTTAAGAATAGCTCAGAAACTGGTCTCATTCTTTTTGTGGGAAGAATGACCAGAAGCATAAAAGCTAAATCTTCCAGCAAGTGCAAGACACCTCTTTCAGTGTTTGCAGTAAACCTAATAGAATGAATTGCTGTCTGTAATGTGCCTTGACACCTAAAATGAAGGGAATGATAATGCAAAGTAATGACTCGAAGGCTGCCACGGAGAGCTTTGTCTACCTTTAACTCATTGTGGTGAGTATAGAGGAATGTGTGTGTGTGTGTGTGTGTGTGTGTGTGTGTGTGTGTGTGTGTGTGTGTAATGGGAGTAATAGTTGGTTTGCAGGATGATAACTAAAGTGTTTGCAAGGAGTGTTCATGTTCCTTAAACATCTTGTTGCAAGCAAGATGACAGCATTTTTAATCTTATATATCAAATTCACTATGGGGTGGGTTAAACTGGTTGTGCTCAATGTATTTCAAGTTCAGATATTTTCATGAAAACGATAAGAAAAGCAGGTTCCTCTCTGTGATGGTTTGCAGATAACTGTCAGATGTGTTAAGTTATCACTTCCATTGTCAATACTAAAAAGGAAAATCTGAATTTTGGCATTCAAATTTTGTATATATCCTTTTGTTAGACTTTGAAAGCAGTTTCTCAGATTGGGTTATTACTGTGCTTTTGAAATGAGCTTTGTTAGACACATACCTAGATATGGGAGATACTTTACAATAGCAAGTTAAAAACAGTGTACTCTCTGCATCTAATTTCCATTCAGTTATCTCAAATATCTACAATACTTATCCTTGAAAGCTTGAAATTATAAAACCAATCCTATACACTGATCCTGAGTACAGTGATATGGTATTATTAAAATAAGATGATATATTACTTAATTATATATTAAGTTGTGGTTTGATATGTGGATGCAGGCTAAGACATATAATTCTTGAGGCAATAGTAATAGAGAAGAGGCCATGCCTCATTAAGAATAATTTTAATGTGCTGCTCTTAGCTGGGAAACTTGTCTACTAATGCATCACACTGAGAATAGAGCAAGGAAATAAGAGAATTTTAGGTCCATGAAACAACACAATGATTTAATTTCACCTCATCATTTAAACCCCAAGGAAACTAAGGTAGAAAGAAGTTAAATGGTGTGCCTAAGGTGAAACAGAGAGAGGTGAGTGGAAAGTGATTTTCCTAATACAATATTTCGCCTATTATACTCCAGTAAATAATTGTCCTTTGATACTGGTATAAAGATATGCTACACAGTGATTTTTATTTTAATCATAGAAATGGCAGAAAACAAAGTGGAGTAGCACTAATCTGTTTTTAGCAATAACCTGGTTTTGGAAAAACAAGTTCTGTGGTGGATCAAATGAGAAATTTCATTCAATTATTTTTCACAACTAGTGAACATATTGGTGCAACACTGAATTAAATTGTCAAACTATGAAGGTGTGCAGAATATTAAGCAATGAACATCACTTTGGTGATTCAGACCCTTTTATTTTGTTAACATTGATTGTGGTGCTAGGCTTATTCATCTCATATAGAGCTAATGCCCATGAAATAACCCCAAAGAAGCAAAAAGCTGGAAAAAAAGAATGTTTTTTCTTTTCTTAAAAGATTTTGCCTTAATATTTTCAAATAAACTGAGCCTCTTAAAGTCAAGCAGTTGTTTTTCATCCTTGCATTCCTATCCCTAGCATAGTGCTTACTGTGTCCTCAACAAAAGTTTGCTAAATGAATAAATAGAGGAGTGAAATGCATTCATAATAATTAATGTATGGGAGTTGTGCATGTTATTGCTTAGTAGAGTTCCTTGGAAGAGTCATTTTAAGAAATATATAGAAATGGTTTATGAATATATTAGTTTAATAATTGCTAATATAAGTGAATGCTTCTGAAATGCTTGTTTGGAAACTGTTATTATAACAACTTTTTTAGCATTCTCTTTGCAATCTAATTGAGTCAATTTAATATAGATTTGACAGCTTATAAAAATAATCTAACTTTCACTAGGTTAACTAAAGAGAGATTTTGTTTTTCTCAAGTAATATTAAGGTCAAGTGACATTAAAGTAGGACTTCATAGTACTGGCAAACGCACAGTCTTCAGGGACTTCAACTTATTTTTCTCTCTCTTAGCCATCCTTAGCATGTGGCTTTTATCATCTGATTTGTTGCTTGGTGGTCTCAAAATGTCTGCTCCACCTTTGGCATCCAGACTACATTTCAGGAGGGGGAACAGGAAATGCAAAAGGCCAAAGGCAAGTTCCAGTTGAATCAGCTCTTTCTTCAAGAGCTTTCCCATATCACCTAGAGGCTTTGACTTATGTTTTATGGTTAGTTGTAACTGTGAAAAATGTCATTGCTCCTTCAGGGGAGTCTGGAATAATTGTGTTTTTAGTTGAGCCACTGTTACCCTCAATAAAGTTGGGGTTCTGTTTTTAAGGCAAAGGGAGTTTCTTCCCCAATATCCACTCTCTGTTAGTATGTAGTTTTGTTAGTCCTGGTAAATCCTAAAGCATTCAGAGTGATTATTTAGTCTAAATTAATTTATCTTTCAAAAGAAGAAAAAGCTTCTTCTCATTTGATATCTGGGTCTTTTATGGAAAAAATTATTCGACTTTTACTTGGGTAACAATGGGTTTATATCTGCACTATAGTCAAATGGACACGACGAGGAAGCTATAGACAACCTTTTCAAAATGAAAAGGGAAAATAATCCTACATGCTATTTCACCACTTATTCACACTACCGCCCAAATAAGTTTTCTAAAGTAGTTTTTCTCCTGAAAAGATTCTGACTGTGGAACAATAAATGAACACTGAAAGCTCTAACCTTTAAAATTTCGGCAATTATTAAGTAAAATGTTGTCTTACTAATTTAGAAAAGAGGCTTTTACTTTGTTTTTCTTTTCAGTTCTAACTGTTATCTTGCTGGATTCAGCTAGACTGAAAAGTATGTGGCTACTGCTGCTAGGTCATGGAAAGGCTTTGTAAGATACCCAATTTGTTTGCAAGAAAGCCTCTCTAAGCCCAAAGCTGTTTTTTGTTTTTTGTACTGAGACAAGAAATAATACTGACATCTTTTAAAGGAACTGGAATAAGATGGCCCCTCAAACCAAAGATTTTGCTTTAAACTTGTAGAGGTGCCTAGGTAAACTGAAATAGAAGCTCTCTAATTCTATAGGAAGAAATGATGTCATTCTTAGCTTCTATTAAACAACTTTAACATGGAAGGTAGTTGACTTCTGAACCCAAGTCATAATCACCTTGAAATAACCTATTCAGAAAAAAATGGATATTAACACTAGTCTCTACTACACTAAAAAGCCACATGAAGTATGGTATTAATTTTACTCACTTATATGAATGGGGGAAATTATTTGCAGAAAAGCAAAATGTATCCAGCCTAATTGAAGGCAGCAAAATTAAAATATTTTTGCTCTTTACATTAATTAGAGTAACACTTATTTTTGCTCTTTACATTAATTAGAGTAACACTTAGCAACAAATACACCCGAAAGTCTTGGCGGCTTAGCACAATGGAATTGTATTTCTTATTCATGCAAAGTTCTTTGTTGTTGTTCCTGGTTGGCAGATGGCCTTTCATGTGATCATTCATGAGTCCCAGACCTCTCTTTAGGTACTCAGAGTCATCTGAGAAATGAAAAAAGAGATCAGAATTACACTTATTTCTCAGCCACAAAGTTACACACATAACTGGTTTATATAGCAATGATGAGAAATAGTCACAGAGCTCTACCTAGATGCAATGGAAGGTTGAGAAATGGTGTTAGCTTGGCAGTCACTTCCCAAAAGTGGTCCTAAGTGATTGTGATCGCTAAGCTATCTCTGCATACCTTTCATCTTTGTAAGTGAACCATTAAAAATGTATCATCTTTTGAGATTAAATAAGAGAACTGAGAAGATGTAATCTGGGCTTAGGAGGATATCTCCACTTGTGTTGGTGGTATGATTAATTATATTTTGTACCTGAAAATGAGATCACATCTTTATTCTTCTACCCACAGAGATAAAAAAAATTTAGCATAGATTTTCAACTTTTTACACTATAGTTCTTGGGATTGAGGTCTATAATTTTACATTTTACATAGGTATCCCAAGTTACATCAGTTCCACATACTAAGAAACACGGCCAGTCTATATGAACCTTGAAAGAATGGCTTCTGAACTCATTCTGATTGTAGTGTCCAACTAATGTCTTGGCTATTATTCTGTATGTCAGGCAGGATGTCAGAAGACACTATACTAAGAAGGCAAACTTCTCAGAAACCCTCGGCAGACTTCTCTCTGTGTTTTATTGGCCAAAATTATTATGTGGCTACTCATAGGAGCAAGAGAGGAGACTGGAAAAGATAGCTTTCAAATTGGATTAATAAATAGTTCACAAAGAAGAAACTCATAGATGCAGACAACAGTATGTGGTAACCAGAGGAAAAGGGGAATGAGGGTGGGTAGAAGAGAGTAAAGAGGGTCAAATATATGGTGATGATAGGAAACTGGACTTTGGGTGGTGAACATGCAATGCAATATAGAGATGATGATTATAAAATTATACACTTGAAATCTATATAATCTTATTAACCAATGTCATCCTAATAAATTTAATGAAATTAAAAAAAAAGATGTTTCAAACAAAATTTGAATTCTCTTAATAAGCAAAAAGGAGAAAAGGAGTAAATGTGTCTGCCTCAATGTTAGTAGCCCAACTAATCATCCTGGGGTGATTATAATCTTGTTTTACTCTTTTGGGGGCAAATGAAAAAAGAGATCATAGTATTTTTTTGCGTGTGCATGTGAGTGTATGTATGCATGTATGAGAGAAAGAGAAAGAGAGAGAGAGAGAGAGAGAGAGAGAGAGAGACAGAGAGACAGAGAGAGACAGAGACAGAGACAGAGACAGAGAGAGAGAGAGACTGAGAGAGACTGAGAGAGAGAAAGAGAAGAGAGATTGAGAATGTGTTGATTGGTGCTGAGAATGAACCCTTAGGCAATCTAGAGACTGCTTTTATTTAAAGTGGTTCTGTAACCCAGCGCCTAACAAACCAAGGTGTTTTTATATTTACAATTTGCCTTGTCTTATTTTTTAGTCTTGAATTCCCTTCTGAACCCGTTAGGATATGTTCAGAGAAGGTTTTCTATTTAAACTAGAGAGAAGTGCCTTTTTAAAAAAGCTTTTTTTGTTTTTCTCTTTCTCAGTGCTTTTATTCATTAAATGTGTGCACATGTGTGTACACACACACACACACACACACACACACACACACACACTCTGCCACAGCTACCACCACAAAAATTTCTAAGCTTTTAAATAACAAGGACAATCAGCTAGGTCAGCGTTTGTGTGTGGATAGGAGAATGGGGAGGAGTGGGTACCTGGGAGAAATAGAGAGCCAAATGTTTAATATTTGTCCTTTCTGGTGTTTTCTCTTTTCTGAATGGGATCTCAGAACATTCAGTTCTGGTTCATTTGTTCCTTTTACCTCTATTATCTCTAATAGGGCCTTAAAGGGCTGGCACAATTGCACTGACTTTTCCCCCCAGAATCTCCAGAATCTACTTCTCGTCAGTCTCCACCAAGCTAGCCTTATTCAGGAACTCCCTTCTAGATCTATGAACAATTCTCAGACCAAATACGAAACAACAGTTTACTTTCCTACCCACTTATTCGGGTCAATGTTCCAGTCTCATTAAATTTCTTTCAGATATGAAAACTGTTTGTGCTATTTTATGCCTCTGTAAATTTGCTCGGGTTTCTCACAACAGATCTATTTATTAAAATAAGCAATATCTATGTTTCAAAAATCCAATTATAGTCCATGGTTTGACTTTTAAAAAAACAAATAGTAATCTGGTTACTACTTCGACTGTTCTGTACATATTTTATTAAATTTATATACAAGAATTACAATTATTTCTCTCTCTTGAGAAACTAGACATTGGTAGTCTATCTGAAAAAAAAATTGTGGAAAAGATATCTGTTATTAACAGTGTTTAAGTTTAATATTTTTGCCCTATATTATATAACACATTTTAGTTTCCTGAAATTTCACATTTGGTTTATTTTTTTAGTTTTATGATAACCCTGTGGTAGGTGTTAAATAGATTTCACCACCCTATCCCATTTCTCCTTTTATTAAAAAAATAAATAAAAGGATGGAGAAAGAGTGCACATAACTCTTCCACAATCTCACAGTCAGGTTTCTGACTCTTTCCTTCTAATTAATTAATTTAGATCGAAATTTATGTTTTCCCAGAATGAGCTTCTGCTCTGTTCAGTGTGCTCAGTAAAATTTCAAGTGTATCAAGCAATCAAAAAACATTTCTTGTTTACCACCCTTCATGGCCTCTGCAAAGTCTCAGGCATTTTTAGACAGAATTCCAAATCAAGACATCGTCAAACATCAAGTCTTGGCTCCTGCAGATGTTTTGAACATGAAAATCTGTGAGTACACAGAGCTCCAAACCAGCAGAGCTCTCCCTTTGCTCAAGGCCATAGTTCCCCTGGAGTCAAGAGTGAAGGCTGTAGGTGCTGAACCAGGCAGCCCAGAGCCATTTGTTCCTTTTACCTCATTTTTTTCCTACCCCCACAACTTTTCATATGGAGAAAGACTCGGAAAAATTTGACTTGCTTGATGCCACGTAAGTAGTAGTCTCTAGGGCTTGACCAGCCTACAGGAGTTCTTGACTAGAATCAAGTAAATAAAAATCAATTATTGAAATAAAGAATAAACAGCCCAGATTTTTTTGTAGTATAGCTGATTATAAAAAAGTTAAAATGTATTCCATTTAGCAAAACCTCTAAACAAGTTCTTCAGTGTGATATTATATAGGTTGAGTCATCCTCTTCTTACTTTATAACTGATGAAGTTGATGAGAATGATGGGCTAATGATAGATAAATGTTAATCATAATTTATATTTATATGGACATGCTTAATATTTTACAAAGTCATTCACATATTTGATCCCTATGAAACCTAGATCCTTACCAGATCCACATGAGATCTGTAAGGGAGTCATTTACCGGATTTCATGCTTCTATTAAGATGGAGCCAGGATGTAGCTCAGGTCATGGAATTCTACATGCAATGCCCTTTGCAGGATATTACACTGCAGGATTCTACTAATCAAGTGCAGGGCCGGCCAAATAGATGTGAGATAAAAAATGTGAGTGAGGAATGGCCAATTCTAACCCTCTTCCTGCCACAGAGAGTCTGTTTCACTCAGGCCTCATGCTAGACCTTTGGAAGAGAAGCTCAGGATTTCAGAGATGGGCTCACACTTATGAAATCCAGTGATGGACAGTTCTTCAGAAATGCCAAACTCTATTATTATTCTGACTAACAATTAGTCCCCAGATGATTTTTATTTTGGGGAAGAAAATCTCAGAAGTGATTAGTCAACTAGCTGAACAGCTGCAAATGTCTTCAAATTTGAAAACATGGCCCTCTTTGCAAAGGACAGGCAATAGGGCTCCAAATGCAAGCACATTTCACATGTGCAAGGAACTACTCTGTCAGCAAGCTTAATTGGGTAGAAAAAGTTTGCTTCTAATTCCAGTATTGAAGCATATTATAAATCAACCAATCATGAATTTGGAGGCTAGAAGTAATTTCGGTACTGTCCTACATGGCTAGCTTGACAAATACAAAAGCAGATAAAAATCTGACTTTGATTAGTGCTCTTTTAAAAAAAAAAAAAAACGTTTTTAGAACAAATTCTCACCCACAATTCTTCTTAACTAATACAAGCCAAATTTTAAATGTAATATGTTTAGTCTGATATTTAATTTTTAAGCCCTAGTAAATTATTAGTCTAACAAACAATAACATTTAATATGTAGTAATGACTATTAAAATCATGTAACCTATTTTATTTCTTAAAATAATTTATTTTATAAAACAGAGTGGAGGAAATATTACCTAAAAGAAATACCACATCTTGACAATATTCTGTCTATAATACTGGTTTCCTACCATCCAGGGCAGATTTGGGAGGGGGAAAATAGAAATAATAATGCCTCTCTCATAGGATTATTATTTTAATGGGAAAATAATATAATAGTAACTGGGCATGTGAAGGGTGGTCAATAATGTTCGCTTCATTTTTATTTCCCTCATGTAAAGATCGGAATTTTGATTCCTCGTCATCCAGAAAAGACTGTTTTTAGTCAAGTAAATCTTCAGATTAAACTAATTGGAAATCTTTTCTTTGAGTTTCTGTTTTTTTTTTTTTAAATATTTTTTTATTTTTACTTCTCTGTAACAGGAAAGTGGGAGGGCTGGAAGTATCTCTTTTTTCAAGAGAAAGCTCACTTTCAGCATGTGTGCTAACCAATGATACACTAATCTATTGAATTTTTAAAATATCTTTACTTCTGATATACTTAGCCATTGCTGTTTATTCACTCTAGCTATTAGCAAAGACTATTTTTTGGTTCCTTATCCCCACACCTATCTTCTAAAACATATAACTCAATCTTTTTGAAATGTTTAAGGTCTGGGAATATATGATATTACGCTATATGCTCAGATCAGTGTTGTGTACTGGAAATATAAGCACTTTGGAATAAACAAAAAATAAGAGTGCTTCCTCCTTGGGTAATCTGAGATATTTTCTTGGGGAAAAATAGCATTTGGATAGGGAAAGTGGAATTGGAGATATCACAGGGAAGAATAAAGTGGGTGGAATAAAGTTAATCCTCCTTGATGAAAAAAAGAGAAGGAGAGGAATATTCCAGAAAGAAGAAATAGGCCAGTTTATCTGAAGCTGAGGGTTTATGTATCATGATTAATCACAGAAACAGTTGCCAAGATTTCATCATTAAAAAACATTCTCCGGGAGAATTCATCAGGTTCTATTGTCTATTAATTTCTATTGATGCATTTTATTTAGCATCTTTAATGACAGAGGACACTTTTTTAAAAAAAATGAAGGCAATAAGCAGTTCATTAAAGAAATTACTTCTGTGCGATATTTTAAAACTAAGCAATGTCACCACCCCAAGTAAATTATGGGTCTTTAATTTGAGTAATGTTTGCAGTGCCCTTGAAATTTCTAACGATATGACTTGACATTTTTACTTAGTACTTGTCAGTTGATAGTATTTTATCATTTTACATTTATTATTTATCAAGTAATTATGAAACAAGGCAGTCTAGTGCTGTGTTTTAATTTGGAATAAAATACAACTTGGTTTTTAGTCCTACTTTTACCATTAAATACTTTTTTCTTGTATGACCGTGAATGTATTTCCCATCTGTGAACCTGTGTAATTATGTACAAAATAAATGAGTATAAACTTAAATACATTTTAATTTCTTCAAGTTTTAAAATTATGTTATATGCTTTCAAAAACTCCCACAGTCCTCTATTATTTTTATTCTTTTTAGAAACCACATTCATGAATGGGATCTGCGCAGTTCAAATATTTTGTTATTCCTTAAGTAGCAAGAGAATGTTTCAAGGGCTACTTAGCAGCGTTTGGCCCAGTTAAATCTTAATGTCAAAACCAACATCTTAACAAAACTTAATGAGATAAAGGATCACTTTTAAAAGGAGGTCTTCTTTCTGCTCCTGGTTGGGGCTTGCAAGAAATCTTAACATTCATTACAGCACATCATGAGGCTTTGCTGTTCTAAAGTATACCCACCCATATAATCACATTTGCCATAAATACCCTTTTATGAAAGATAATAATGAATTTAAGCCTCACCACTGGAACTGGAGAGGGGATGCGGCCCTTATAAAGACTGTGTGCTGTCTTCCATGTTGAAGATATATCCCCAGGAGGCCAACAGCTGATGGATAGTTGCCCCATTTATGAGTATAGCCAAAAAGTTCCCCTGGTAATATTACTATCACTCTCAATTCCCCATCAGGAAGACTGAGCTTTCACTCTTTAAGCCTATGTGTGTTAGAGAGGACATCTGCAGATATTAACCAGCACAGACAACTGATTAAGCTGATGCATCTCTATCAACAGAAACTATGAGAGAGGGGTGGTTCTCAGAACCCCTACAAGAAAGCCCACAATAGGCTCTTGTATGATTATAGTTCTGAGAAATCTTATCAGACATTTTCATAAGCTCAGGTCCTATATGGACATGTAATTCTATCTATACATAAATAAATAACATCAGTGCTAATAGTACCTACACTTTTTGTTGTGAGGTAATTTTGTCCTAAATGTCTATTGCTATACATTTTTAATTCCCTTCAGAGTAAATAGAATCTTTTATTCACAAAGAGGGTAATAAAAGATGAAACCCCTTTCTTCTGTTTTTCCATTTAAGAAAAACAAATTTATACACTTTTTTTAAGGTTTGAGAACGTAAGAGATCCTATCTCTATTCTACAAAGCAGATTTAAATTTACTAATTTCACTTTTTAATATATGATACAAACCAAAACAAGACTCTGATTATAAAAACTATAATAATAAACCCACATTACATGATCATTTGAACTTAGCAATGATAAAGAATTATAGTAAAACACCTTTAGACAGGTCTGGATTATGATTCTGGCTTTATTAGTTAATAGCATGTGATTTTTGGAAGTTGCTTAAATTTTTGTTCTCACCTATTAAATGTGAATGATAATCTGAAATTATGAGATGATACAATGTTCTTGGCACATTAAAGGTATTAAAAAAAAAACACTACTCTTCTCCCCTCTCTTCCTTAATCAAGTTGTAAGCACAGAGTAGGGATTTAATGAATGTTTCACTAAAAAAGAAAAATTTAGACCTCACGATTTTAGTCCAGGCCTCCTATTTTCTTCATTTTCTATACCTTCCTGAGCAATTGTCATCTTTTGTTAGCCACAACTAACATCTTTATACTAATGGCTCCCATATTTATATTTCTGGTCCATATCACTTTTTCTGTGATCCAGACCCTTTATAAGCTTTTTAGTAATTTCCATGTACATGCCACTGTTAAACGCACTTTACAGTTTCAAAACTGTGTATAGCTGTGCTCTCTCTTACCACTAAAAAGTACAGTAACAATCAAACATTTGGCTTATCTTGTTTTGTTTCCTATCATAGGTACCCAAGATAGAAATTTGGGTTATAGCTTGGATTCTTCTCTTTCTTTTTTATACTCATACACCAAATCCTGCCTTCTTCTACTTCCTAAGCATCTTTCAGATCCATTTAACATTCTCCATTTTTACTGCCACTTCCCTACTTCAGGCCACCATCCACGGCTGCCTAAATTTTTGCAACCAACTTTTACTTGGTCTCTCTGCATCTATTAATGCTTCTTTCTAACCTGTTGTTCATCTTACAGCCAGAAAGACCATTCTAAATACACACTGAACTCTGTCTCTCCTATGCTTAAAATCTAGGCTTACCAATGTTTTAACATGGTTTACATGATGTATTCTTAACATGCTCTATTTGCTATGGGATATACTCCCTAGACCCCTTGAGTACTAAAGCATTTGGTACTCAAGTTGAAGCCAACTACTCTTAATTATGTCCTCTTTGGGATATCAGCTGAAAAGAACTTATTGCACAAGGTCACACCCTTCTCTGGGCAGCCTCTATCTAACGACAGCTCCGTTTAGAGGTATAAAATTTCAGCCTCCTTATTCTAATTTGAGACAATTCTGAAGGTCCATCTCAATTTCAGAGCTCCCTTTGGGACTGGCTGAAGACTTTGTTTTGACCGTATTACAGCCCAACTTCTCCCCTGCACAGAGAGAAGTTGGGCTGTAGACTGCCTTTACTGCTCCACAGGATTTGATATTGAAAGTTCTCCCTAGTAAACTTCTTGCATGAAAACTGTGGCCTCTATGTGTATTTCCCAGAGAATACATCCTTGACATGAGGCTCTTCTATGAACTATTTAGCATTTCAGCTTTATACTTCTTTCCTTTGTACTCTATTCTTTATCTAGGCTGACATAATTTGAGTTCTTCAAATATATAGTGCTCTACCTTTGAGCCTTGGCACTTATCTTTTCTTCTGAGCTCTCCTCTCCCTCATTCCTTTGATCTTTGCCTAAGTGTCACTTCCTTCAGGAAGCGTTTCTGACCCAGATTCTAGATAAGTACATTTCCTTTGTGTTCTCCCTGTATTTCCTTCCTTATAGCACTCACCATTTCCACGTTGTATTGTTATAGCCCATGGTCATGTTCTAGTCCATATTATTGACTGGCTATAGGCTCTGTGAGGAAAGGTAATTATTCACCATTGTATTCCAGTGCATTCAGTGTTTGTCTTATGCTAGTCTCTCAAAAAATATTTGCTGAATGACTGAAAGAATGAGTGAATGAATGAACCATTATTTAAGATTTTATTTACAGTGGTTAGAATTAAGATAATCATGGAAGAGGAATTTATGTTTAAGAATGATCATAAGTATTTGGATGAGGACTTTAGTTTTTACTGAATATACTCATATGTGTCAATTCAGACACAAATAATCATTAACATATATCTCACTAAAATGCATGTATTTAAAAAAGGCCATATGCATAGCCTTCCATAGAAATTGCTTTAAAATGTTGATTTGGCTTCTGCTAAGAATTTATGTCTAACTACATTAATATTATTTTTTAAAAAACTCTTCCAGAAAAACGTGACTGGAAAAATTATCAGAATTTATAGTTATACTATTTTTCTCCTCTTTTTCATCTACTTTCCTACTATTCCCAGTAAGGGCTGTCTGAGAAATGAAGGCCCAGAATTGATCAAATCTTGTTAGGGTGGTGAGTTAAGTAATTAAGTGGTTCAACAGGTTGGGTTCCCTGAAAATAGGGTAGGCTCTTGTACCTCACAGCAGTCAGACTTTGAAGCTCCCTTGGGGAAGAGGGCAGAACTTCTTTTCCATTTCCAAGTGAGGAGGGCACTTCTGATAGACTAGGGCAATTCTTTAGAAAAAAGAAAGGCTAGGAGCTTTCTGTATCAACATTGACGGCAGCTGGGAGATCTACACCGTTCTGGTAAAGGAGTTTGAGCGAGGATGACAGCCATTACACTAGTTCCCTACCTCTGTGTCTGTGTCTTGAGATAATTGCAGACTATCCATGCTACTTGCTGTCTGCCTTATTTAGATCTCACTTCTTTCTTCTGGAACAGAGTTAAACCTGTGCCAGGATTCTCTCCATTGTCAGAAGTTATCACTAATTTTCTTAGAATTTACAGTTAGTTTATATATTATAAACATAGTCTATTTCTAAATTGAACATATAAAATAATAATTCTAGCCCAGAATTTAATAATAACATCCAATTTACCATAATTAATTATTCATTTAGATATGAGGAGAGAATTGTGAAATCTAGCAGATTCTGCCAAAGTTTGTTAGGGAAAAGAGAAGTCCCAGTATTATCTTTAAATTTTTAAAATATGTGGGACCATTGCTGGTATCTGTGGAAAATCTGCACATAATTATGCATTAATTCCCAATGAAACAGAAAAAAGATGAATTGGTGGTAAGAATATTTAAAGTTTCTACAGTGAGAGAAGCCATATCATGGGTCCACCTCCCATTTAAGTGCTTTGCTTAAGAAGTGTATACTTGTTCACAAAAAGATGTCAACCTACCAATTTATAAGTTTTATACTGAGGGCACAAGAATTTGCCCTTAACCGATATCCCAGAATATTCATAATTTAGACCCTTGTCAGAAACTGTAACATTAAACTGTTTTCTGACTCATCAAAACCTAGAGAAGTAAAGTTTATAGAAGATGCTCAGAGGGCACGCAGTTTATCTACAGTGTTTCCAGCCCCCATTATTGAATAAGTAGAGAGCTTTATCCAGGGACCACGTTGCTTTTTGCATTCAATACAGAAACTCAGTAGAAGCACACAATGGTTAAATTCTACAGAGATTCACCAGTTTGATTTGATTATGAGCCCATCATTTTCAATGATGTCAAATCGTAAGAGGCTATAGTTGAAACCATCACAGTATCTGTGAATAGTATGACCAAATAGTTGTAGTTTAAAACTAACATCATCTAAATGTGCATCTTTTGGACAAAAGAGAAACAAAAACATAATCCAAAGTGAAAATTGGCTTCAGACAAGTTTAGAAAGGATTTTATATAAGATCAAGTAGGTCAATCTGAAAATATATGCAAATCACTACCTAAATACTGACTATGAAACTTAACACATAAATTGCTAAACTAGAAAGTAGTTGGACAATTTTTGCTCTCTGGGGATGAAAACTTCCAGATCCGTGCCCAAGAGGTGGATGCCTGGTTAACTTCAGTGGCTAGACACTCACTCTCATTATTGAAAGCCTTGATCAAGTGGCTCACTTGTAACTCTGGAAGGTGAGATCTGGGGGAAAAAGAGAGGACCAGGTGGCCAAGTTTGTCCATCCCAGAGGGCTTCGCTCACCTTGGCCAAGGCAAAGTCTATCCTTGTCTCTGGGAGGAAAAAAAAGTATTTTAAGAATCAAGCACAGGGAGCCTATACAAAGTAGGGACAAATTAACAGAGATTTCATGGCATGTATGGTAAACAGATTTTTAAAGAAAAAATTTTTAAAGATTTTTAAAAAATTTTAAAGCAATTTTGTGCTTGTGCTTAGAGATTAAACATTTTTCTTTGTTTTTGCATAGAACTTTTAAGTTGACTCAAAGAGAACACAAATGATCTTTAGATTTTTATCAGAAAAAGCCAAAAGTAAGTTGACTTTAAGGTTATCTTGCAGCATTAACCCTTATATTTACCATACATGCCATGGAATCTCTGTTAATTTGTCCCTACTTTGTATAGGCTCCCTGTGCTTGTTTAAGCCGTGGAAGCTGCAACTGACACAGGGTGGCCAGAGAACATGAAGGCCACTGAAAGGAGCTTCTCTCCTTTTGGTCATCACATCTGATCTCACATGAAGCATTGTGTTACAGGGATGAGAAGAGTATTACATTTCCACATGACAAACATTGACCAGGGGTTGACAGGAGAGAGGAAAAAGCCAACAGGTAGATTTTCTCTTCTTTCTCTCCTCTTATGGACCATTTCAAAACATAGTGCTATTATACAGCCTGTCCAGAGACATTCAACACGGATAAATGACCAGTTATGTCTCTTGGTGGAACAGGTCAACCTTTCAGTAAGGTGTTTCACTAGTGAACGAATCCAGCTTAGCTCTCTCCCACCCCTTCTTTACAGTCACTGCTTCTCATATCACCCCAACTTCCTTTCATCCTAGAATTTACCACTACTGGAAATTATATTGTTCATTTATTTGTTTAGTTTTACAGAAAGCATTTCAGATGCCCTGCTTCCTCTCACCTAGCACACATACACTAGAGTGTACGCTCAGGTGAACAGGGGTTACTAGCATTTTGTTCAGCACCTGACTCATACTAAATAGATTAAATATTTATTTCCATTGTTTAAATTCAGCACTATCATTCTGTAAGTTGATTTTAAAGTTCTTTCATCTTAGAAATGTTATTCTGAAACCTCAGGCAGATTTAACCAGAAGTCAATGAAGGAAAAATAAGCTTATAGATTACTTCTTTGATCAGATTACACTACTAACAAATGAAATAATATTCAGCTACCTATTTAAAAAAAGTTGGGTAAGATCCTTAGGAAGAACTAACTGTTCATTCATTAAAACTCTCATATTGTGTTACCACTTACCATCCTTTTAAAAAAGCATGTTATAATTTAAAACGTATCAGGATTTCCACATTTTGGTGGTTGATGTTTTCTATGTCTAGTAGAAGTGCATAGTCTTCAAGTTGAGATAACCCTAGTTTTACTTTTTTTAGAGATAATGTTTGAGGTATTTCTCTGCAAAGTTTAAGACTGAGATTCCCCAAAGCAATCTCATCTAGTTCATTGCTCTACTGTAACCTAATAGATATTTTTTCCATTGCTGTCATCAGAAATTTGACATTATCAGATAGGGAAGCAAGAAGTACTGTTGTCACAGAGGCTGAATGTTGGCTTCAGCCTAGTATTGACACCTTTGTACAAAACAGGTTCTAACTACCAGATGACAAAGAAGTCAGAGTGGTTGCTGCCACCAAAAACACCTTCTTGGAATTAAGAACTCAGATCAATAATCCCAAGTTCTGGAAACTACAATGAGATTTCTGTTTCTTCTACATTTATTTGTTCACCTCTCCCCACATCCCAAACACACCTTTTTATGTACCTCCCAAAAGTAATATTAAGCAAAAGACATCACCACAGAACTTCTTTGTTTTTATAACATGCTTCCTTTATTTTCTTGTGGTAGAAAGTGGTCTATGGTAAGTATAGTTGCTAGCCTCCACTTTGGCTTATTGTTTGCCGATGGAATTAAAAACACTTTCCTGTGCTCTTTAATCTAGTATTATCACTCCCTGGCCATGTTTAGTTATGTGTAACTGCTTTAATATCTGCCAATAGCCATATCCATGTTAAACAGTGATTGTGGGACATGTAAAATGTTTCACCAGTGTTTTGTCTGGAGTCTCCAATGCTATCTTTATAGAGGAGAACTAAGTACAACGTACTGGATATTTTCTGTGTACACTGGATGTAATATTTAAATATAGTTGTTGGGAAGGTGTAACATTCAGATGTCTGCTCTGTATTTTTATTTGTTTTTTAGTTGTACTCTAATTATAAAGTGAGCTTCACTTTGCAGTAGAAGGTATCTCTTAAATTTCCTTTTATTCCATGGCTAGTTGGTACAAAGGAAAGGGCAGTTGTAAATCTGCCCTTTATTATCTTATCTCATAATTGGAATGTCGTAAAAATGAAAACTTCCTTTTTTTTTCCTATTTTGTAGTTGTTTTGATCCAAGAAGTAAAATAATTTCATACATATTAAAATACTCCTTAGTAAGAAATTAACAGGTATTAATATCAATTTTTAGGAATTGAGCTCCAAGTATTAAATTATGAATTAAAAAGTTCTCATCAGTTTAGTGATGCCTTTTCTCTAACTGAAGTACCGCTATATGCCCTTAAAAATGGGACTGTCATTATCTTCTCATTTCTCATGTTTATCAAAAATAATTGAGCAATGCAGTTTGCATTAATGTCATGGCTAGGTATTGAGCCAGAGGAGAGAAAGAGCAATCAGGAGGATTATTTTATAAACTATATAAATGTCTAACCAATGTATCTAATTGAAATAACAAAATAAAATTCTAAAAAATTTCAATTTCATAATTTATGAAGAAAAATTTTAGCAAACAGAGAATAGAAAAGAACTCCTTAGTAATGGATACTGAGAAAAATAAAAAATAAAAATTGAGCAACTACTCACTGGTTTTTGACTCTGCTCTACATCCTAAGATAATAAAACACTGATTTTTCTTTTCTCCACTTCTTTATCTTCCAGTCATCTTCTTTCTCTGTTTGGGTTTATTATATTCACTCAGAAAATAAAGTATCTTGTTTGGTTCTGAACAACATGTGCAACCAATCATTCTTTAAAGTGTATTCATACTGAGACTAGTTCTGTCCACCCAAAAAGAATCTTATTTTCTCAGTAACTTTTTTTCTGTTTTAAAGAAGACATGAGAGTTTTGGGGTCCACTGCTTAGAATAATCTTCTTACAGAGTAAGCTTTGTATTTATTCTTTAAGATAATAGAGGCAGTTAAAAGTAACACAAAGATGGAAAATATATACTATAGATAAATTATTCTTTTTAAAAATTCACATAGCAATTTGTAGTTTATTGATTTTCAGGTTTAAGGTATTATTCTTTTTCCAAAGTAAAATTAGTTGATAAATGTTTTGTAAGTTTATGAATAGACTCAGATACAGAATAAAAAAATAAGCATTTGTGTTTGTTCAGTGATTCATGAGGAATAAGTGGGCAGCTTATCTGACCCACTGCCTGTGTTCTTGAATACAATTGTGAGCAACCTACATGCTACTTGGGCACTAGGGATGCATGTCAGGTACAGTATTGTTATATTTGTTAATTTGTCCCTCTTCCCCTTCACCGTGAGGCAATTATATTTTACCCCCAAAGCTTCTGTTCAATGTGAATCAGTTAAAATCTTTACCAACATGACCTTAAGGAGTATCCAAGTTGACACTGAGGTCTGGAAGTTGAAAGTATTCTCACCTGGCAATCTGCCTGCTCTCTGCATTCATAATTAACCTGATTGTGTTTCCTGCCCAAAAGCTCATACTCAAACTTTGGGGCCAAGTCCCAAGGTTAAAATCTTAGTGTGGTATTCCTATTTTAAAGAACACCTTTGCCCTATAATCATTTCACCTACTTTATGTCTAAACTGATTATAAATTTCATTCACTAGAATGAACCTTGACCTATGAAACCTCACAGTTGTATTTATTGGACTATAATGTACGTCAGTTCTTCCAGTTGTTCTTTATTTAGAAGTGTAGTTTCCATTATTCTCTCTTTGGTTAGAATGCCAGGATTTATTTTGGGCAAGATTTATGGACCTCATTTTATGAATTCGAGGGGTCTTGCTTTCTGCTGGTCAAGAGAAAGAGCAAATGAATGACTCAGATTGAGCCAACTGGACTATCTCTCTCTCTCTCTCTCCCTCAATGTAGAATTCTGAGAATAATTAATATAAGAGTAGAAAAAAACGGTCTGAACCTATTCATTTTGGTAGTGGCACTCTATGGGTCTGCTACTTTAGATCTTTTGAGACTTGTTCATCCTTTTTTTCTGAGTCCCCTTCTTCAGTCTTCTCATGAATTTTAAATTACAAAATATCCTTATGTTATTTTCTCTTTAAGTTAGTAAGAGTTAATTTTGTTGCTTTTAACCAAAGAATTCCATCTGTAATATGTTGCTTTATTGAGTGTAAGTTTGAATTCTATCTCTATTCCTTATGGATTTAATCAACATAATTATTTCTGAATGTGTATTGGGTAAATTTGGGTAGATTTGGGTAAATTTTGATGGTTTTAAAAATGGTTTAAGAGAGGGACATGATAACAACTTGAAATTTAGGCCTAGTTAAAAAGAAGAGTACATTTAAAATTATATTTCTGGTTGTATTTGTTTGGGTGCCTATAAAGAGTATACTATGTTTGCTTAAGGGGAAGGGAGATAAAATAAAAGCTCCACGTCTCCACATGAAGAAAGATTTACTTGCATAGCCTAATGAGGTCATATTATATACAACCATAGAAAGTCAAAAAATATAAGTTTCAAGTAAAAATGAAACCACAGTACAAAAAATGCCATAAGACAATCATAGGAGTCATTGCCAAGTGAGGACAGAGATAACAAGTGCTGTGATGTTAGAGAAAGGTGAGACACCTCTGCATTGAGATGATCTAAAAAAGTTTCACAGAGGCCTGGAGCAGATTAGATTGAACTGGGCCAAGAAGGGTGTCTGGTAGAGAAGTGTTGTTAATTTCAAGATATCTTCCAACTCTGCAAAGCATGCCAAACCACAAGAGAGGACAACTATAGAGGATACATGATAATAATATTCCCAAACAGGCCTCTGGCACACAGATACCTCACTCCTTTTGCATCCTCCAATTCAAGTCTCACATTAGCTTTCTGACTTTCTGTTTGCTCAGATCATTTGACTTGGAATCTTATTTGATCAAATCTCAGACCTCTTGATTCTTCCACTTTACTTGCAGGCTGAAAATCTCCTTCTTCCTCCAATATTGATTTTAGAGTGTTCTCATGGTAATGCCCTTCTTCCAGTTGGCTCTGTTTCTGACATAAACTGCCCTTTTGAGCAGCACCTCCTGGGTACATGCCAGGCTTCTCTCCTTTAGAGTCCCCAAAGGTTGTACTCAAATAATAGTGAGGACTTGGATAGACTGAAAGAAAGAGACTCCAGAGTGGTAAAATGTAGGCAATATAATATGAGGTCAAGGGTAGATGCAGAAAGGTGTATGATATATTCAGGGGAGTAGCTCTGACCAATTGCGGTGACAAGGCTGAATAGGTAAACAGTGCAGAATTAAAATGACAAAGTATATTGGAATTGATAAGAATGATAGAACAATAATCAGTGTGGATTTTTATCTGGTAGGTAATAGGAGCACTCAGATTGTTTCTAAGCAGCACCATCTATTATAAACATTGACTGGATTTTAGAAAGATTAATTTGGGAAAGTTATGACCAATAGACTAAAAACAGAAAACTCTTGCATCAACCTATATATTAAGAGATGAGATCTTTGGCTAGGTGGTGACAGCAGATAAAAATAAGTAACTGTTGTAAGAGGCATAATAATGTTCCTAAGACCCCAAGTGGTTTTTATTGTTCCAGGCTTATGTAGACTAAATTACCAATAATTATTCTATAGATTTCAGAGCAAGCCATGATAAAACAAAAGGATTTTTACTGTTTTATCCCAATTAATTGTCAAATGTAGTCTGTTTCTTCAAATCTTTTCTATTTGAGATGTGCAGATGTAGAATAATTAGTACTGTCACCAGAGTGGTGGCCTAGGAGACCCTGGCCTTCATCCTTCCACAGATAAACAGTTAAACTTCCACAAACACACACAACTCTGAGAGAGCTCAGGATTCCACTTAAGGAAGTTTAGTAACACCTCAGAACAGAAAATCTGAGAACACAAAAGGGAAGGCAGACAGCTTCATTTTGTTTACATCATCTCAACCTCCAGGCTGTCACCGCCCAGTGCTAAGAGGTAACTCTGCAGATAGAAAGAGAGTAGGATGAGGACCAGCTTCCCTGGCCTTTTGGGGCACTGCACACGGGACCTACTTTGGTTTTATTGAAGAGACCAGCAAAGCTGAGACATGTAGAGATGGCTAGAAATAAGGAAGAAGAGTGAGAGCTACCAATATCAGCTGCATAACTGGAGCTATATTTCACACCTGTTACGATGGCTGCTATAAAAATAAAAAGAATAAAAAATTCCAATAAGGGTGTGGAGAAAAGGGAACCCTGAAGCACTGTTAGTGGAATTGTAAGTTGGTACAGGCACTACAGAAAACAGTGTGGCGCGTCCTTAAAAAACTAAAAATAAAACTATCATACAACCCAGTAATCCTGCTTCTGTGTATGTAATACATCCAAAGGAAATGAAATTACCATCTCAAAGAGATAACAGTATCCATTTTTATTATATCACTATTCACAATAGCCAAGACATGAAAACAACCTAAGTACCCATTTTGGGTGAGTTCATAAAAAAAAATGTGACATGTATATATAATGAAATGTTATTTATCCATAAAAAGGAAGGAAATCCTGACATTTGTGACAATAAGGATGGACTTTGAGGGCATTATACTAGGTGAAATAAGGTAGACTGAGAAAGACAAATACTATATGATCTCATTTATATGTGATCTCTCGAAACATTGAGCTCATAAAAATAGAGATTGGAATGGTGGTTGCCAAGGGCCAAGAAGAGGGGGCATGGGGTGATCTTGGTCAAAGGGTACAAATTTCAATGAAAAGATGAATAAGAAGATCGAATGTACAGCATGGTGACTATAGTTAATGATACTGTATGCTATGCTTAAAAATTGCTATGAGAGTACAGTTTTAATGTTCTCAAATAACAATAATAAAATGATAATTATCTGAGGTGAAGGTTGTTTATTAACCTTATGTAGTAAACATTTTACAATATATACATGTATCAAGTTATCACATTATAT
Source organism: Macroglossus sobrinus (assembly GCA_004027375.1). Classification (NCBI taxonomy): domain Eukaryota; kingdom Metazoa; phylum Chordata; class Mammalia; order Chiroptera; family Pteropodidae; genus Macroglossus; species Macroglossus sobrinus. The sequence continues at coordinate 256,022 of PVKZ01001594.1, forward strand.
ATACCTAAACTTATACATTGTTATGTCAATAATATCTTAATTTAGCTGGGAAATAAAGAATGATCAGTATTGTAATATTATTGTAACTTATATTCTAAAGTTTATTTGATGAAGGTTTCTTCTAGATAAAAATATTTTCTCCAATTTTAGTATAATTTTAAGCATTATATTGTAAGCATTGGCTCCTGTAGAGAGGGTAGTTTGATATTATTTTTTAATGGTTAAAAATACATAGTCTTCAAGTATCTTTAGGAATTTGATGTGAATCAGGTAGGATGCCATTTACCTAGTCACTTTGTAGTTTCGATTACAGCTTTTCAATATCCATTGATTGAGGTAAGGGAAGCACATAAGTCTCTGAAGTGAGACTTGGAATAAGATATTATTTATGTTGCTGTCATATTCAGGTAGATAAATACCCTATCATTTTCTATGCATCATTTCAGTTGTTCCCAAGCAATTTGGAAAGAAACGTTGCATAATAGGGGAGGCCTAAGTTTACTCAGTGTAACTCTATTCGCTCCTCCCTGTTCTGGTACCACTGTCCTTCCTTTCCCACTCACTGGTGCATAGACACAAACAGGCCAGGGTAAGTGCTTTACTGAACTTAATAATTTCAGTTTTTTGTTTCATTCTTAAAATAAACTAAAAATTCTCTTTTTTTCTGCTAAAGTAGCTCATACCTAGTTTTGAAAAACATTCAGATAAAAGATGAAATTCATAAAAAAACAAAAAATTTCAGAAAACACACTCAAATACTACCCCTAGAAATATTAGCATATGATATATATGTTTCTATACATTTTTATGAATTTATATACACATAAACTTATAAATGAGTTTTAAGAAGTTGAAAATGCTTAAAATAATCAGAAATATTTTCAGACACATACCCCCTCTTTGGGAAATATCTGTAAATATATATACACACACTGATTCTAATTGTGATCATAGGAACAATACATGAATGGATACATGAGGCTTCTTATGATAACTTTGAATCTCATGAGGACCTGCCCCAGGATTAGAGAGTTAGTTTAATGAATATGTGTGCTTGAGGGTTTCTATACACATTTTTAAGGAGTGTCTCCCCTAGGAGAAATAATTCATGGAAACAGGACTGATTGGTTATTTTTCCTTTGCTACTGCACACAAAATTCAGTTCTATTTTCCTATCCACTGTAGTCAAATTAAATAAAGTAGTTAAATAATAGGTAAATAGTATAGCCTCCATATGTGGCCTTGGGGAGTAAAAACTTTTTACCAGCACAGATGTCTTTATTGCAGAGAGAGAGGAAAGGGAAGAGGGGAGAGGGGAGAAAGAGAGAGTGTTTTGAGAGAAACCAAAGAAGTGCTGAACTGTTAGCTGCCAGTTGTAAGAAATAAATGCTCTTAGGTTACCTACTCTACGACACCATGACCCTATCCTAATGACATGAAAACACAAAAATCAATTTTATCTGCATAGAAAAAATTAACTGCACCAAAATATAATATATATTTTTTTCATCCCAATGGAATACGATTTTATTCTCTTTCTTTTTGGGTTTCTGCAATGCAGAACCCTTGAAATGAACAATGCGATCTATCCAGCCTGGTGAAATGTGTCTAAGAAGCGCACCTGAGTTTACTAGATTGCAGAGGACTGATCTGTGATCAATGACTAACGAATGTGCACTGAGGTTTGGTTCACGATTGCCTTTACTCTAGTTTGTACCAAACCTGCAACAAGCAGTACAAAGATTAAAAGCAAATGAGTGAGTGGATGCAGCTCTCCAGAGCCTCAATTTTTTTCTGAGCAACACTCACAGGAAGCAATCTGTAATGTAAAGTCATAGGAATCCAGAGCTATGGGCTGGTTGCCTTTTATATCTTAAGTAATTTAAGACTTACTTACCATCATTGTATAGGGGAAGACTTGCAGTCCGCAAATATTCTTTCTAGATCTATTTTTTACCATTCATCCTGCAGGGGGTCTTTCATATTGAGATCTGTGCAACTTATATTTATTTACTGAGGTTTTCCAGATTTGGTTCCCCTCATTGTTCTAGTTTGCTTGTTCCACGCCTTACTTTTCCTCCCTTCTCTTGGCTCTTCAGGCCAGTAGAGGGGATCGTGATAACAGGTCTTTTTGAAGTAGAGATTTCAGTACTGTGCAAGTACTATGCAAGGGTGAAACTAAATCCCCAGGGGCTGAGTACTGTTGGGGACTGTCCCAACAACTGGCAGCGAGAAGGAGGACTCAGGCCCAGGGAACCTGTAGCAGAAGCATGTAATCACCAGCAACCTCTCCTCCACACCTAAACCTTTCTGCCGTACTGCTTAGAATGAACTTGGATTGATGTGAATTTTCATACTATGAGTGAGGGAAGTGAAGGATAACAAAGAAAAGAAAGGGATACAGAAAAAAAATTGTTATAAATATTAACTGTTGGTTATATTTTGTGATCATTTAGGATCTAGTATTATTATGCCCAAGTACTGTTAACTATTGTCTTTATTACTAAAATCTGATTTTTTTGTCTATTTTGTTCACTGCTTTTTCCCCTGCAGTGCCTACAACAATACCTAACATAGGAGGCAGTCAGTAAATCTTTATTGAAAATCTATTGAATTAATTATTCTATTAAAAATAATTGATTATCATATCTTTTCTTCATATATTTTATATCAGAGAATGTAAGACTTTGCTGTGAAAATGTGTCCATTGGAGGTTTAAAAGAGGCTCAATTATTATTTTAATATTTAAAGCATTTGTTATCCTATTACTTTTTTTTTTAGCTTCTTTACCATACTTTTCAGGTAATTTTTCGTGCCCTTTTATGTTAACTAACCATTTAAAAAATCTCCTCGTTAATGTATTATAAGTTTTTCACTACTAAATTTGTAGCATAATATAGTAGAAGTTTTATACTTCTTATAAAGAAGTCACAGAAAAGAAAGCATGGTATTTCTTCTTAACATTTTTTAAAAATTCAGCTAACTGCTTGTATATGTTCTCTCCCAAGAGACATATTGATTATTGATAGATTCAATAAGTGTTGGCATGAGTGATATCTTGTTAGATTCGATAGGTCTTGATTTGAATACTCTTCTTTATTGTGACCCAGGCATTCTAATGCATACCAAAATAAATTACAATTTCCATAAATAAATATAGAGTAAAAATATAATTCTTATTAAAGTATGTCATTGTCTCATCCCAAGACAAGCTCTTGTTCCTGTTAATAAAAATAAACAGCTATGTGATAGTAGGGTTCAAACTGGATTTCTAAAATACTAGTGTAGTATATATATTAATATTCAGTTATATTGCACCAGTAAGTTATATTTGCTAAGGCTCAGATAGACATTAAAATGTACTTTTACATGGTCTGCTATTTTACTGTAGTGTAAAGAATACAAGTAAATTGTGTTACATTTGCCAGAGGAACATCGAATAGATTGGGGAAAAGGAGAGTAAAACACTTCTATGTTATTAATATGCAAACAGTAAATGGGTTCATAGTAATTTTTAAATTTAGGTTCACATCTTTTATACTCATTTAAAATTAATGTTTTTCAATAGCTTTTCATTCTTACTAAGCTAAGCCTATAAACCCCCAAAGATCTCATATACTTATTGAATCTAGATTTACTATTGACTGACTTGTTTTTCTGCTAGACATTCCATCTCCAGAAAGCAAACTTTGTTCATGGGTCAGTAAAGGTAATCACAATTTCTCATTGCTATTATCGCATACATTTCATTAAATTTCTTCCAACTTTGAATGAAAAGTTGGGTACAGAGCATGAGACATCAGTCTGCATGAAGTCTCAGGAGTACTGAGCAGGGCATTTAGTGTCAGGGTAAGAAGTATCAAGAGGAAAGATTGGGGACTGATGACAAAGGAAATTAGAGGAACAAGACAAATACAACCCTATTTGCTTTTATATGGCAGCACTAGAGAGATGGGGTTAGGTTAAACAATAAACAAAGTAAAATTCTCAAGGAAAAAATTAGTCAACTTTGTGAAACTTTTCTGAATAAAAAAGTCACTTTATTCTTTTTTCTGACTCATAGTAGGACAAGTTTAATTTTTGTGAAGCATGAAACCTAACTGCATTTTAGAGCCTGAAAACTATTTCATTGACCAGAAGATGGTGCACTTACATAAGGAATTTTAAAAAGTTGCAGGTCAAAAAAGAGAACTACAATTTCTCTCTTTACTATATTATCATTTAAAAACATTTTATCGAATCTAATAGTCTGAGTATCATCTTGTTTTTAACAATAGAAAGAAGGTAATGTGTTTTTAACTCCACATATGCAAAGAAAAAATATATTAGGTGAATGCACTTAAATAATCATATACATGAAAATGCATAGCTTCTGTTCTCAATGTGTGGATTATATGAAGAGACACATCTGTAAGGTAGAACAAGATCTTCTAGATTTATGATGTAGAATTATAAGCACATTGCTTAGCTTAGAGGTAGGCAAATTTCAACAAGCAGGTTGCATTTGAGTGGCCACTCAAACATTCTTATTTGGGATTCATATAGCAGATGATCTGGGAGACTATTTTAAAACTAGGAGGTGCACTAATTTTTTAACCCCAAATGTACCATCTATAAACACCATTGCCATCATATCTACTAACAATAATTTTCTTTAAACTTTTTATAAAGTTTATAATAAAGGTTTATAAATGTAATAATACATTCTTCAAACTTTTCCAAGGTTTTCCAAGTTTCTTTTATACACTGTTCACTATTATCTATATTTACCTATAATAGGAGACAGAGAAGTTAAACATCATATTCTATTATATAAGATCATACACAAAGTAAGTAGCAGAGACTGAATGAGACCTACAGGTAAGCTTTCTAACTCACAGCCTAGGTACAGTCTCTTGGATCTCTCAGCTGGCACTCCAACTTCTATCATTCAACACACACTTGAAAGAAACTAGGAAGCTGAGGGAATGAGTGCTTTTCTGACGAGTCAGTTTAGGGAGGAGTCACCAAGAGTTGCGTATAAAGAATATAGCACCTATGGACTAAAATCCAGAGCAACTTTCACTGGTTTTCAAACTTAGCAGCACATTAGAATCACCTGCGGAGTTTCTAAAATCCCAATACCCAGACTGCACCCCAGACCAATTACAGCAGAACCTCTGGGGTGGGATCCAGGCTTTCGTTTTAAAGTTTCCAGGTATTGCATTGTACAGTAAAGTTTCTTTTCCAGCACTAATGTATATACAAATTACTTGCTGTCTGGGACATTTCTACTCCAAACATGGTCCCTGGATGAAAAGTTTTAGCATCAGCTGGGAACTTGGCTAGAAAATGTAAATTTGAGGCCCCACCCTAGACCTACTGAACCAGAATCTAGGTATGCAGCCCAGCAATCTGCAGTGATTCCAACGTATACTAACACCTAAGAATCACTGGTGTAGCTCAGAACCAATCTCCTCCTCCTCTTATCTCTGACATGTGGTAACTCCATCTTCTAAAGGAATAGAACTTCTTCACTACCTCATTGACAGTTTTATTCTGGAAACTGATCCTTTTTTTTTTTTTTTTTTTTTTTTTTTTTTTTTTTTTTTTTTTTTTTTTTTTTTTTTTTTTTTTTGCTTTCACTTCAATTGCTAAACAAATAGACTTATCTTGTTTGACACTGAGTTATGGTTCCCTTCAATGCCCACTTTCCTTGATGGCTAGGATGTTAATGTTTAGAGGAAAGGGATCAAAAAATAATCTAGCAGAGAAAACTTGAAAGAGGACTAGAGAAAGGGGTTTCAAGTTCTGCTAGTGCACTGAACTCTGATTAATAGTAACATATTAATATTAATACTTTTAGGAGTCTCACTTCATCTAATTATACACTCCAGAAATTTTGATGCCAGCAATAAAATTCATATCATCTGAGAGACAGCCAGGATATTCAGAAAATAGCCATAATCTTAAGAAGTAGCTTGACATTTTACCAAAGTCTTATTATTTTGTTTGTTGCGGAGTTTTCATGTGGCTTTTTTTGAGTGCTACTTTGTAAAATAAATGAAAGATGTGGTTCCTAGAGTCATAGAGATCTGGATTTGAACTCTGGTTTCCACCCCTTTCATGACCTGTATCCCTGGGCAAGTTACCTATGTTTATTTCCTTTTCCCTGGCATGTCTAACAAATAAATTCTATGGGCTACTCTAAGACAGGGGAGACAGAATATAAAATACTTTACACTGTTTTTGGCATATGATAGAGGTCAGCAGGCTGCTGGGGCCAGCTTGGACCAGCTGGGGAGGGCCAATGTGCCCATCCCCTCTCCACTCCACATTCAATGGCTTCAGGCTGTTTGCTTGAAACTGACTATGGTAAGAGTATTTACACCATGAAAATACACAAAAGGTACGTACAATTAAGAGCATTTTTTTTTTCTTCTCCAGGAAAGCCACTTATTAAACATTGGTCAGCACACCACTGGTAGGCTTTCCTTTTGTGGTTATTTATCTCCTTATGGGATGGTTTAGGATTTGCTCTTATCGAGCAAATAATAATAACCAAACATAGCCCCAAAGTCTGTTATGAATGGAAAGATTCCAGAAAAACCTTTCCCTGCCATCTTCTCCCTTCATATAGTCTCACACTTTCTCTGTTAAATTCACAGACCCGTGGAAAAGGTAACACTAAACTATGAGCAGACACTAACCTTTTGAGATATTAGTCCATCAGAACTTTTCCTTCTCAAGCCAAACTGACAGAGTTCAGGGCTCTGAAGTAATCTGTTTAACTAATACTGAGCATCTGTTGGTCATCAGGCCTTCTAGAGATGGAGATAGCTAAAATAAATAAGGTCTGTACCACGAGGGGTTATATTTATTGAGATGAGGCAAATAAATATATAGATAAAACCATAACAATATTAGAACATAGTACATGATGAGATAAAAATAGAACAGTCTAAAGTGGTAGAGAGTGACTGGGCAGTGGGGTTGCTTTAAGAAGGTTGATTATGGAAGGCGTTTCCAGGCAGGAAACATAGAGCCAAAATCTAAGAGGATACAACTATGTTCTGAATCAGAGGAGCATTCCCGGTAGAGAAGAGCAAAGGCCCTGAGGCAAGAGTGGATACTAAATCGGAGAACAGAAAGAAAGTCAGCAAGAGATAAAGTGCTATAGGTCTTAGAAGGTGGTGTGACTTGGGGAAATATAGTTAAGCAGGGGCCAGATCATGTTAGGCCCTTTAGAATGCTAAGAAGTCGGCCTTTCATGCTAAGTGCAACAGAAAGTTCTGCAGAACTCTAAGGGGGATTGGGGAATAGGAGAGAATGGCTCAATATAAATTAAAGTTCCAAAAGATCACTCTGCTCTGTGGAGAATAGATTGTAGGAAATCAAAAGTGGAGCTTAAAGACCAGTTTAGCAGCTACAACAACAGTTCAGATAAAAGATAATAATGATTAGGACTTGGATGAAGGTAGTAGTCAAAGAGAAATGGGCAGATTTGGAATATATTTTGTAGATCGAACCAATAATACTTGTTGATAAATTGGCTATGTAAGTGAAGAAAACAAGAAAGCTGAGATTTTTTGTTTTAATCTGAGGAACAGGGCAGATATAATGCCTATCATCCAATTTTTAGTCTGAGGTAGGTTGTAAAGAGAATGAGTTGTCTAAATAATGAAAAAAAGAAAGACTTTTAGATTTATCGCAAGCTGAAGGAAAGAGTTGTTTATATTGCATCTTTCATTTCATGTTCTTTCTTCAAAAATAAATGATTAATGCACTTATGGTACATCCAAATTCTCAGATAGCATTGTGTTGTTAGTGAAATGCAATAACAGTACAGCAGGAAAAAGATGCTTCAGTTAGATCACCAAATAATTACTCTCATATAAAAATATTAAAACATTTTAATTTATAAACTTAAGTCACAGGGTTAATGAATGAGTCTTCTTGAATAAATTATTTTTTTTTCATTTCCCTACTACATTTTTTTTTTTTTTTAGCTATTTCTAAATTTGCTCTTGGAGGCATTAGAAATGGAGGAAAAAATATTGGAAACCTGTTTCATTAGAATGACCTTAGTTTTTATGACTGTCAGACAGTTACAGGAGATTCCTAGAGAATAAATCATTTTTTTGTCCATTTAGTGCCCAAAAATTAGCTGACTCAATATTCTAAAAAATAATTCTGTTATAAATGACTGTTGGGTAAAATTTAGTAAATATCCTTTTGAATGAAGGCAAAGCTTGCAAGAAATTATAGGATATTCTCAAGAACCAAAAGCAAAGAAGCAGTGGGAAAGAGTAGTAAGATGACATTGAGCTGCCTGAAGATGGTGGCTGATCTCAGTAACCCAGAGTCTCGTTGTTGATTTCTTTATTGAGATATAATAAATGGACAATACAGTGAGAAAATCATACTGATCAAAGATACATATTTGTACTCCCATGTAAACACCACCTGGACTGAGATATGAAATATACCTAGGACCCTAAAATTCTCTCTTATGCCCAAGTCAAATACTCCCCAAAAGACTACCTCTCTTCTAACTTCTATTATCAGAAATAAGCTTTGTCTGTTATTAAGCTTCATAAATTAATTCATATAGTATGTATCCTTTGGTGTCTAGTTTCTTCAGATCATCATTATGTTGGTAAAATTCTTCATTATGCTGTATCAGTATATATACCTACTATAGAATTTCTGGTCATAGAATACATATATAATTAGCATTAATATGTACTGATAAATGTATTTTCAAAATAATTGTACAAATGTATATTCTTACTAGAAATGTATAAGAATTTCTTTTGCTACACATCTATGATAACACTTGTACTGTCAGTCTTTTTTAAATGTAGCCATTCTGATGATGGTCTAGTGATATTTTATTGCTGTTTTAATTTTTCACTTCTCTGATTAATAACTCAAAATAAAAAGGACTGGCATTTCAATGCATTGGTAAGGTAGTATTTCTGTTCGCCATTTTGTTGTTTTCTGTATGTGTTATGTCTTTTGTTCTCTCACTATATCTTCTTTACTGTCTTCTTTTGTGTTAAATAGATATTTTCTAGTGCTTGCTTTTAATCCCCTTGTCATTTCTTCTATTAAATTTTTGAGTATTTTCTTAGTAGTTGCCTTGAGGATTACAATTAACATTTTAGCTTACAACAATCTAGTTTGTGTTAATACCAATTTAATTTTAATAATATACAAAACCTTTCCTCCTAAATATCTCCTTTCCTTCCCCATTCCTTGTGTTATTACATCATGTAAATTATATGCTTACATATTATATGCCCATCAACACAGATTTAAAATTATTGCTTTATGCAGGTCTTTTAAATCATATAAGAGAAAAAGATTACATAAAATATTTATATTGTCTTCTATATTTACCAATTTAGTTACCTTTATTGGTTCTCTTTATTTCATGTGAATTTGAGTGTCCACAACTAAGCGTTCTCTTTAATACAACTTGTAGGGCAGGTATGCTCACAAAAAATTATTTTTTTTATTCTGAGAATGTCTTAATTTCTCCTTCATTTTTGAAGGTTATTTTTTCAAGATATAGAATTCTCGGTTCAGACTTTCTTTCAATATTTTGAATATGTCATCCCACTGCTTCTGTCCTCCATGATTTCTCATGAGAAATCACTCTGTTAATTGTACTAAGGTCAGAATCTCTCTCTTCCCTGGGTTTGTCATTGCTGCTTTTTGTTGTGGTGGTGGCTGATATTTCTTGTTAGTTTAGTGACTTTCCTGGAGTAAATCAGTGAAGTCCATTTTCTTTGTCATGTGTGACCCTAAAGTCTCTGCTCGGCTAGTTTAGTGGCCAACTAATGATTGAACAGAAATTTCTTTAGATGCCTTAGACTATTAAGTCTCCCAACCTTTGTCAGGCCTCTCTTTGCTTGTTGGAACATGCTTTTAAGATGTAGGCAGGCAGTTCACTACTCTATCATAGATTTTATTTCCTGCGTAAGCAGAGTCTCAAGGTTAGCTAGAGGTGAGTGCTCAGGACATGTGCACAGCCCTGAAATGCTCACAGCCTTGTAGATGCATGTGGCTGGCTTGTAAATATGTTGGAGCTTTACAAAGTTCATTATAAACATCTCATTACCCAGCTTTCCCTTTTAAATTTTTTGATGATCTTGTTTACCCCAACTATTATCACTGCCTTAGGCAGATGCAGTGTTAAATAACAGCAAAATACCCCAGGGAAAAGGCTGTTTGCACTGGCTGAGCTCTGAGTCGGGCTAAATAAAGACAGCTTTGCTAATGGGTTGTCCAGGGAATTGCCAGACAATTTTCTGGAAATAGAGCTTTTGAGGAGCATCATACCTGTTCTACTTCCTCTAGTGGCTTTGAGGCCGAAGGTTTTTACTGTGATTGTGGACTGTTGGTTTTCAAAGCATCTATGAGCTTGCTGTTCTTACTGAGATTCAGCCACTCATTTTCTTGAATAAACGCTCCTTTGGTTAATTTTCAGAGTTCTGAAAAAATGGTTTTTGACAATTTTTCCAATGTTCTTATTCTTTTCTGGGAAAGTAAATTTTCAGAAGTTCTTACTCCGACATTTTCCACTGATGTCCTGAAATCTCAATTTAAAAACAAATAGGTGGAAAAAATGAACATATACTTCACAAAAAAATATTCAATTTAACTCTTTAAGTTTTCATTTTTATAATATTTACCCCACAATGTGCTAGAAAGGTGAATTTAATGAGAGATGATTAATGGTCATATTAACCCTTAACATACTTCTTATTGACTCATGAAATGTGGCATTTGCATCTGCTATTACACCAAAAATGCTTGCATTAAACAATTAACACTTTACTATTCAGTTATATGACAACTCTGCAGTAGTTTGTAATGCTGATCATTACAAACTACATTTTTTTTTTAATACTCTGTCCACTCTCTTTAAAACTCTCTGCTTCATGCTTCTACTTGCATGTATACTCTGGTTGACTTAATCTTCTAGATTCAACCACCGCTAGGAAGCAATGACTCCTCGATATGTGTCTCTAACCCCAATGTCTTCATTAAACTTCAAACCTTTTTATTCAATTGCCTACAGGACTTCTTTATTTTAGTCCAATGTACTTTAGACTCAATATACTCAAAATAACTCTTGCTCAATGTTGAGTACTCACCTCCAGGTTACCCTAGCTAGATTAAGCTCTTCACCATCATGTTTCTATGATACAGTATGGAAATATAGCACAGTACTATCATTGGCTAATTCTTCCAGGACATAGTAGATGCTATCATTTTATGGAATTTGTGACTGAATTCTAGATTAAGAGGTACTTCAGAAAATGCTTAATAAATATTGACCTTAAAAATTCCATGTACTTACATACTTTGGAACTAATGACTGCCAGTCCCTTATAGGCGAAGAAGCTGAGGCTTAGAAAAGATAGTACATTGTTAAAGGTCACAGTCACATTGTTAGTGACAAATATTTAAACTCATGATGTTACTTAATATGCTGCTGCTGTGTATGTTTGCATATTTACATTTACTGACAGTTCTTATAGACATAAGATAGTATTGCACTCTTAAAAACAGAGATTTCTTTAAGTGCTTTCAATGTCATGTCTAATTCTCTTTATTGATCTTATAAAGAAAAAGAGATAAGTTCTGTTGGTTTTAGCTCCCAAGATGACAGAAATAGGGGAGAAAAAAAAGAGTTCTCTTACTCTAGGAGGAAAGAACTGGACAGGAAGAAATGCTAACAGGGAAAAAAATGCCAAAGGCTGCCATTTTAAGCGGCTGTAATGATTCCTCAACTATTTCTTTTTTTCTATGCAAACAGTGGCTTCTTTCCACCAAGCTAATCATGACCCACTAGCTCTGGGCATGAGATTTAGTAAAATTTTAACTTTATTTCAAAGGAAAAAGATAAAACATGCTTGCAAGCATTTACTTCTTGCCTGCAGTCAAGTTTGATTTCTGATATAGGTTGTGGCTGAGTCACAAAACTAAAGTAGATTGCTTCTCTTGTTCTTCCTGGCTCCCTCCCAGATCCCATTCTGCTATAACCTAGCTCTAAGTGGTATTCTGGCTGAGGTTGTAGGAGGCAGATCCATTTGTCTCTAAAATAAATGGACACTGTGTAATTCTTTAGAGATAAACTTATCTTTTAGCTGCAAGTGCCAAGGCAAAATTAGGTGACTCTAAACCAGTTGTTCTGAATTTTGCTCAAAATAAGATGGTTAGGGTAAAATGAGTTAGTAAAATAAAATAAATCAGTCAGGAAGAGGAAGCATGGAGGAATTCTTTTCTCACTTTTGTTTCCTCCCAACCCTCTCTTATCAGAGCTGATTCTATTGAGGGCACCAACTAGAACCTATATATCAAGAAGGGCTGAGTGATTTAGGGAGTTACAAGAATTTTGTCTTCACTAGTTTCTTAAAGGGAATCAAAATGAGATTTCGATATTTAGAAGTTTGGTAGTTGTGAGCTGCATGATAATTTTAAAGGAAAAAAATATTTTCTATAGAATTTTGATCTTAATTTTTAATTTATAAAATTTTATTACAAAAAATTTTTGAGAAAAATATCAAGGACAATATTTTAGCTTCCAACAGAAGCACAAATTTTGACTCTAATTATAAATTTTAATCTTTTCTCATTAAATCTTTGGCCTGAACAGTCAGAGTGAAATTACTATTTTCAAAAAGGTTTTTTTTTTTAAAATCACTTATTTATAGAAGTGAGAAGTAAAATAACTATTGGGAATGGAAAGTTAGCTCTTGAATGATTTCTTTTTCTGGCAAAACAGCTTATAAATAATTAGAATGAATGACTAGAGTATTTCTAGAGTTACAAAAAATTACAATAAAAGAATCTGCACAACCTCATCAGTATTTTTAAGTTATGATAAAAAATTATGAAGCCTTTGAGAGAAGAGCATCCTGATACTCTCATTCTAAATATCATCATAAAATAAAATAGTATATAGCATAGGTAATAGAATATCTAGTGAAACATAATTTAATACATATAACATATACATGATTTATAATATATGCTAAGAAATCAATATAATATTACTCTCTGATATTTACAATCATTCAAGTGTCATCATTTTTGTCTCTCCCTGAAATAAAAGCTCCATGAAGGAAGAGATTTGTGTCTGCAGTCTAAAACAGGGACTGGCAGACTGAAGGTGTTCAGTGGATATTTATTGAATGAATGAATAAATGACTAACTTCTGTAATATTTAGTTCTCTCTGAACATAAACTGAATTCAGCTAAATTTGACTCACTAGAGATTAATTAAAAGTCAAAAAGCTTTGAATTGATGGATTTGTTTTCTAAGCCGAGGCAGAGTGAAGATGTCTGCAGCTCTAAAACTAAAGAAAGACAAAGTAGATGGTGTTTGGGTCAACTTTTGCTAAGGTTAAGAAACTGCTTGCCTGTAGTCTCAATTTATTAGGAGTCTTCCTCAGTTATTGTCTTGGAACTGCATTGTTTTTCCTTTTTTCTTTGGTAGACCTCATTTCGAGGTTTTAAAAATTATTAACAAGCTCTGAACCTTTTCTGTATTCTCATCATGCATGATTTTATCTATTGTTTTGTTGCATTTTGTTCATAAAAACATTTTAAATGAGATTTAAGCTAAAGAACATGATACAGACATTACATATGCCTCCTAAATCTTTTAAAATTATCTTTATTTTTTTTTGGCTGTATTGATAGGTAATGTAAGTATCTAGTTACACGACAGAATAGTAAGGAGTAAAGGTAAGTGTTCCATGTTTTCTCGATTGCTTGTTTATAGTTATCAATTATTCATGTTTCTTTTCCTGTGTGCATCAAATGCTGGTATATAAAGGTCCCCTCTGCTCCAGTCAGTATGCAATTTTTTTCCTCCCTTGAGAGAAATTACCATGTACTCTGCAGCTCATTTTGCTTGGATTATGGAACAATGTTATCTATAGCAAGGAAGAATTTAACTCTTTTGTTATGGGGACTTCATATGATTGTCAATCACTTCGGCTGAGACGGATAATGGTACTGTTCGGTGACTGTAAATTTATTATTGCAGAGGGACTATCACAACTGCCAGTACAGAGGTCCACAGGAATCTTTTTTGCCTTTTTACATGTACATAAGGTTGAAATAATGGCACAGCACAGCAACAATTATTTATAGTGTATCTTATTTAAAAACCAAAAGCAGGACTAGATGCTTGCAGCTAAAACAAGTTTGGATTAACTGTTTAGCTAAATATGATAACTACAACTTCCTTTTTAAAAAAATAAGCTAAAGCTTTATAACTATGCATGCTTCCTCACTTTAGCATGTCATTTGAATTCAGAAATATAAAAAAATAGCGCAATTTTGAAATATTTTGGTATGTATGTCACATCATTAAATGTTCACTACACACCAAAAGGATGCATACTCTTTTGGAAACTATATTTACACAAAGCCATATAAAATAGCAATTGTAGTTGCTTTATGTGGATTTTCTCATTCCACCATATTGTGAAGTAGTACTATTGTCCTCATTTTATAGATGAGAAAGCTGAGGCACATATTGGTCAAATAATGTATTTAGGAAACTCAGAAAGTTATGGCTTAACAGAGATGCAAATACAGTTTTGATTTTCAAACCCAGGTTCTTAGCTATTATGTGTGTTATACTATCTCTCAATGCTATTACACACACACACACACACACACACACACACACACACACACACACTGCATACAGTGTGGCTAATGTTTGTATATTTTCATTTCCTGTCTCATTTTTCTAGCACAAACTCTATCATGGATTTCAATGAATTGTTCTGAAATTCTATATTCTTTATTCCCATCTTTCTTATCTTGGAAGACTTCTTATGGAAGATGTTAGAAATTGTCCATCTTTCAATTAAAAAAAATAGTATCAGTAGCTACAACTTATTTAGTGATGCACTGAATTTATCTTCTTAAAGGTTATTCCACAGAAACAGAAAATACCTGCAAACATGATTTTTTTATGACTTTTATTTATAGATTCTATTACAGTGTGTAAGTCTCAAGTATTACTACAATATAACTGATGACACTCAAACTCAAATATGAGCATTCATAGATGTATAAAACTTGTAAAGAATTCTATGTAAACAGCATTATTATATCCATGGCTATTTATGAAGCAATTATTGTTTTCTTCAAGAATATGATATAATAAACCACAGATGTTTAAAAAAATTGGTGGCCTCTATACATAGGCTCTAAATCCAGGCCAATTACTTGGCCATTCTAATTTAGCTGGCCTTCCTTCATTACTTCCATTAATATTTCTCCAAAATTACTATTTTGAACTGCTTTATTTACATATACATTTAATCTTAACTCTTTTTAATAAAGCTATCAAAATTCTAAAAAACCATGCCAAACATTTAGGGTTAAGGTTTAACGATCAGCATTTACAAACAGCCCACAGGTCATTTATATGTTTTACAAATGATATAATAACCAAAAAGGTAAAATGAGATTCTCTCAATTTTATCCAAATTGTATGTATAGATTTGTGTTAAAATTTGTTTGCTCCCATTTTATTCTAACTTAAATTTTGCAGTGTAACTGCCATTCTGCCTTTAGTTGAAATGAGTTCAGTGATTATGTAATTTAAATATTAGTATGACAATGCCTTCTGGAGGGTGATATCTCATAATCGGTACCAAACAATAACCTACATGAAAGGAGAAGTCCGATTTTTCTTCAAGTTTACACTGTACTAAATGAGCCCTTAGTTCCAAATATTGTTTTTAATTGATAAAAAGTTAAAACTAGACATTCTAGCCCTACATATATATATATGTATATACATATATATATGTACAAAACCTAACTGTTATATTTTTAAAAAATTATAGTTCAGCATGAAATAGGAGAAAGAGCAACTTTGTAAATTTTTTTTGAAATGCTAAGAAAACGGTGATGAAGAACCAGTTACCAGTATTCTTTATTTTACATAAAAATCAGGTAATGTAAAAACACTAATAGTAAATCACACATAAACCTGCTTACAATGCATCTTTTCATACTACAGTCAATATGCAAAATGCAGTAATATTAATATGTGTTTAAAATAATGAGACATTTTTTAATTTAATATGTTAAAAAGTCTTATAAATGTAATATCTTTTGTATGGTTTCCTAATTAAACTATCAAAGTTTATTTTCAATGGGCTTAGCAGGTATGTGATACAATGCTCTACATTATCTAGGAAAACACTGCATGGTATCTTTCATATTAAATTAAAAAGTAGCTCAAGTAACCAAAGATGAATGATTGAACAGGGTGCAAAGAATCTTTGGCCCTAGATTTAATTTCCTATTTCCCTTGGGATAAATGTCTACAAGTGATAACCTCCCTCATAGATGTTGTAAAATACATCACAATTAAAAAATCTTCTAGATAGAAATTTCTGTCGAAATGTCTCATTCTCATATCTGTGTTTCCTAGTCTCTGCCTCTTTCTGTCTCTCACTTTCTACCCATACCTCTTCATTTCAATAAATATGTTTAAATCTCCTTTATTCTTAGCTAGCCAGAACAAAAAAAGATATTTAACTACTTATTACAGAACTATCATTTATGTTTTTTAATTAAAAAAGAAAATAAATGAAATACCTTCTATATGTTTGCTTTGAAAACTCCTATAAAATCTAAATGAAACTACTTTCTCCTTTCATAGCTCAATTTTTGCCTGCACATGAATAACTGATTGGAGAAAGATCTCATATTCCTGAAATAAAGTTATGAAAAAATGCACATTGGCCATTTCTTTTCAAGACACCATTAACAAAGAATTCTTAAAAACTAGATTTATAATCCTTGGTAGGACAACAACTAAAGCAAATGAATATGCACTTGGTAAATTATAAGCTCAGATTACTTTATTGATTGACGTATAACATACCTCATAGTCATAGCATTTTAAGTAGAAAGTGACATCCTCCTCATCTTCATTGTAGAGGTCCAAAAGAATTACATGTACAAATTAGGAAAGTTAAGTGCAAGAAAGCAGGTTGGCAAGAATCCTAGTTGAATGCTTTCATTCATATTAAAGACAACTCTGAGTTGAAAGGCTGCCTTATATTATGATTGAAGGCATGCCATACACATTTAAAATGGTAGTAAATACTGTGCCCAAGTCATGATCTGCTCAGACAAGTACAATGGTATTATTTTTAATAGCTACTTGCATATGAGGAAGCACTTCACTGAAGGGAAATATCAATTTTGTTTCATGTTGAAGGATGACTACAGAATACTGCAAGAAAAAGCAGAAAAATGTGACAAAAGTTGGGTCATTATTGGTTTTGGGGGGCAACACAGTCTAGTGTTAGATTGTATAAATAATAGCAAGTAAAGCTTTCTTCATTGCTTCTTTTCTCAATTATCTTCATTTTTTCTTCTGAGGAATGTGATATGTACTTAGAATAATTTTTCATGTACTGTGGTTGATGTATAAACAAAGGATATAAAAAAAGACAGGCTATGAAGCACAATAGTCTAAAGGTAAACCTTATGTTGTTATAGTAGTCAAGATGAAAGTATTTGTTGAAATAAATAGCCTACATATTTTTAATCACATAGCATTTTATAGGTATATATAAATTGGTTCTGATGCCATATAGAATAAATTTAAGCACCTCAAAATATAGAATGACCTCTGTACATGGATAATAAAAGGGTCTTGCTCCCTAATAACAACATGTTTTAACTAAACATTCATTACTAATGTCCATTCTTTCTATTGGAGCATTTCATTACAAAGCCAGGGCAAAACACTCTTGCAGATATCCAAATGATGGGTAGGTGTGTGTGTGTGTGTGTGTGTGTGTGTGTGTGTGTGTGTGTGTGTGTATTTTAGTTTCATGGGAAACATGAATATTTACAATCCCATGAAAACATAACAAGGCAGATGTGAGCATTTTCTATACAGTCTTATTATTTATTAAAAGCAATTCAAATCAAATGATCTTTATTTGCTGTAATCAATAGCCCTATAGAGTTACTCTTACAATTCTTACAGAATCATTTACCAGTGCAAAAATAGCATCTGCTAATGCTGCCCACCTATCTTAGGGAATCAGAGCTAATGAGTGCACTGACTTTGAGAATATTTTGATAAAAAGTTTTGGCATAGACTTCCTTTGAAGAGTCTTATTAACACAAATATATCACCTTCACAGGCTGTAAACAGTGTATCAAATATGAAGCTCTATTTTTTGCTTTCCTTGCCATCTTTTCCTTTGTCTTCCTTTTCTGTTTTGTCTTCTTCATATTTCTCATTATCTGGTTTTGTTACACTATCGTATGAAGGTGGAGAAATGGCGGATGGAGTTGCATCTGTTTTTTCCGGACTTGAGTTCTCATTATCATTACCAAAAACCATATCTTCTTTATTGGGCAAATCATCATCTCTCTCTCCATCTTTTATGTATATACTTGATATATTTTTGACATTTTGCCGTAAGCGGTAACGCCTGTAAGCACGCTGAATGATAATAGCAGACACATCCTCCTGTTTTCGTTTCAGTGTAGTTGTGATGGGTTCATAGGACACTTTAGAAGGATTTGCTGACATGAACCTTTCTTCCATCTGTGAACGAAGAGAGTCCATCTCTCCACTTTCACCCAAAACACGCTTTGTAAAAGCAAATAAGATGTCAAGACAATGGATCCGGTCCCCACTGACCATGGGGAGATCCATGGCAATGAGCTGGACTTTGTTTGGTTTTGCTATGAGAAGAGGAGGGTCCAGGGCAGCTGCAAAATCAGAGAGTTTGCTGTATTCTATAAACTGAGTGGCATCAGGATCAAACTTCTCCCAAACCTCATAGAACATCTCAAAGTCATCCTCACTAAGAGGTTCAGTACTTTCTTCGGTGGCAACACTGAAGTTCTCCAGGATGACAGCAATGTACATATTCACCACGACCAGAAATGATATGATGATGTAACTGACAAAATAAAAAATACCAACAGATGGATTACCACAATCTCCTTCAACTGAACTCCCTGGATGAACTTTGCTAGGGTCACAGTCTGGAGGTCCACTATTAAGAATAGGTGCTAGCAATCCATCCCAGCCAGCAGAGGTGGTGATCTGAAACAGACAGATCATGCTGTTGCCAAAAGTTTCAAAGTTGAACATGTCATTAATACCAGCTTCTTTTTTAACATAGGCAAAATTGGACATTCCAAAGATGGCGTAGATGAACATGACCAGGAAGAGCAGGAGGCCGATGTTAAACAAAGCGGGAAGGGACATCATCAGGGCAAAGAGCAGTGTGCGGATCCCCTTTGCTCCTTTGATCAGACGTAGGATTCGGCCAATCCTGGCAAGACGGATCACACGGAACAAGGTAGGGGACACAAAGTATTTTTCTATCAGCTCAGCCAGAAACATACCTGGTGAAGAATAAAGGAATAAAAAGAAAATATTTAAATTTCCATCATACAGAAAATCCTAACTCAAAATGGTTTTCTCTTGTATCTTTTAACAATCTCAGGACATTTTATTGAAAAACATTTTATAACACAGAATTGAGCAATCCCAAAGAAAAATATTATTCTTACCATTTTGACATTTTCCCTCCTTTACTAAGTTTGTGGACATTGTCTTTTATCTCCACAAGAAGGTTTTAATGATAAGGATAATACCTACTCATGTAGAAAATTCAAGCAATACAGTAACATGTTAAAAAATATATAAATCATCTAAATATCACCAACCATAACTGTTGTTAATATTTTGTTAATATCACTCCAGATGTTTTTCTAAGCAAATACACACACACACACACACACACACACACACACACACACACGAATATAATCATGTTACACAGGCATTTTTTGCCATCTATTTTAGTCACTTCATGTCATAAAAATATTTCCATACAAATGATAACTAAGTAATATCTTATATAATATCTGTTCAAAATAACCACATAATAAAAAATGTTATGTTATTTCCAATTTATGATCTCCACAATGTCTTTTTGTCTAAAATTTATAATTCTAAAAATAGATGCCATCTTAAAATAGTGGGAAAGGCATGTACAGATAATGAAAAACAAAAAGATGGAAAAAGAGCTATGGTAATGAAAGGGGAGGAAGTATAAAATCACATACTGTGATTCACAGATATGACATGTTGGTTAAGAAATGATTGCATTTTTTTCTAAGTATAATTTTAATATTATTTGGACCTTTAAATTTTATATTTTACATATTCAAAAGCTAAAATTAATTAAATCAAAAGGGGGAAAACCCTATAACTTTAGTTTTTTAAAAAAATTAGTTTAAAGTATACAGTACATTGGTTAGACATCTGTATAGTTCATAAAACAATCCCCTCAATTGCTCCCTCCCTCTCCTGATTCTCCACCCAGCCATCATATTAATGCTAACTACATTCCCTCTGCCATGCTCTCCATCCCCGTGACCATCCATCAGCTACTAATTTGTACGTCTTTAACCCTTTATCCCATTCTTCCAGCCCCCCAAACTCCATCCCCTCTGTCCATTGCCAAATTGTCCAGTATATCTGAGTCTGTTTTTGACTAGTTTGGTCCTTTTATTCCTTATTTTCCACATATAAGTGAAATCATATAGTGTTTATCTTTCTTTGTCTAACTTAAATACCTTCTAGGTCCATCAAAGCATTATGTTTTTCCATTCCCTTCTTTTTAGTCTGTGTCTTTCTATTTGAAGTGAGTATCTTATAGGCAACATAAGATACTGTTTTCCCTTCCATTCATCCACTCTTTTAGTTGGGGAACTCAATTCTTATCCATTTGAGGTACTTACTGATAGGAATGTAGTTGTTGCCATTCTTTATTCTTTTTTTTATACATGTTTTTTCTTCTTAAAGAAGTCCTCCAACATTTCAGGTAATACTAGCTTGATGGTGATTCCTTTAGCTTATTTTTGTTTGGGAAACTATTTATCTGTCCTTCAATTCTAAATGATAGCTTTGCTGAATAAATTATTCTTGGTTGTATATCCTGGGTCTTCATCCTATTGAATATTTTTTGCCAAGACCTTCTGTCCTGCATAGTTTCTTTTGAGAAATCAGTGCCAGTCTTACGGGTTTTCCCTCATAAGTAACTATGTGCTTTTCTCTTGTCGCTTTTAATATTTTGTCTTTGTATTTAACCTTTGGCATTTTAATTATGATATGTCTTGGTGTGGGCCTCTTTGGAACCCTGGTTTTTGAAATTCTCTGAGCTTCCTGGGGGTTTATATCCATTTCCTTCACCAGGTTAGGAAAGTTTTCCAACATAATTTCTTCAAACAGCTGTTCAACATCTTGATTTTCTTCAGTTTCACCAATCAGATGGATATTTGAACGCTTAATAGTGTCCCATATGCACTTTAAATTATTTTTATAGTCTTGGCATCTTATTTCTTGCCATTCTGACTGAGTGTTCTTGGCTTTCCCATCCTGTAGATAGGGTATTTGATCCTTTTCTTTATTCACTCTGTTTCTTCCTTTGTTCATTTCACTTAATATACTTCTCATCTCAGATTATGTGTTCTTCATTTCACACTGGTTCCTTTTTATAATTTCCATTTCCATATTTATGGTTTTTTAAACTCTTTGTTGAAGTTCTCACTGAATTTAACCAAAAGTTCATTGATCATCTTTATAACCAGTGTTTTGACCTCTGCATCTGTTAGATTACTTGACTCTATTATATCTGGATCTCTGTTCTATTCTGTCATATGATTTCTGCTTCTTTGTCTTCCCATTTTGGCTGCCTTTCCGTGTCTGTACTAAGCAAAGCTCCTAAATCTTTTGATCTTATAAGTGTGGACTTGTGAAGTAGGTGTCCAGTGGCACAGTCCTGAGAGGGGCTCAGCTATAGGCCAAATTTAGCATAAGGATCTGCCCCTTCAGGGCCACCTGTCAAGATTCAGTAAGCAATCCACAGATGCTGTGCTTATAGTTGCCTCACAAGGCCACACCAGAAACTGAGGCCAGCTGCCTCCACCAGTGTAAGTCTCAGCAAGGAGCACCTGACTCATTGAAGATACACCTTGATGTGGCTTGTCGGGGGAGTCCTGCTTTGGGAGAGGCAAGGTTTCAGGGATACCTCTGGGCAAAGCATCCTCTTTTATCCATCTTGATGACTTCATGGCTGTGGAGGCTCTGTGTCCACACACTGGGAGTAGAGAGAGCTCAACAGGGAACAATGGATACTGCTGGCGCTTCTGTACTGAACAAGTCTCACATTGGTCCTTACTCTGACAATGTCTCCCTGCAAGTCCCTGGTGCCCCTTGCCCACAGCCAAATTGGCACTGGTGCTCAGAGCAAGTGGGTCCGTTATGGCAAAAATCTGCTCATAAACACAGCCCCTTTAAGAGATGTCTGCCTCTGCCACTGCTGCAGCCTCCATCTCACTCAGCTGCTCAGGACCAGGCAGCCTGCATCCCTGCCCTGTCCTACCTTCTTCTGTTGCAAGGTGCTTTCTTGGATTTCTCCTTAGTTGTATGGCTTGTTCATCTAGAAACTAGGCTATTTTTCCTTGCTGCTGCTCCTTGTTTCCATCACAACTTTGGGTCACCAGAGGCATGAACAGAGCCTCTATCATCTTTGCCATTTTAGTTCCAATTTCCAAGAAATTATTGCATTTTATAGACTTGCCAAGTATAAAGACATAAGAAATGAATAATTTCACAAGAATCACTAATATTATGGCTAACTATTATCATTAATCAAATGGCAGTTTTCATATGTGCTAAAAGTGGAAGTGACTTCAGATTTTGCATTGGTCTTCTAAAACATACCTACATATAAATGCAGTCGCTACTGTTGTGAAGGGTAATCTTAGAAAGCTGGTATTGTAACAAAGGGTATTATGTGCTTCCAATAAATAGAAAACTTGTGGCTTTGGAGCCTGGAGCATGAACCCAGGAATTCTGACATGGTGGTTTTCTGTTTTGTAAAGTTTTGTGTTTAAGCTTCCTTCATTCTTTCATTTTAATAGCTCACTCAAAGTAAATTTACATTCAAGAATTCAGAAACTTCTCTGAGCATGTGTGGAGTTCAGTTTGATTCAAAACTAAAATATGATTATTAAATGGTCTTACCTACAATGGAGAGAATCACAACCACAAAATCAAAAATATTCCATCCGACAGTGAAGTAGTAGTGTCTGAGGGAGATCAGTTTCAGCACACATTCTCCAGTGAAAAGGATAATGAAAACCACATTTATCCAATATAAGACATTAGTCATGTATGCACTTTGTCCTTCTTTTTCTACCATCATGGTTACCATGTTGAGACAGATAAGAACCATAATAGTGATATCAAAAACTTGGTTTGTTACTAGGTCAAATATACATCCTTGGAATTTATTCTGCAAAGGAACAAAAATAATATGGACCGTAGAGTAAACTTTCCAAGTAGTGTCAACTAATCATTATATCAGTAAAAAAATTACTAAGGTATGTCTTTAAAACTTGTATAAATTATTCCTGATCATAGGAATTATGCTTTCTACAAGAAATGTTATTAATGGATTATATCAAAGTCAGAGTAAATGAAACTTTTGTTGTTGTTGTTGTTGACTTTCAATTTATCAGACCAGGATTTAGTTAGCCTTGTATACTAATATTTGCTTTCAAGTTTATCCACTCTAGTATGTTAGTCAACCAAAAGTACATTTATTTTGATTCTCTATAGGTCATTGAAGTAGTAAGTTGTATAGTTAATATAAAAATAAAAGCATATATAATTATTTTTATTTTTATAAAAAATTAAAAAATGAATATTGCAAACAGTGTTCAAAGTACATATATTAAGTTTTATAAAGACTTTCAAAATACTAGCAATTTTGTTAAAAAATTGTTCAAAATTTTGTTCAAACCCTTCATGTTTAAGAAATGGTTGTACATTAAAAGTGAATTAAAAATATTTTAAAATTAACATGCTAACGATACACACACACACACACACACACATTATTTTACCCCTGGTCGAGGTATTGGTTTTTGTGGTTTCTTAGATCCCAGCTTTTTCATTGCATTATAGTATTTCTTCTGTTCTTCTGTCATAAAGATGTCTTGACCTCCAAGGTAAAAAAAAAAAAAAAAATCTAGTTAAAACCAGAATCATTTCCTAGATCTTCCCTCAGATTATTAAGACAGGTTGAAAATGTATCAATATAGAAATGGAATACATTTTTGTATGTTCATTGTAGCTATAAATAAAACCTGTTTTAAAGGATCACTTATGTGTAAGCACATGACTCTCCATATATAATGTAATGTGCATATATAAAATATGTTATTACATATAATTATAATTGGCTCAATTTTCTTTTGGAGAGGTAATCTGTATTATGTTAAACTATGTACTAGTATCTTATTTCACCTGCTACTTGTGTTACAAACATTTCATTGCTAAATAATGAATATCTGTGGAAGGGTTGTAAAAAATAAAAGAAGTGAATTTTTTTAATGATTTGGCTAATATTTAGGACTCTTATGAAGAGCTGGGACCAAATAGAGTAGCAAAAATAGTATTAGATTTATATTCATTTGTGTTCATTTTAAAATGCCATATTCTTTAGCAGAGAAAAAATATAATAAATATGTAACACACACATACAAACATGTGTGTATATTCTGACAAACTCTTTAGCTATCTTTTAAATTCTAAATAAAGTATTTCAAGATAAACAATTTTTGGGGTATTAACCTTATGCATAATAGAGTTCTAGGTACTGGGGAAACTACTAATAATCCAGGATCCCTGAACTGAAGGGCTTTCTAATTGAATATACAACCTTTAAGATTCAATAACAAAATAAAACTACAACAAAAAACTAACATCTAAATAAAGTTTTTGATTCTTTCCATACTGTATAAGCCTAAATCTCACAAAGGGGGTCCAGAAGCTTTGCCTTTTCTTTTAAGATCTGTTAATTTTTTAAAATCATTTGTAAGTTTTATAGATTTATGCATATGCTACATTGATCTATAATATCATTTTTTTTGTTATGGCATAAATTAGTATAATTCATGTAATTAGAAATAAATTCAGGAGAATTTATAGTTCTGAATTCCTTATTAACTTGTAGGGTCCTGGAGTTGAGATGATCTGGTTATGGTTTTACTTTAGTTTTCCTGGATTAGGTAATATTCAGCTTCATGTTATACTGAACTTAGAAAAAAATTATCAAATACCAATGATAACCAGATTTCCCCTTTCTGTCTTGAGTGTTTTCATTAACCTTTCTTCTAATTGGTATGCAGTCTCTATGTAATTTTGGTATCCATCTGATAGTAGTAGGCATGAGAGAAAGTCTCCATGCCAATGTCAAGAGAGGCCCAGACGCTTTCTTGCTCACTGATAGGGGCTGAATATCCTAGCATGTTAAGAACTTACCAGAAGAAGCTAGGAAAACACTGGAGAGAGCATTCTGAACTACACGTAAAAATAAAAAGACAGATTTTGTCTTCTCTTGATAGATAATTCCCCAACTTAATGGAGTGTGGGGTGAAACTAAGAGGAGATTACAAAACCCTCCAACAGCTGAAACAGAAATCTCAGGAGAGTGCCTCACTTGAAATATTCAACAAATCATTTCAATTACAGGTATCACTCCTTCTGTTATAATATAAGCTCTTTGAGCTCAGGAACCATATCTTATGTTGTTCTCCCCTGAATAACCAGCCCAAAACATACCACATAGAACAGTGGCTTAGAACAAAATGAAGAAACTACTTATGACTATATTTTAAATAAATAATTAGTGTATTCAGTTTTCTTAATTACTCAATCCTCTATAGGGATCACTGAAAAAAATCTGAATAGTTGCTACATTGCTTAAAAATAGTTATGACTTAAGAGATTAAACATATCTGTAATTGTATACTGACCAATTATTTGAAAAAATAAATGAAATTCTAATGGAGATAGTTATAAATTGAAATAAAATTAAATTTCACATTATATTATTGAGAAAATAATTGTTCCTATTTCTCAGTGCAATGAAAGAAACTTAAAATACTTATCTTTTTTTTCTGTTGGTTAAAATTATCTATGATGACACCAATGAACAAGTTCAAAGTAAAGAATGACCCAAAGATGATAAAGATGACAAAATAAATATACATATAGAGGCTGTATTCATATATAGGTTGCTTGTCTACCTATAAAATTAACAAAAGGTAGGAGTATGTTAACAATAACATTCATCATTTTCTTTTTCACATGGTTTGACAAGGTAATTCAAACTGTGCTATTTTAGGTAAACTAGGCTTTTTCAGAAGCCATGGTATTGTTATGGTTCAATATAATCACTTAAAAATTGTTTCAACATTAAATATTTATTACATGTTTACTATATATATGAACATAATCTTCAAATGACTACAAAGGGCTTACTCATAAATAGTAATTGTTCTCAGATTGGTAAGACAATTTAGTAACGAAATGCCCTAAAGTACGCTTTTTTTATTTCGAGAAAAGACTGTAAAAGAGATGACATCATATTTATAGAAATTTTATTGATTTCTTTTTTGATTTGGTTACAGAAATGTCTTTACTAGATTTAACTTTCTTAGCATGAAACTTATTTCACATAAACATTTCCACAGCACTTTAAACTATAAAAAAAGCTAAGAATAATATATGCTATTTCATATTTATTTCGATAGACATATTTACTGAGCACTTATTACTGCTAGGCTGTGCTAAGTGCTCTACTTGCATTTTCTTATTATATCCTCAAAACAATCCCATGAGGTAGGCATTGAATTATTTCTTTATACAGTCAATAAATAGGCTCAGAGAGGTAATTTGCTCAAAGTCAGTTACATAGCTTGTATGATTTGGTAGCCAGAATTTGAGTCAAGGTCTGTCTCCAAATGCTGCACATATAATCATTAAGCTATTATTAGGTTGGAGTTCTTCAGTTTGTGTGTACATATTAAGGGCTCCTTGGAGCAAATGTTTGAAAATAGCTGAAATAAACTAAGGAGTTTAGTTATATGTTGACCAATACTTACATTAACAGAATCAACAGCTGCATACATAATATCCATCCATCCCTTAAATGTTGCCTGTAAATATAACATTTATAGAATCTGAATGTGAAGCTCATACTCTTAAAGCAGCAATACATGAATTTAATGTTATAACATTTAGTAGGCAATATCAAATCACTGTTTTACTATATATTAAAATATCAATTTAACATAAAGTTGCTATGCCAAGAGCAAAAGAACACATTCTCAATTCACATTTAAATCAGTCCTATCTAGTTATTTCCAGGTTGTTACAATTCTTGAGAATTATGTGCATGAGTTTTTATTTTTCCAGAGGTAGAGGAGAATTTTATGAAAAAGGCAGTAAGTGAATTTTCTCCAATTCTTAACAATTCTTTGTGCTAGTGGGAAGTCTCTCTCATTCCCATGTAGTGTAAAACTGGCAATACCCTCCACCCCTAAAAAAAAAAAAACCTCACAACAAGCTATTTATTTTTGGAGCAAAATTCAGATGATGTGAGGGGCCAAATAACCCCAAAAAGTCAGCTATGGATAAATAACTCCTGAATGCAATAGAACCTATGCTTTTTAAGCTCATTTTGATAGGCATATAATCTAAGAAACACCGAGTGTTTTTTTAAAGACACAAAGTACTTTAAGTTTCTAGTTAATAGATTATTTAAAATAGTGTCATCTATCCTTCATGCAGTATCCACAAAAATATCAAGCATTCATGAAAGGGGTCACTTACAACTTGAAGCAAAGACAGGTAACCAAGTCCAACATTATCAAAGTTCACCTTCAGGTTTTTCCATCGCACATCCTGACTAACATTCATCAGTGCAAAACACTCGGAACGATTGTGAACTTGACTTGTAGAAAATCGTGACCCATCTGTGGTGTTAACACACTCATAGAACTTGCCAGCAAACAAATTTACTCCCATGATGCTAAATATTAGCCAGAATATAAGACACACAAGTAGCACATTCATGATGGAAGGAATTGCACCTATGAGTGCATTCACGACCACCTAGTATTCAAAGAAAGAAAAGAATAATTAGGATTCATAAAATGTTAACTGAGTTACATTAATGTAACACAGTGCATTATTAAAGAAATTAGGAAAGCTTCCTTACATAGTTAAGACGTCAAATCAATCATATCAACTAGCCAACATGTATTAATTGAATGCAACATGTATTAATTGAACTATATGTTCATCAGTAAGCCAAGCAAGATGAAATGAAATAAGAGCCCTGTGATCAAGGAGTTAACAAAAATATATGATAAATACACTGTAAAACTATTAGCAACAATACAAAATGAATTAATTAAGATGCTATGACAGCTTAAATAAGCGAAAAAATAAAAATAATAAACCAAAACCTGATATATGTAAGGTGAAGTCGTAAAATCTGCATACTCTAGAAAAGAAAAAAATATCATAAATATAAATGATAAAAAATAAATAAAATGTACATTTAAAGGTTCATAGTCCTAGAATACCTGTGCTAAAACTCTCCCATATCGAGAAACTATTGGTGCATATAAACTGGAGTTAAGATTAAGAATCTTTTAATAAACCTCTTTGATTTAGCTGATTCTGGCAGTTGTGTGATATGTGAATTCAGTTAAGCCTGGAACTTCTGTTTCCTCATCCGTAAAATGAGAACCATCTTTTCAAATTCATTATTCTAACACTAAAAATAATTTATATATGTCCTTGGCTAAATATAGATCATGCTGGTCTCAGTTAAAACAAAAATGAAGTATGGTTTATCTTTAAAACTTCATTTATTTCTGCTTTTCAGCATTTCCTTTGCTACCGATCACCAGTGCCTCTTGCCACTTCAACTATCCTGCATGGTGACTACTGTAACATTCACCACTCTCTAGATTTTCTTAATTGCCTCATCCTTCACAATCTACCTGTCTTCTAACACTTCAGCTCTAGTCCCAGTTTGAGTGCAAATGTGTTAAAAGACTATTTGTTAAATAAGAGCATTGTGCTCTTACATTCTTTTTGTAATATATCAAGCAGGCACTTAAGACATTTCCAAATGGTGAAACATTAAGAATCTCTGACTCCCTTTGAGATTTTCTAGAGCAGGGGATGACAAACAGTTTAAGTACTTTTAGGCTTTGAGAATTATATGATCTGTTAACAACTGTTGAATTCTGCCACTGTAGTAACAGAGCATACATAAATGGGCATGGCTGAAATCCAATAAAACTTCCTTTACAAAAAAGGCAACCAGCCTGTGAGCTTTGATTGTGGATCCTTCATCCAGAACAATAGTTATTATCCCTGGGATTGATGTATCTGTAGAGATTCCATGTGTGCATAAAATTATATTTAAAAAAATTATGGTTATGCTTTCTTTATGGTTATGCTTTCGTTACTAAAAATGTTTGCATATTTTTATGAGATTCTTATAGTACATATGACACTAAAAAGGTTAGGAAGAAAAGGATTAGAGAATAAAGTTCAGAGTCCCTGACTCTTATTCAAGCCTACTTTTTTTAATTCCATTTCCTACTAATCTTCACACTGTGCTTATCACTGAAGCTCACTGATGCTTCCAGTCATTGCTCAAATGTGCCTTGCATATTCAGCTCTGTGTTTCTCCACCACCTGTGCTTCTCCACACCAGGCATCTCTGCCTGGAATGCCTACCTGCCTGTGATTTGGGGTCCACTCTTTCAGTCATGGCTTCCAAGATCACCTTCTTTTAAAGCCTTCCCAGACTTCCTCAGGCAGCCATTCCCACCTCTATGTTCCTATAGCATTGTATGCTTACTGTTTTATGGCAGAAGTCATAGAATAACTACTATTCCCCTGTCTGTCTCTTCATGACTAGTGTCCCTCTGCAGTCTTAGGGGATTAGGGTCTATTCACCATGGCAGTCTTTTTACAGCACAACAGTTGACACATGTTAGTGTTTAAAATGTTTGCTGAAAGAATGTGAGCAACAATGGGTGTGAGGGAGATAGGTACATACTGCTCTGAGGAGAAGCACTGACTTAGGAAAGTCAATAAACTCAAGAGCTTCAAGACTACAAGGAAGCTAACTACGAAATGCCTCAAATCATTATTTCATTTATTTTTCAAAATGACTTGTAGTGTGAAGAAACATCTCCTTTTTTCATGGTTAATAAGTGTAACTAAATAGACATGTTTGCCTCTCTAAATATAGTAAAACATTCTTCTACATTCAGTTCATTGGTATCATAAATAAAGAACAAAAAGCAAATGATAAAATAACAGGTTGGCTTAATCACTGAGGAAAATAGTTTTGTAGGGAAAAATATATTATTTGTTCATGAAAATGGTGTATAATGCCTGCTTGAGTCTAGGAATCAGTCTTAAATTCTGAATAGATTGTAACCTACTAATACTAAAAAAAAAATGAAAGTAATGTCAGTGAATTCCAATATCTTTCTGTATAAAATGTAATTTAAATTTTACATATTTTTTTTGATAATCATGCTCCTTCATATATATAGAGCCACTGTACACTGGATTCATTAAGCACTAGATGTGACAGTCATAATTAGGTTAGTAGGGATATTAATGAAAATCTTCTAGACTAAAAGATCTTTAATATTCACCTGAGGCTTCAGATATCTGAGACTCATCTCAGAGTTTATGATTCAGTATGGCTGGGGTGAGGCCTGAGAATTTGCATTTCTAATAAGTTCTCAGATGATGCTGATAGCTGGCCCACACTTGGAGAAGCAGTGAGCTAAACTAATCTGCATGTTAAATTGTTCAGAGACAGGTAGAGAGAAAGTCTGATAAATAAATAAGCAAAATATAATATAATGAAGGTTTTAATTGTGTCTGAATATAGAAAAAGTACACCCAATTATGCATGTTAGTGGACAGACAAGGCAAATTTAAATTGAGGCTTAAAAACTGGATAGGTGTTTATCTGCTGTGCTGAGAAGTGAGGGTGAAGAAAAGGCAGGTAGAAGCATTCCTGGCCAAGAGCACAACAGAGGCTCTTTTGGAAAAGAAGATATGTGAGGAGAGCAGCAACAGATGGGGATATGAACTAATTAGAGAAAATGCAGTCATCATTCTCTTTATGAAGAATTTTCTGGTTTAACATAGCCCTTAAAGGTAGGTTGCTGGTAGTCATCATTTATCTCACCTTGTTTTCTTTGCAAAATGAATCTCTTTCCAGGCAGTATGCAGCCTAGTGCAAATTATGTAAAACCTCAGAGTTTTAGTTTTCTCAGATGTAATTTGGAGATAATTCCACTTTCACTAAAATTTTTTTTTTTAAGGATGAAACTAAAAGTAATGGTTGATATTCCTCCACTTCCTTTTCTTTTCTTATGCCCTTTTCCCAAGGTAGTTCCTTAAAAAGTATTATTTGAACATCCACTATAGGCAAGTCCTTGACGACTTGTATATGATATGAGAAATGTTCTCAGGACTAATAGTGTTCCCTTCACTTGAATTTCCTAGCATGGCGATTTTCATTTAAGAAGGAAAAAGTCACTTATTTAGATCGGTGCCTAACAATATTATATAAAGGAGGCATTAATACGGTATTCAATTTACTTTGTTAAACAATATGCACTGAAATCCCATGTATATATGCACATGTATAAACACATATACATAAACAGTTCATATATATGTATGTGTATATACATATGTATAAACAGTTAATAATGTCTATGTACCCATTGTTTTCATATTTTATAATCCATTTAAAAAACAAAAATACTATATTAGGAAGTTTAGTGGTTTCTTACCCTCATTCCTTCAAATCTGGATAAAGCTCTTAGAGGTCTCAAAGCCCTAAGTGTCCGGAGGGATTTGATGGGGCCAAGGTCCGAGTAGCCCAGAGTGTTTGCAACTAAAGTAACCAAAGAAACCTACAAAAAAATTAAAACTTTCATTAATCATGTCAATGAAATAATAAAGCATAAGGAAGAAAAGTCAATTTCAAAGATCATTAAGAGCAGCTTGACAAGAACAATATGATTTTAAACATTAAGTTATCTAGTCATTGCCTAACAAATGGGTAATATGGATGCTTTTATAAGGAAATAGATTTGAAGGAAGGCTAACCAAAATAAATAATAGAAGGAAAGTAGGTTATTTCTTATATTTAAATACAAATGACATGTGCTTTTCACACTTTGGTGGTTAATGGTTATGTACTTGCTTATTAATTCTGTACATTTAATTACAGCAACCATCAAAATTTCAATTTAAGTAAAATCCAGGGCAAAGTGTGGGATTCTGAAGCCAAGTCATAAGAGTGTTACATTAACTCAACCAAATGTAAGTCCTAGTATAAATAAAACTTACTCAAAATCAATTTGAAGACTCATGATTTTGAGATGGGGCTAATTCCCCATAAGATTATTGTGACTTATAATTTCTCATAACAGGCAACAAACATCTGCTTAGTAATAATTAGTGGGAGAAAATCTTAATTGTATTGATGAGTGCATGAGTAGGTGATCTCACTTGCTTCACAATCAACACAGAGAAACACAACTTCATCATGTGAGACAGACCTGCCAAAATTACTGCATCAAGTATC
Organism: Macroglossus sobrinus; assembly: GCA_004027375.1. Classification (NCBI taxonomy): domain Eukaryota; kingdom Metazoa; phylum Chordata; class Mammalia; order Chiroptera; family Pteropodidae; genus Macroglossus; species Macroglossus sobrinus. The sequence continues at coordinate 288,619 of PVKZ01001594.1, forward strand.
CAAAAGAAATTTGTGTTCTTGTCAAAAATTATCTCAGAAGAAAGAACATGGACAGAATTAAAACTAGTACACATTTTGGTAATAGAGCAATGAGCTTCTCAATGTCCTTAGATCTGGATCTATAAATGCATTTAGTCGCTGAATAAGTTCCATTAAAAAGTATTCATCTGTTTTACACTATGAGTAGGAGGCAGTATACAAGAACAATGTTTAGAATGCAATTTATTACAAATTAATTAAAGACTAACATATTCAAGTTTTTCAGGGATGAATAGGAATACCCAAGAGTCAACTTTTGTTTAACAAGTGTTGACAGAGTAGAAAAACTCATTGCTCACAAGTTTACTGCTGCTACTATCAGAGATAGGTAAATGAATTTATGGATCAGGATGTGTTGAAGTGTTTTTGTTCTCATGTAGTTACTTTTAAATGTCTCATCAAATGTAACACTGTTCTTTTTTAAGTCTTCGTGTTATATATCCAGCAGAAGTAATTGTCCCTCTTATTCTTAAATTCACCCATTCAGGTACATTATTTCCACTTAAGTGAGCTTAAAAAATAAGTATACTTTTTTACTGAGTTACAAATATTCCTTTTCAAGTAGAAAAATGTAAAGTTTTAAAATGTCTATTATAATTTAAATAGCTCCTAAAAATGGGAGACCCAATCTCCAAACCACAGTTAGGTGGTATGATATCGAATATAATAGATGTATATTACTAAGAAAACTTAAGTATAGTTTGTAACTGACAATATATATAATGCATATATATATACATCTATTTATTTATCTATGTAAACACATGCATATGGGCACAATACATGCCCATACTGATGAATAACAAGCAATCATTATTTAAGTTTCAAAAAATCAAAAACCCTGCAGACATTAAACAAGTACTCCAAATATCAAATTAGATCAGTGGTTCTAAATCCAGAACCATCTGGAAGGGCTTGTTACAATATTTTGCTGGGTCCCAACACCTGAGTTTCTGATTCAGTAGATTTTGGGTGGGTCCTAAGAACTGTATCTCTAACAAGTTCCCACCTACAGGTGCCAATGATGTTGGTTTAGAAGTCACACTTTGAAAACAACTGCTCTAGATATGCTGCTCAAGTTTTGAGAAATTAAACAAATAAAAAATCTCAGTTCCTCCTCCAAATCTACATCCTTTGGTTTGCATCTCTACCAAAAAGAATATTGTGTGATACTTTGCTCTCCATGTTACATTATAAAAACATTATATATGATATATATTTCTATATTCACATATAGAAATATTTACTTACCTTTTTTCAAAATACAAATTAATATTTCAAATTGAAGCTATATACCTCCCTGAGTTCTGCATATTATGGTCCCCTAAATATTGAGACTCATCATTTCATATTTTCAAATACAAAACAAACTAATTTGTTATTAAACAGCTGTATATTTTTCTTAATTTAAAATAAATTCAATTCTGCTTATAAACTTTTATTTCCTAAGCTGAGTGATAAAAATAGCCATGTTTGTAATAATAATTAAAAGGTTTTTGAATATCTTTATTATATAATAACTTTTAAAATACCCAATTATATTTAAAAGTTAGGAGAAAAAAATAACACATACCTTGTATTATTTCTTCTTATTTTGGTTAGCCTTTCTTTAATACTATTATACTACAAAAGTATCTATCATATCATTTATTTTTCTAGGCAACATATATATAAAGGTGAATCAAAAAACAATCAAACAACATGAAATCATTAATGTAAGGTACTGAAAATTAGATTTCTCATACAGGAAGCCCAAGAGAACATAAGTATAAAGAATACCTATATTATGGGAAAAATTTTTTTGCACATCATTTATATAGAAATTGTTATTGCTTTTAATATTTTATGTATTGAACTGTTAAAAAAGAGTTTACTGAGCTTTATAACAGTTGAGAAATTGAATTTTGAGTAGGTATGATTAGTTTTAGCTTAATTTTGAGTCAGATTTTGCTGTATGTAGTCATGTTTATCTTTAATTTTGATGTCTGTAAGTGGTTATATATTAATTTATCTTTTCTGAAAAGTCTTGTAATACAAACTGTTAAATGTTAGAGAAGTTATTGATACTATGAAAATTTGCATTTGCCCTCGAATTTCAGACATCACACGGAAAACAAATCTCTAAACACTATGTCTGATTATAGGATGCTTCTTCCCTCACCACAAAGGCTAGATTTTGGAAAATCTAGGAGAATTAGCAAAAGATTGAAGAACATAATTCATTCTGAAAAAATAAGTTTTGGAGATTGAGGTCATAAATTAAATTAAGAAAGCCTTTTAAAAGAACATAAATATTACATATGATAATTATATTATTATAAATTATTAGATTATATCATTGAAATATAAAATAAAATAATTAGAGTACAGTAAGAATAAATTGATAATAGGTGCTGTACTATTAATTTCTATTTGAGATTTCTTGATCTCACAAGCTGTTTTAGGATCTGTTTCCTAAAACAGCTATTTCAACAACATGCCTAAAAAATATTTTTGCTTTGTTAAAAATAATACATAAACTGAAGTATTTTATGCATTTTCCATCATCCAATTATTCAACAGTTCTCTAAATTTATTATTTGAAATTATTGATACCAATTTTTCTGCTCCACTGCCACTCTCGAGATGAAGGTAAGTTGGATATTTGAGATGGGGACAAGAGCTGTGACACATTTAGATTTTCTTTATCATTGTGACAGAGATAAATATTTTGAAATTTTATGCATTCCCTTATCCTTAACAGAGGATTATTTAGCTTTAACACTACTATTTTTACATAACTTTCGCTAACATCCCACCTTCTAGTTTTTCATTTTGTTTATATTTCCAATGTGAATGATATTCAAATCATGTAATATATATTTAAAAATTACATCTTCTGATATCAGAAAACACACAGGAGTAAATTATATATGTCAGAATGGTACAGAATTTACATTTCTTGAGAGGTTTCTCTTTCAATAATTTTCACAGATATATTTCTACTGGCTGTATTGATATTTCTAAAAATATAAAGGTTTACTATAGACTAAAAGTACAAAAAGCTAACAAAAATTAAAGTGTGCTAATATATAACATTAGTGAACGTTTTTCAGAACACTTATTTGTAAGAATAAATCTTCTTTTAAAATTTACTCAAAGCACCTACATCAACAATTAAGAAATCCAGCCAACACCAGGCATTGGTGAAATATGTTTTATAACCATATGCTACCCATTTTAGAAGCATTTCCAGGATAAAGATGTAAGTGAATATCTTGTCGGCATACTCCAGGATAATCTTAATGACCTTTTTCTTTTCAATATATATATCTTCAAAAGCCTGTGGAAATAACATTCAAATTTTAATTTATATATAAGTTAAAGGTTATGATTTATAACAAAAACAGGAAATAAAATTCTGATAGAAAACTACTGAATAGAATACTATCATGAGCCAGTCGACTTTCTTCTGGTTTACAGCTACTGTGTAACACTCATTTCCACCAGTGCACATCACTGGTCACGAGAGGTCAAGAGAAAGAGGGTGCAAAAGAATGGAGTGAACCAAGTTTCTGACACTTGTAGGGATTTCTACTTCATCCGACTTCCTTTTGATCCCTCTTCAAATTGGAAAAGACCTAATAGTTAAGGACATGATTCTAGTGTCACCCCCTTGTATATCTTTTTTAACCTGTACTCTCATTTGTGTCCACCAGTACGATCTGGAGCCTCTCCAACAGCTCTCAAATGTTTGTGCATCCCCAGTGCCTATCACTGTGTTAGGAACATGGCGAAGGCAAGGAAAGGGTTGCTAAATGAACAAGTGGCAGTATCTTAGGAGGGCTAGAGAACACAGAGGGTGGTTTCTTTCTTTAAATTTTGCACAATAGTTAACATTCATTAAGAGCTTCAGCTCAACAAATCACTCATATTCATTCCATGAATGCAGCACATTTTAACACTCTCCAAGAACTTTTAGTAAGTGACAGATGATACTGTGGTCACAGCCGCAATTTCCTTGGGAAATAATTTGAATGGACTTAAAGAATTGAGCTTACTGAAGACACTGAAAATGACTGGTGACCTAAACAAGTCTAAAGTATTAGAATTTTCTCTTTAAAGTTTAAACAATATTCACTATGTTGGAAAAGATGGAAACAAAAAGGCCTGTATCCTTAGTAGTTAACATGATACTATCTGTCTATAGTCACGACCACATTCTATTCTTACTCTTATTTCAAGTTCTTCTATCAATACTTTAAAAATGACACTGAGCACTTCTTGCAACTGAATATTAAAGAAATCAGAGAAGTTGGGACAGAGAGAATAGGCAGATTTACCAAGATGCTAAAAGAAGTTTCCAGCAGCTGACAGAGGTTCTGAAAGCCAATAGAACTGAAGTGCAAGGGGAGACGTCCAGTCCTCAGTATTTTCCTGCCTCCCTTCTCCAAACTGTAGAGGAATCAGGCAAGCTGCCAAAACAGAAGCTATGGCAGTGCCTCAGTCCTTGAAATGCAAAGATAAGGAAAGGGCTTGATTGCAAAGAAGATAGGTGCTATTCCTGGAATTAGGGTGCAGAGCAGGAAGCAGCAAGTCTTGATGCTGAAAGCCAAATACCCTGCCTGAGTCCTTTCTGTTCTGACTAGTCCCAGAGCCTGCAATAGTATTCAGCCTACAGGTTTGTAGCTTCGAGGACTAATTTTGTGGATGTGGGAGCGAGGAGGCAAGTTGGTCATTACATGAGCACTATCAGATCTGGGGTGTAGGCTTTACTATTACTCATTCCAGTTACCACTCATTTATTTCTATCTGTGCACATCCCTTTCTAAGCAGCCAAAACACAGTGAAAAGATACTGTGGCTTTCGTTTAGAGCTTTGTTAAGTTATGGCTCTGTCATCTGATAGCTTTGAGAAATTAAATAACTTTTAAAACTCTGACCCAGTTACCTAATTGGTAAAATGAGAAAAATATCATAATCTCACAGGATTGTTTGAAAATTAAAGGATAAAACTGATATAAAGATCTTGAAATAGAATGCACTAAATTAGAGCTATTTTTATTTATTTTATAGACAGGTATTTTAACTCTAACTTAATTGGCAAACTCCCTGAGTAAAAACACCAGCTTCTTGAAATACTTTTCTCTTTTCTTCTTCATGATTCATCTGAGTTTCAGTTTTGAGAGTGCCCCTCCCCCAAAATGTCATCTTTCTTTTTAGACATTTTGAACAAGGAATTACTCTAAACTTTGCTTTAATTCTTTCGTAATCCACTTTTTGAAAATCTCAATAACACATGTGACTCAGCATGGGATAAGTTTCCTTAGTTATTAGAAATACAAGCTAATATAGACATTATCAAGATTCCCATTTATATTAATGAGATAAGTTGAGTGACACTTCCTTATTCATCTTCTCTTTTTTAGGGGAGACTTGTTAGGAGAGGCAATCTACTGTGGGCTTTGAGTGTCCCTGCATATTCTTGTTTGGTATGCCAAGAATGCAAGGCCCTGACTGCTCTTTATCCAGGCCATTTCTCATGATTGTTTTTGCAACAAGCAACCTTGAGAGATGAGACAGCGTCTCCTGTGGGACAAAGAGCAAGGTTGCCTACGGCTTGCTGTGAGAGGATGGGTTCCCTAAGCTCAGTCTCTTCAGCTGTGATGATAACCCACTGTGTGTGCAGTATTCATTTAGCTCAATGCTATGGCCCTGTGGGACTTGAGTACAAGGGAAAGCAACACAAACATAAAGTTCATGCTGCTTTCTATATGGTGAGTAATAAAGTCCTTTGTTTCTGACTCAGAAGTCTTGTGCCTTCCACCAGTATCTATGAAACAGTAACAGGCTAACTTATTTTAAGTAGAGTAAAATCAAATCCCATATCCATGAAAACTGTCTATAAAGCAATTTACAAAGTTCTTGAGTATTCTGTTTTTAGTGTAATGGAATTTCCAGTGGTATCTCTAGGTGGAACTGGGCTTCTAACGGCTCATCTCTGTTAGTATCAGCAGGAAAGAAAAACAAGTAAGATAAGGAACAGGGAGCTTGTAACTCACCCAGATCCCTTTCTACTCTCACAGAAGGTGATTGGTATATGTACAAGAATGAGAAACTTGTCTCATTCTCATCCTAAAAGTACAGTCTATTTTCCCTTATAACAACATGCAAGATGCTTCATAAGCTGATACTGCCTATCTTTGCCACAATATCTCTGGCCACTACTTTTCTACTGGTTTTGCTCTTCCTCCCGTAACACTTCCTACAGTTCGGTAACTTTTAATTTCCTGTATATCTGACGTTGTCTTATTTGTTCGTACCATTGTATACTTGTTCTCCTCAGCCCACCTTGCCTGGCTGGAAAATTACTATTAATCTTTTCTAAATCTTGCAAAACATCATGTACCTTTCTGAAATCCCAAACAGACAACTGTTCTTGCAATAGACCTTTATCAAGTATATTCCTTACTTATAAACGAATCTCAGTTCTGTAATCACTTGTGTCTTTCCTTTCTCCAATGCTCTCTGACCGCTTTGAGAAAAGTACCTGAATCTTATCCATCTTTGCATTCAGGGCAGCAAGAATAACACCTGGCATGTACTCATGTTCAGTAAATATTTACTGATCTAAGCTAAAAATTTATCCGTGGTACCAATCGTAGGAATTGATTGTTGAGTAAAACAACTTGTCAAGATATTTTTATCTTTCAACCCATTTATCAAAAGTACTGACAATCAATTTATTATTAGAGGTGTCAGATTACTTACCAGAGCACCACTGCTGAGCAAGATCATGAGAACAATAAAGCTTTCAAACCAACTGTGTTCAACTATCCTGTAGCAGGTTTTCCTGATGTTCCACCATATTTTTCCTTTCCCCGATTCTATGTTTACTTGGCAGCATGGGAACCTCCGTACACAACCTGGCAAGAAAGACAAGCATGTAAAATCCTGACATACAGAATTTTAAAAATACACTATTTAATACAAAGCTTTTTCTGTGATAGTTCAACTAAATGATTTCTAACAATTATACCTGCAGTTTCAAATAGATTCAACTTGGATGCCACCTTATCACTTAACTCTCCATAGTGTTTTCTTAATATGTGTCAGTTATTTCTAACTTAGAATGTAGTCTCATCTTCTGTACTTCTCTGATGTCTCATCAAATCTTTTCTACAGTGTTTAAAACACATATATATTTTTTTATTATTGCAATCCTAATACAATCCTAACCTGATTCACAATGAGCACTAAATAATTATTTGAAGAATGAATTAATGAATGAATGAATGAACTAAAGTCTGAAGACAAAAATGTATTTCAGGATCTTTTTTGCTGAAATATTGTTTCTTTGATGTGCATCTAACCTGCAATCTGATGCTGCTTCAGCTCCTCTATAAAAAGCCCTTTGAGAAACACCATTCTAAGTTTTATTAAGAAAATGACGTTCCTAAAATCAAGTAAAAAAAAAATAGATCTTGTTTAGAAGATACAGATAAAACTGTTTCAAATACTCTACGTTAAAACCAAATCTGACATTGGAATCCTAGGTTTGAAACATACAGCTATGAAAAATTGAGGAACACTTTAATTTATTTTAGATTTATTCACTCATTTCTACATAAAAGATTTATTGAGTATATACTTGGTTATGTTCATAGTTTCCTCTCCTCAGGAATTTTTTTTTGTCTTTGATTAGGCAGATATAGAAATAATTGGCTATAATTGGGTAAAGCAACTAAAATGAAATATATGCAGGAGTTAATTGGGTAGCACGAAAGAAGACTACCTAACCTAGCTAACCTAGCTTTCTTTCTTGAGAAAGAAAGATCAGAGGAAGCTTCCTGGAAGAGGTGGAGCCTGAATTGAATCAAAGTCTTAGCCAAAAAGGGTTTGGGTGGAATTCTAGGCCAAAGGCAGCAAAAGGTGTTGAGCATAGGAGTTATAAGTAGCTCAGAATTACAATGAAAGCAAAATGTATGGGTGAGAGATGAGGTTAGAGAAAGTGGTCAGATTATGGAAGGCATTTTCCTTGACTTTAAGTAGTTTGGTCTATATCTAATAGACATTGAAGAGCAAGTAAAGCGTTGTAAGCAGAGAACAATATAGGCAGGTTATAATTTAAATGATGTTTCCAACATTTGTGTGGAGGATAATTCGGAACAGGGGAAAAAGAGAGGGGCGGAGGTAAAGAAGGACCCAGAGCCAGAAAACCATTTAGAATTATGGTTTAGTTTCCCTAACAAGAAGGATAGGTTAGGGCAATAGAAACTAGAACAATATTAGATTCAAGACACACTTGATAGGTAAAATCAGTAGGATTTGGTGACTGATTGAATGTGGGATATAAGAGAAAAGGAGGAGCCCAGGAATGATGGATGAATGTGGTCAATGAAACAAGGACTACAGGAGCAGGTGCTCACTTGGGAGGTAACGAATCTGACATGCTGATGAAACTTCTAGATACCGATATCCTGTCGACATCCGGAGGTGTGAAACTGAAGCTCAGGGGGAAAGTCTGGGCTAGAAAAGAATATTTAGGAATAATTAGCATATGTGTGTCAGCTGACATCAAGACAGTGTCTGAGGTATTTAGGGTGAGGAGAGAAAAGGGTCAAGTCTGGAATATTCTGAAACAGCAATATTAAGGGTCGGAATTCAGTGGTGTTCTGGAGCGAGCTCAGCTCATAGCAGCTCTTGATAATTCATTGTTAAATTGCCAGGAAATTTTGCTAGGCTATCGTTAATTGCAGTCATTATCAAAAATTAAACCTAAAATGAGTTACTTTAAAAAAGATAATGAATATTAAAAACATATCATTTTCTAATCATTTTACTACATTTTACTATTATCTATGCTCTCGAGCATATTTTTGTATTCTATCTGATGGTGGAAACTTGTTATAATGTTGGGCTACTGTACATTTCTTCTCAACTCCACATTTAGTGAAGTCAGGTCAGCAGTTTGAAATCAGCCATAGTAGAACTCTTTACACTATAAGTCATCAAATACTATAAATCAGCACTTGTTGATTTTCTAGTTTATTCTTAAGAATGTGTTTGAAAAAATATTAATAAAACAGATGAAACAGTAAATGTGTGTCATGTTTGCAGCCATTACACTGTAAACAGCACAAAACTTGAAGAAATATTCTTTATTATTCAAATCCTATTATCTGATTCAGCAAAGCTTTACTCATATTACTGATAAATTGGTGAAATTCTGACATATATCTTCTTTGTTTAACTTCACTTTACTGATTAATGTCATTGAAAATATCAATTTTCAGTTTAAAACTATGCTTACTCACCAATTGCAATCATTAGTTGTCTATAAATACAAATTTTTGCAAAAAAAATTTTGCAAGAAAAGCATTCTGTGAGAATCAATGAGCTATGTGGAATGTATAATAAGGAATGTTCTTGATATTATTATTTGTAAATTGAGTGCCACACATTCTTTGTATCAGCAAAATTTAAAATACACTGATGTACATGTACATACTTTTTTTTTTTCTTGAAGAATTCGTGGTTAAACATTTACCTGCTCACCACTGGGACAAGTGGAAGCAGAAAAAACCTTGAAGGAGGAGACAGTGTAGAAGAGGGAGAGATGCAGAGGAGGCTGCAGGAAAAGAGAAGTTAATAAAAAGTTTCATGAAGGACTGGTGAACAGAACTACAACCAAGAAAGTCCCAGAAATATAATGATTAAAAATTTTTAAAATTAAATTAAAAGGATTAAAGTTGATTAAAATATAAACAACTATAATTATTTTGAAGGGAGAATTTTAAAAAGAAGAACTATGATTAATTATTCTTAAAACATTTTAGATAAAAAAGCCTCATTTGGAAGGTGGGAGAGCACTTTTTAGATACTTGTTTCAGACATTTGCAAATTAAGTACTTTAAAAATAATTTCCTTTTCTATAAAACAAATAATATATTTCATAAAAAATATTGAACCTATCAAGTAATAACTTCAAGTAATCATAAACTGTATATCCTAAAACAACAAAACTAGAATTCTCTTAATGAACTATTTTAGACAATGTGCTATTATGGCTTCTTTTATGATTCTGTAGTAAAAGTAGTTCAATGATCCAGTTAATACAAGGTATCTTCTAGCACTTTAATTTCCAGCTTTACAGAAATGTAGTAAGCTACATTTTTCGCCCCAAGTTTTGGTGTGTTTTGCTGTCATGTATATTTTGTGTTCCTGCCCTTTCTCTCCGAAAGCTTCTGATTTCCCAGAAGTCTAAAAATGTGTCTGTTATGCCCTTTCTTTCTGTTCACAATACTTAACTTAGTCCTATATATAGCTTAATATGTTGTATATAATCCTCCCCCAAAAGTTTTAACATCATCTAAGCATTAATCATGATCTGAAAAGTCCTCTCTGTGAATTCTAGGATATACACAAAGATTGGATAAAACAAAAAGTCAGGGTGAATGGAAAATATTCACCTGACTTCATTTGTCTAATATTAATTACAGTTAACATGACCTCCAATCAGAAAAAAGAAAACACATTATCTTCATTGTGTTTAAGATAATTATCTTATATCTCATATGAATTTGGTAAACAGAAAATTATTTTATAAAATAATATGGCAAAACAGTAAAAAAAAATAGCATCAAAAATTGACTCCCAGGTAATCTATTTCAGGGCGAAAGAAAACACTAGGAAGAGTGGAAAAATGGAAATTAGTTTTTTATATTAACTTATTGCTTGAAGCTTTAGAATGTATCTTAAATTGCAAAACAAAGAACTCATACAGGACAAAATCTATCTGCCTCAAGTATAATTACCAGAGGAGAAAATTATCTCTTTGGTTAAGAATACTTACTATCTGGATTTATTTTTGTCAGACTTAAAGTTGAAGAGAAATATTATTCTTATGATTGAGACAAGAAAAGGTACTATATATTCTAATTAGAAAAGCCAGTAAACTTTTTTGTCTGAGATGAAGGTTCTTCAATATTGCCCTCAGGATTTATCGTACCTCAGAGAGTTTCTCTCTCTTATTTCTGAGGTGGGAGTGCTTGACTGCTTGTCTGGCTTTTATGCAGAGGCATACCCCAAGAGATTTCCAGCCTAGCTGATTAGCAACATTATCACACCTTCTTTTTTAAAAGGACTATTAATTAAATGTAAACATAACAGAGAACCTCTCAAACATTTTAATGGGTCCCCATGGATAAATAATATTTCTATCAATTGGGTGTCATACTTGTTTGCCTCTCCCATAAAATGAGATTTAGCTTGTATTTGAAGAAAATTCATGTACCCATGATAACATATAGATATCTTTATTTGCCAGTCATTTTGTTTACTGCATGAGTGTTATAGAAGACTATTTGCAAAAATCTTGGAGAATGAAAGCAAGTTGATAATTTCTATAAAAAATACTGATGCTGAGGGTAAGCCCATGAAAGTCAGTCATTAGCATGAATGCTATCATAGCCTCTATACAGGTTAACAAAATACTTTAAAAAACAAAAGGAAAGTAGAAAGAAATAGGAAATAGAAAGCACTGTGCTAATAAATTTATGAGTTATCTCATTTAATCTCCTCAACACCCCTAAGTTGTTAAACCCATTTTATAGATTGGGTATTTATGGTATAAGATTTAAAAATGTGCTCAAGTTTCTACAGAGAGTTAGCAGTAAGCCAATTAGAACTCGTGCTCAATAGGCTTCAAATCTTGTGCTCTATATCACTGTGTCACACTGCAACTCTAGGTTTGTAGATGACACTATACTTGCTTAGAAAATACTTTCCTAGGTAAAGTTCAAATTTACTACTTCGAATAAAATCCCTGAAAAATTCAATGAATAGTCAAAAATTCAGTTAGGCAGAAAATGAAAAGGAATAAAAGGAGATACTGTTAGAAAAGAATAGATAAAGGCCAAAGGCAAAGGGCATTATATGTTAAGTTAAGGACTTCAGGTTTTATTCTATAAACCAATGATTCTCAAATTTTAGTAGGAATCAGAATACACTGGGAGGACTTGGATCCTATCCTCAGAGCTTATCAACTTATGATTTCTGTGATCAACTTGTGCCTAGAAAGAAAGAGATTAGGACTGACTCAAAGTCTTTAGCTTGAGAGGCAGGATAGATCATGATGTGGCTAAATGAGATAAAGCCTGAAGGAAGATGTAGATTATGTGGGGATAACCACTAAAGTTTGTTTTAAACTTATTAAACTTGAGACGCTTAAAGGCAACAGATGGAGATGACCAATGGGGATTTGTAGGCAGTTCTGAAACTCAAGAGTGAGGGCAGGAGTAAAGATAATGATTTAAGAGTCAATAACACAAAAATGGTTGTTCAAGCTATAGACATAAATGAAAGCCCTTAGGGCTAGAGAATAAAAACAGAAGAGAACCAAGTATCAAAATGTGAAGGGACATCATTATTTAAAGGATGTTCACAAAAATAGTCACTAAAAGATATAAGGGTAGAAACTCAGAACTCTCAGAGATATAAAAGAAGAGCACAGGTATGGTGTGGTCTCTGAAACACGGGGAAGAAATAATTTCAAGGCAGACTGTAATAAACAACATTAAACAGTTTACTGAAAGTTAATTGAGTAGCTTTAATTTTTGAAGAAAAGGACAATAGTGTCATCTTTCCCATTAAATTGTATCCTAGTGGTTCCACAGAGCTGGGAACATGAATTAAGGATCTAAAATAAGAAGTATGAACATCTTACAGTAAGAAAAAAAAATAAAAGTCTCTTAGAGTATAACACACTGTCATTGTAAATTACTGTTAGTAGAGTATTATAAATATGCAAAGGGAAGTTAGAAAGCTCCAATGACTTGCCCTTGGTCATAGAGCCATGACTGACTCAGCATGAAATGGAGTCTTCTGACTTTTTACTAAACAACCCCTGGTATTAGGTTTAAGATAAGATCCAAAACACTAATAAATGAATGCTAACCAAGGTATTGATTTTTCTCTTACCATCTGTAAAACAGGCTTCTGGCTCATCTGAATTTATAGGTTCAGCCTCTGCTTCTTCTTCTGGCAGAGGGTTATCAACTGTGCTGCACTCAGAGGAACTCAACCGGTTCGGTCTCTAAAAGGAAATTCACCATCCCAACAGATAGTTCATTTAGAGTTCAGTCAAATCTTACATGTAAGCCATATTTAATAATTGGAGTCATGCAGTGTTATGAAAAAAAGATTAACAGTATGATGCCATAAAAATGTATAAACACACACTGAGTTCAAGTAATTTTACAATGAATCTATGCTTGATCTATCTACACATCCCATGAAAAATAAATTTTATTATTTTTATTATGCTAACAAGTATTTAGACAGAATTAGCATAAGGTAATATTCTGATGTAAACTATAACATTTGAAAAGTATTGGCCACATTTTTATTACTTTTTATGTTTAATGTAAATTTGTATATACCAGTGATTATTATTTTAGGACAACCAAGACCCTAATGACAATAACATACAAATGCCAAATTGCCAATGCTTGGTAATTGAAAGATCAGATATGACAGTTGTCAAAAAAAAAAAAAAAAAAACCTTGTTTATACTTAAAATTAAAAAAAGAGAAATTAATGTAAAATTAAATCCAAACATATTTCTTCTATTATCTCTTGGATTTAAGAATATGTATCAGGATGGTATAAATAAGAAGGCCTTCATTGAGACCAAAAAAGTCAAATATTATATTGGAATAAAAATGCCAAAGACCATAGTAATTATTTCATCCAAGACCACCTATTTTAGTATTAAATTTCAGGATATAGTAGAAAAGATCATAAAGTATTATTTATAACGTCAAGAGATAGTGGCTACTAAAGTGAGTACCACATGCAAACTCTGAAACAAAGATTTAATGAAATTAAACATGGCAGACTAACACATGAGAAGAATGAATCCATTGTCATTATGATCATAAATTGATCATAATACAAACAAGTTTTTCCCACCCAGAACTTTATGATATGATGTTTACACACATAAGGAGATTTTTAGAAAAAACTATATGTAGCGATTGTAGTAAAACTCTGTCAATTTTTCCTAATATTGTTTAGCAGCACGTCAATGGAAGACTTCATTTTTCATTCTCACTTGCTGAATGACATGTGAATATTGAAAACTACTAGCTATTATAGCATATACTTCTCTTATTAAGATTACAGCTTTACTTTTATTTAGAATAGTTAAAACAAATGCAAGTGCTAAAAATGAGGACATATTTCAGCTAAATTAATTCTTCAATCTATTAACTTGCATTAATATCATAGGCCTAACCTAAAATATTAATTTTTAGAGATCGACTTGAAAGCTACAAGTATTTGTCATAGATGCCACATTAAATTCTCAGTGCTATTATTATCACACAATATTCAACATCAGTGAAAAAGGCATTAATAAAGTATTGTATGTAAGAAATGATGTAAGTAAAGTTCTTTTTAAAATGAAAGTAAAAAAATTATGAATATTCCATTAAATTAATACCCCTAATCTATGTTGGCATAGGGGCATTATTCCTACCAGGTTGAAGAGTTATAATAATTTCAGTTACAAACAATATCAGTATGAAATTTCATTTATAACTTAGATTATTTAAACTGATTGAAGTAATCTAAAATTACTTTTAAAAAATGAAACAAATTAATTATGACTGAATATTTTGTAAGACTTAAGGCTGTAAAATATACCTTACTCCAGGAAACAATGGGAAAACTTATAATTACAAATTTGTCCTATTGTGCCAATTATCACACACACAAAATTAAGTACTATACCTAAAAACCTACAATTATTAGATGTTCTCAGTTCTTGACCTCTCACCTGCAAGTGAACTGTCACAAGGGAACTGAAAGACAAGCACTATGATTCTGTGGAGATGAGACTAAATCTTTCAATCCTGAGAAAAGAATTATTGGCCTGAATTTTCGGGCAAAGCGGGGAGAGGAATTGCTGATAGGAAGACTAGAAAGCTAAAATAGTGCCAACTAGGAAACATTTTAATTGTTTTCTTTTAGCTAGTAACAACTTTAATAAAAAATTATTCTAATTTGCAGAATTCTGAGGTAGGCTAAATTAATGAAAACATCCTCTATTTAAATATTTGGTTTCCTCACTTTTTAAAAGAATATTAACAAAGACTTAATGCCAAGTTAATTTATAAGCAAGTAAAAGATGATTTGATGAAGTATGGTTTGTCATTGAAACTTTCTTTTTCATAACTTTTATGATAATTTTTTTGTCAATTAAATTCAGAGTTTGGACCAGGTTTCATATCATAAATGACAGTTATTCAATGTTATTCCTCACTGTAACAGAAATTATCAAAGTATTTAACATAAACTATAAATAATTTGTATCACAAGCCAATTTATTGTGTTTTTTGAGATTTAATGTTTAGAATGTTTTTAGAAATTCAGTTTTTCTGGAAATGCATTCATTATTTACACAGTAACTATTTTAGTTTTGTATATACATTAAATATTCATGTGTATTCCCTAACAATACAGTTTAGTTCTAATTTATGCAGCCTATAAATTCAATACTTATTAAAGTATAAGTTTTTTTAAAAGGGTATCATTTGTATCATTTTATATAATTAATTATATAATTATTTTTATTTCTATAAATGTAATCATTTTTTATTTAATTTCCTTTCTTATAACTTTGGAAATGGAAAAATGATTATATTATAATAAAAGCAGTGAAATAAATACTTTAGTATAAAATTTTCTTTGATATTATAAATAGGCCATTTTGTAATTTCCATGAAATTTTGTTTTTAATAAAAAGTGAAATACACTTTATGTCTATTATTTCTTTGTTTGTAAATAAAAAATATATGTTTTTATCTTTGGCAATCTACATATAAATAAAAGTAAGTGTAAGTATAGGACTACAGAGGCAGACTCACTAGTATTAGCAACAGAAAGTATGCCATAATTATTGAATAATATGATACTGATTGTAGGTACCTTCAAAAATTTTAGCTTTCCTTTAAATAAAACCTACATACTATAATAAAAAATTTTAAATGTATAAAAGCAGACAACAAAAATAAAAACCCTCTCCATTTTGACAGATTATATTCCTTTTAGGTAATTACTATATAGTTTACATATTTTTTTAGCATTTATTTCTATAGTCTTCAATGTGCACCCATAAAACAATTAATTTGGAAACACTCCTAATCTTGATTATAAACTTAAGCAGCTATCTAAGCAGCACCTTTCAATGATTAAAAATATGATCAAATTATTAGCTTTAGAATTCTTCATGATTCTCCTTTTGATTGCCCTGAGGTATGTTTTTTACAACACTGCTTATAAGCTGAGCCCCTGCTAAATATAAATATCCTATGAGAAATTGCCCTAAGCTGGTTGCTTAGAAATTTACTACTGATATTTCCTGAGATAGACAATCACATTGTAAGGCTATTTCATGCTAGTACAAATAATAATTAATGCTATTTGGTCATTTCTTGTTTAGGGAGGTATGAAGTAGAATTGTCCAATGACTTGATAATCTGGCCCTCAAAGTAGATAACCACCAAACACATAGCAGCAAACACATGTAGAAAACAAAACTCAACAAACACCTTATTCAAAAAAGATGTTAGATGCTGAAAACATCCCAAAGATGTTAAAATATGTACTAAACATTTTTTTTAAGAAAAAATATGAAATGTTGGAAGGTAAAAAAAAATAAAATGGACAAAGTAAAGTATGTACAATAAGGTTGCTTCACGTAAGAAAAGATTCTTTGAGGAGCAGAACCTATGCATCAAGACAAGAAACAGGACAGCAAAAAAGGTTGAGAAGCATATTGAATGAAAGAAATGGGCATAAGTGAGAAGAAAAATAATGAGCAAGCTTAGTGATAAACTAAGGTCAACTGCAAGTCAAGAAGCAAGAAAGATATTTTTATTAAAATTAAGATCGCTCATTTAAAAAATTTTATAGCCTAATTTTACAATTGATAACTATAATGAGGATTCTGAGTCATTAAGGAGTAAAACAGTAAAATTCAAACTAGAGAACCAAAGAACCTTTACAGAGGAATTCCACAGCTGGCTACTACACCTCACGTAAGAGTCCAGTGTTCTCTAACTTTACCATTCTAATATGTGATAACTTGAATTTTAAATATTCTGTTCTGATTTAAAACTAAAATATGCTTTCCTCAGCCTTGCAGTTGTGAGGACCTTTTTATTTGCCTCCTGGAGAATGAACAGATCCTCTCATCTGTAGATTGGCAAGAGAAAGGCTATGTGACTCCTGTGATGAGAAAATAGCTATTTGGAATTGCTGCCTAGGCATTTTACAGTATGACAACTCTACTCACACCCCGAGTTTGTACATTTAGAGAAGAAACTGAGTTCGAGAATCCTGCTCCAAGTTCCTGTTCTGATTTTCCCGGGGGCACCTTTAAAAAAAATAACCACTTAGAGTTGAGTCTCAGAAAGTTAGTAACCTCTGATGTAACCATTTAACAATAGGTGCTTGCTACCCTACTCTCTCTCTCTCCTCTTCTGTTTGCTCTTTTTTAGAAAAAAATATTTTTTCTTTTATTTTTCAAGTACAATATTTTCCTGTTTGCTCTTGACCTGGGAAGGAGGGCTGCCCTTCCCCCAGCTCATTGTGCTACACCTCCTCTGCCCCCCGGTTTCTTGGATCTGTAAGTAATAAATCTTGTGACTTTAAAAAAATATTTGATTATATTTTATAACATTTTAAAATTTGAGGTCACCTATAATATTACAATTGCAGTTTTCATACTGAGTGTAATGATATTTCATTTCTTTACATGATTTAGTTTTCTGAGCCCCTCAAGGTCCCTACAATTCTTTCTGGTCTCTCTGAAACTTTTCAAGGTTCTTTTAAAATTTTAAGAAGAAAATGCCTCACTAAATAACATTATCTAAAAAAAAAAAAAAAAAAAAAGTCCCAGGTTTAAAAGTACTCCAGATAGCCCTCATTAATGAAATTCAATACTATTTTCCTGTGTTAGTTTAGATTTTCATTTTACTTCCACTTAATTCAGCAGAAAATTATCAATTTACTAGTTAAAATAAATTCTTGGATCATATTAGATTTATGGGCAACTAAAACTCTAAAACTTTTTCAAATAAATGGCAAAAAAATGGAGTTTTTCCTTTCTTAGTGTTCTTTGTTCATCGCTACCAAAGAACTGTGTAGGCATTTGGGGAACAGCTGTTCATTCAGCAGGAAATCTTAACAATTCCATCACAGGTCAACAGATATAGAGTATTAGGATGTTGGAGAAACAATGAGGATGAATCTCAGCCACCACCAGGGTAATTAAAAATAAATTCAATGACTTCATCAAGAGTTCTTAGTTTTCCCAGAATCTTCTCCCTAGGGCACTTTCCACTCAAGAGCATGAGAACTTACGTGACTAAAAGACACAATCTTGAATATAAAAACAAACAATGCAGCAGTTTTCTCCTATAAGAAGGTTGGATTGGCTATAGTTTTCTCAGCCAGATCCTACAGTATCATCTGGAAGCTTCTTTTCTAATGAAAAGGCAAGCAGAATTTACCAATGAGGTCTTGTAATATAAAGCAACTGACAATGATATTCGAGGTTCCTGTGTGCTAACAGAGAATTACTATTTACAGAGAATAGGTATTTAAGTAGCTGAAATAACAGTAGGTCAAATCAGAAAAAATGTCTTAAAAACTTTAAAAACAAACATTTTAACAGTTCTACTACTGAGACCAGCTAGAAAACTGCAACAAGTAGATAAATGAGAATTGGAACATAGGCAAACATGAGAGCAAAATGTAAGATAAAAGTGTAGGTTCTAAAACTCAAGCTCATTAAATATTATTTCTAATTTGTTAAAAATCAGAATGACAAATGAAAAACAAATTATCTGTACATTTGAATGACTAATGCTATCCCTTAAAACTACTCAAAATGAAGAAGGATAAGGAAAGACAAAGTTCAGCGAATGGAACGATTACCATTTTTTTAACGTGGATTTCTAATATGCAAATACAATAGAAAATGAAAATTGTCACAGATAAAATATATCTTTCCTAACATTTATGTAGGCTGTTTTTGCCAAAGAAAAGTAGCATATTTCAAGCCATTCTTCACACTGAAATATCCAGAGAATGACCATTTGTTAACATTATCTCACATTTTACCAGTAGTTTAGTTAAAAAAGAAAAAGAAAGAAAAAAGTAATAATTTAGGAATTAAACACACACATATTTCTAGAAACAGTTTTCTCAAAAACCTTGCTTGCCTTATACATATGTAGATAGTATTATATGAGTGTGCATCTTTACTTAGGTTCTACGGAAGAGGGAATTTAATATATTCTAAAATAAAATTGTTTTCTAAGAGAATATTGCCTCTAAGTCACCATCAACTTAAAATAAAAATATATAGCTTTTATTCAGGATCATCTTTGAAATTAACTTCAAGTAAACTGAAACAATAATATGATTTTTAAAAAATTTTTAAACTGTTAGCATTATTCCCTTAGAGAGTATCAATTTCAGAATAAAATTTTACTTTCATCATTGCATAATGGAAAACAATAATACAAATATTTCATCAATGACAGAGAAATTCAAAATATAAACTGGATTATAAAAAAAGGGCAAAATTTCTATTTACATAGATTTCCTTTCCCTAAGAACAATTAGAGTTCAGTGATTCAATAAGCTATGTTAAAATTAAAATAAAATATAACTGTGTATTTTTTATTTTATACTTGTTAGAAATATTAGATAAGGCAATTCATATTTACCTGTTTCTAATTTTAGGGAAAGTATTTTATATCTTCTTGACTGATTTAGTGTTCACTTCATAATATATTCTATTTAAACCTCTTCTTGAGGCTACTCTGCAAATAAGAAACTTATCTCATCGGTAAGCAATATTGCTTCTGGAATCAAATGAAGCATTTCAAGCACTTATAACTTATTCATTCTTAGGCAGGGCCTAGTAATTATTAATTGATGCATTTTATGTATGATCAAATAAAAAACAAATGTTAATTACTGAATTTATTAGAGAAATTAAGCTCTAGTTATCACTGCTCTTAAAATCATTTCAAATGTACCCAAAGTTTGGCCTAGAAGCTGACTACTTTGCCCTCTATCCCCAACTTTTTAGATGTATACTCAGAAAGCAGATCATTTGTATGAGTCTCAATTTCCTTATCTACAAATACAGGGCTAGTACTAGAATTGTCCTTTCTTGTCCTGAGATTTTATGTTTATGCCTAAAATATTTTTCTCACAAAAATTGTTTCTTAATAGAGTTCTAAATTACTGAATTTAAATGTGATAATATTTCTCCAGCTTTACTGAGCTATAATGGATAATATAATATTATTTAAGTTTAAGGAGTACAATGTGATGAATTGTGAAATATTTACCACAATAAAATTAGTTAACACATCCTTCACCTCTCATAATTACCATTTCTGTTGTTATGGTGAGGACATTACAACTTTCTGCTCAAAGCAACAATGTGACAATTTATGTGATATACATCTATACATATATAGCTTAATTTAGGAGGGAAGTTGAGGTTTTCACATTAAGTGTTTCTTTGATGACTTCTGTTACATTCTATAATCTTACTTTTATAATCCATCCAATAAAACTCTATATATCATGCACTTGAAATCACCTAAGGACATGAGAGAGAGATCAATAAAGTCATCAAGAGAATAACAAAAAATGATGGAATTGCCCCAGTGACATGCTGTGATGTCAATTCATCCATGGAACAATTATATGTATATGTTTCTACTTTCTTGCAATGGGTCAGGCAGAAAAATTTTATAGCTAAAGAGCATGCATGACACTGAAAAAAATATCATATACATATGATTTTTTTTTTTTAGGTAACCTGTGTAAAAGTGGTCACAAATGTCTCTGCCTGGTTAAAAGCACAAAGTTGCATCCTTGATTGATCCAGTTTGTTTTTACTCCTGTGAGAAGTAAAAAGGTTAGGTACTGAAGTTTAGAAATGCATCATGATGATACAGTTTAGTCAACTGATTGAAAATGCTTAAAGTCACATACCAATAGGTAGAAATTAGTTATACATTTGACAGTGCATGCCATATGCTCAATGCAAAGCAATATATTCGAAACACAGTAATTAGGTTTAACATCATTGAACATAGATTTTTAATTAATGAACTAAAAAAATAGATAATTCTTTTTTTTAGGAGATGAATTTAAACACTGTAAAGCGCTAAGGCAAAGTTTTGCATACTGTTTGCTCTTGACAAAAACATTTTAAAATAAGTGATTCTCAATATTGGAGTGGGTGAAAGACTATGTAGTTTTTAAAAGCATATTCTGAAAGTAGCATTTTTATTTACTTTTAATTATCATTTAATTTTTATATTCCAATCAGCATTACAGGAAAGAGATGTTTTCAAAATAAAAATGAAAAAACAATTTAAATATCAGACCAAAAATTCATTGTTTTTAGACAAATGAATGAGCTCAATAAATATGAAAAAAATTTCAAATAGTTTGGAACCAATCTGCAAAAAAGGAAATAGTCTAGATAAAATCCTATAGGAACGTTTTGTTTCTAGAAGATCTATATATAAAAGATATGGTCAAATGGTGGCTACCTCAAAAGGTATAACTAATTCCTAAGTCTTGCTAAGTCAAATTCATTTTTGGAAAATTTACTTTATTTTTTTTAAATGCAATAATGAGAAGAAAAATCTAACCTTCCTTCAACTGCCTCTTTGAGGAAAAAACTTTAGAAATATCTAAAGAGATAGACCTGATAACAATGTAATTAAAACCACAATATAGTAAAAGGACATATTTAACCTCAATGGCTACAAATATTTAAAGAACTTTTTTTATCAAATCAATAAGAGAAATACATCTAATAACAAATAAGCACATTTAAGTCTCTCCACAGATGATGTCTTCCCAAAGTGAATCCTAAATAGATGACTGGGAAGATGGATACACAAGTGAGTGAATCAGGTGAACAATACAAATGTTTATTCCTCTGCCTGGGATTTCCTTCTACACCATATTCACCCAATCATTTCATCTTCACCCTTCAGATCTGGCTCAAGTGTCACCGCCTTTCAAGTGCTTTCAACCTGATACGGTCTCTTACTCAGTGCATCTCAATAGACTGGTTTATTATTTAACCTAAAATCAGTATTAAAGAACTGAACAAAAGTCAGCAAATGCACAATACCATTATAACAGAAAATCTGACCTTGAATTGCAACATTACAGGGATATAATAGAAAATAATTACACACCTATTCATTCTCTTGTCTTTCTATGAAATGCATTGTGATAGTTAATGCTTGGAGTTCAAATTCAAAAAAATTCCCTAAAATATCAATGATTAACTGCAAAATTTTGTATAGCATTTTAGTGTTTTAGTCATCTGTAAATGCAGATTAATAATGTCCACTTGCCTCAGTTGTTATAAGGAGGAAAGTTATATGGTGTAGATGAAAGTAGCTAATAAATGCATATATTTTTTCTTTGGTCTCTTCAGTGCTTTCTTATTTTGTATCTGTCTCTCAATTGTTGAGTTGATCACTTGTCTTTTTGCTTTCTATAGCCCTTATAGTGCAGGGGATGCTGTGGTGCACTGTCCAGATCCTCCCTGTAGGCAAGCCACTCATTTCTCCATTAGTGCTGGCAACTGAAGGCTCACAGCCAAGTTCCTCTCTGGGAATGGCATACAAGGGAGCCGCCTGCCTCAACCAAGGTCACACCCCATCCCTGGAAGACGGGAGGAAGAACCTGTATGCAATAATCAACTGCTTCGGAGAACAAAGGCTCCAACTCCTTGCTTCAATTTGGGACAACTCCACATGGTTGTCCAGAGCCAGAAATGTTTGTTGGGTCAGCTGAGACCTCTGATATAACTGAAGAGCATTTCAGCTTCTCCCTCTGCCTAATCACCTTGCTTCTCTCACTTCTCACAGGTATAAAGTGTTGCTCCTCAGAATACTACCAAGTAAATTTCCTATACACAGATTTCTATCAGAGTTGTTTTCCCAGTGAGCTTGACTTCAGACTGGCTCCCTATATAATTCCATGTATAATCTCTAATAGAAATTAACACACAAAAGTCCAACCTGTCTACAACTCTGACTTCTTAAGATGTACATTTCCAAATACCTACTGTTCAGCATCACTTAGTTATCTTGCATGTAGCTAATAAATAAAATGTTCCCAAATTAAACTGTCTCTCCCTTATCCCCTAGATTTTCTCTATCCCATCCTGTATATTTTTAACAGCATCAAAAGCTACCCAGTCTTCTAATCTAAAACCTTTTCTTATGAGTCAGTTTGTATTTCCCAAAACATAGGTTGATGTCTTAACCCATGATGCCCTTGAATGTGACCTTATTTGGAAGTAAGATCTTTTCAGATATAGTCAAGTAAAGATGAGGTCATTAGGATGGACCTTAATCTAATATAATTAATATCACTATAAAAAGAAAAGACAGAGATATATAGAGAGAATAACATGTGATGACAGAAGCAGAGACCGGAGTGATATAGCTGCCAGACATGGAAGGCCAAATATTAACACCACCATCCAAAGCTAGGAAAAAGCAAGGGAGGATCCTAGTTCCCTCAGAGTGCATGGCCCTGCCGACATGTCACCTCCACTTCAGACTTCAAGCCTCTAGAACCATCAGAGAATAAATTTCTGTTGCATAAAGCCATCAAGTTTGTGATACTTTGTTATGGCAGACACAGAAAATTAATATACCCTTTGAAGCAGCTCACAATTCATATATCCAGACCATGAACTCCTATATTTTAACTTGTAAGTGACTTAGGGTTTATCCCCATCTGCTGACATTACTCCCTCAGTTTGAACCCTCACCAGCTGTCATTTGGATAATTGCAATAGTTTCTCATCTTCTCACCTTTATCCCCTGATGGGCTTTATTACACTATTAACAAAATTTGCTAACAGTACAAGTTTGCTAACAATAAATTATAACAACAACAACAAAATACCTTAAAGCTTCCTCTTTCTGTCAGAAAAAAAGAATTACATTTTAATCTCCTGTCATGGTACATCAAGCCATTCACTATCTGACTCCAATCCATTTCTGTAACCTTGTACTTCCCACTAGGCCATCCTTGCCTATTTTTAATGGGCCTTTTTTGCATCTGGATGCTTCCACAAGTGCTGGTCCCTTTACCTCTCCCAGGAAGGTCTCTATCTCTGTCTGTGTCTATGTCTCTCTCATCTGCTTGATGAATTGTTTTTACCAGAAAACTCATTTCAAATGTCATCTCCTCTGTGAGACATTCCAATTTATTTTCAAGATTAGTTACACTATACTCTATTTTTCCTCAATATTTTCTATAAAACTCCATTTTAATTCTTTTTTATATGTTTAATTATAATTTCTGGTTTCTACTTGTGTTTCTCCTCAAAGGCAAGAAACTTTCTTTGCTCTTTATCAGCTACAACAGTGCCAAAGACCATCAACTACACTTACTGAAGAAATGAGCACCGACAGTGCGTCTTTCCAGTGCTTAGCAAACATACATAAACAAGCATGTGCTCAATAAGTGTGAGTTGAAAAAATGATTATCAATAGTATATGAAAAATATATTTAGATATATTCCTTTGCAATTTTTTCTCCCACAGTAATCAAGTGTATGAAAGGTTTATATGGACTGTGCTTTGTTATAGAACCCAAAGTTTTGCATAAATGTGTTTACAGTGTGTTGAACAACACTCCCTTGAAGGCTGGAAGTTTGGTAATATAAAATTTGAAGATTTCATTGATGCCTTTTCTCCAGCGACCTCAGCTAGGTCCATCATGACATTCATGCAATATTTCAAAACACTGAAGAACTATTAAGTAAAGTATCTGCATTTGGCTTGAGAAGGAATGAATGCGGGATCTTTCGGAGAGAAAATTTTTACACAGAATGTTTTTCTCTCTTTTGAGTGTACAAGATGAGCGAAATCACTTAAGGCAGCCTTGATAAGTGGATACATTTGTCAAAAGAGCAGTAAAGAAGATTGGTGTATATGATTTACAGTGAGTAAAGGAGCTTCTCTGAAAGTTTTAAGAGCTTATATTATGTACTTTACAATCATATGAGGCTGTTATATTTTTAGTATTTGGGGAAATAAACTGGATAAATGTAATGTTTTTCTCTGAAATTTGCTTCCATATGCTTCCATAATCAATGTTACAATTCTGTTGAATGGCTCTAATTTTTCATCTTTAAAGCAGAGAAGAAAGTAATCTATAATAACTAAAAACACAGGCAATGTCTCTTTGACCTCTAAGAAAGAGTTCTCCATTAAAAAAAATGAGTTTTTTGGATCTTTCAATCTGAGACTTGGCACAATAAAAAGAAAAAAAAAAAAGAGCACTTCTTAAGAATTTAATTAAGCCAGATGCCAGTCACATTAAATTACTGCAGCTGTGTGAAAGAATATTTTCCTCAGCAACTGTTAGCACAGTGCCTGGAGCATAGTAGA
Source organism: Macroglossus sobrinus (assembly GCA_004027375.1). Lineage (NCBI taxonomy): Eukaryota > Metazoa > Chordata > Mammalia > Chiroptera > Pteropodidae > Macroglossus > Macroglossus sobrinus. Next base: position 314,180 of record PVKZ01001594.1, read on the forward strand.
TCTCAATAAATATTTACTGAATAAATGGGTGCATTTCATGCTTCATTTGAAGCTCATAATAATGAAATGCTTCATTGCTAATGGTAAAAATCAGTGCAGTGTATAGCTGTTGGCCATTTGCTTAGAAGGTTGCACTGAGCCTAAGGAGTAGGCTGATTCTGAGAGGACCATCAATCCAGAATCTGTGTTCTGAGAAGCCGTGACAGGAATCTCATTCTCGTGAGTCCACGTGAGGTGACAGTATGTCTTTCTCAATTCTGAGACAAACTTGATTTTCAGAAAAAATGAATGCATGCCAATTATTTCCCCAGATTGTTTACTTTAGTTTACTCAACACTTTACTTTTTTAGAACTCATTTCTTTGGTTATTTTCTGGTAAATTTATTATAAAATATTTTGACTTCATTCTGGAATATATATTTAACTGTCTGTCAAGACAAAGGGACTTGCCTGTCTGAAAACTGATACTAGGAGAGGATGAGAAAGCCTCCATAAAATATAATGGGAGAACAGGATCCTAAGCCAAAAAGAGAGTGCTTTTTTTTTTTTTTTTTAATGGAAGAGGTGGGGAAAGAGAGTTGTCCAAGGTCAAAGATGTTCTTTCTCAGTTTAAAGTAAAGATTCTTAGACTTGCAAAAGGTGGGAATATCCCCCGTCCCTGAATAAAGATAATAATATCTCAGAAACTTGAATCAAAACAAGCCTGGGATGAATTTTGGTTTATTTCCCATAGCAACTCAATCTATCACAGTGGCCACTAGGAACTTGTTGATAAAGATTCTGAGGCTGCATCCAGATTTAGACAGAGAGAGTTCAAAGGATATGGCTGATGATGGAGAAAATAAAATGGAATTAAGTACTACTAAGAAAGTCACTTAAAAGAGAGTTGGAAGGCCACTGAAGAAGTGGAACTTATGTACATCTCATGTATCAGTTCTCAGGACTACTATTAAGTTGCTAACTTGTTGCTAAACTGAGCTCAAGGTCAAGCCTTAAACATCCTGGAACAACTTGCTGCATGGACATGTATGGACTTTGCTTCTTACTGTAGTTCTTGCTTACCTCATTTGCATACTGAAACTAAGGAATCCTGGATAACCTGGCCTGCAGTCTTCATTTGCATGGAAGACCTAAATGAGAATTGCACTTGTGGTTTTTGCATTTATAAACCCTGTTTTTCTTTATTCTCTTTAGAGTGCAATTTGGGTTGATACCTGAAACTTCCTCTCTTGGATTGCAATTCTTTTTATTCAATTAGTGCTTTTTGTTTTTTATTACAGCCTAAACCTGGTCAACTGGTCTCGAATACGCATTTGTAACAAGCTCCCTAAGTGTGTCTTTATATACTAAAATTGTGAACCACTGATTTACTTATGCTACCTCTCTTAAATTAGACCAGTAGCAAATAGCTACTGACAGTGTGTATGTGACTCCTCAATTTAATACCCATAATAATTGTTAATTGCGTACTTACTCTCTAATGGGTACCTGTCTAATTAGTAACATAAATCCTTTAATCTTCATTATAATTCTATTTTGGATATAAAGAAACTAAAAAAATAGAGTTTTGTAAATTGCCCAAGATAATAGTTAGTAAATATCAAAACTAGGATTTAAGGCAAGTATTCTCTCGCCAATGGCTGCATTTTTAACCATTTCTCAAGGTAGTACTTAAGACTTAAAGAATCTAAATGTATTAAATCAAGCATTACTTTCTATTGGGTAATCAGGACGGATACTACTTTTGAGCCTCTCAGCATTTTACATGTTAATTCATTTAATCCTCACCTAACCCTATGATGTAAGGACTAATAATTTTATAAATGAGGAAGCTGAGAGCTATGTCTTAAAGGATGTGTATAGGATTTTGAATGAAGAAGGAAATCCCAAACAAAGTCATGTAGGAAGTGAGTATATGTGGCTCAGAAGCAAATCGGCTTTTACACGTGTAAAAGCCCCAGGCAAACAACAGGTGTAGGAATTCCAAGCAAACACTAGGAGACACAGCTGGTCAAAGCTGATTGGGGCCATGGTGTGAAGGCTTTATCTGCAGTCTGTAATTCAGGAGTCTTGGGGACAAAGGACACTTCAAAGGAGTGACATAATTAGCAGTGAACCTGAGTAAAATTAATCAAATTTGTAGACTAGAGTAGATGGAAAATGAAGGCAGAGATACCAGTTGGGACTCCACTTGGAATGGTTTAGGCAAGAAGTACTGAGTGCAAAGGTGATGAAGAAAGGCAGTGGATTCAACAGACACAGTGGAAGAAGACTGTGTATGACTTTAGAGCTGATAAGAAACAGAAGACGAAGGAAGGGAAGACTTAAAGATACCTGATGCTTTCAAATATATCTAAGTAAGATTAAATAAATTATTAAAAACCAATAAGTAAAACTAAACCAGATGAACCTTCAGGAAGTTATTCTGTAAAATCATACGCACAAAAAAACTATCCATATCAGAATGTAATATTAAAATTTATGACATAAAAATCTGAAAATTTCATTCATTTCATAGTAATTAATATATGAAACACAAAGCAATCTTACCCCTTTGCTGTATTCACTATCTGAATCACTGCTAAGTTCCTCAGTATTCATATTTTCCAAATCAGATTCCCCAGGTGCAATTGGCACTGTCACTGTGAGGCTGGGATTATGAATAAATGACTGACAATCGCTTTCTTCCATCAAGTATTTGTCCATGTTTCTTCCAAAACCAATGGTTTTATCTTTTTCCTTGTGGAAATTGTGATCTTTGCTCATTTCAGCAAGTGTGCAATTAGAGATATAGTTTTGTTCCTTACTAATTAGATCTTCTGCTTGTCTTATCTCTTTGGAAATCTTTGGCTTTTTAGAAAATGCTTTTAGAATAAATTCACGTAAGGTTTGTTTCACATAATTTATTCCTTTCTTAATTCTGGCCACTGCAATCTGGAGGTTGTTTGCATCGGTATCTTCTTCAATTGGTGTAAGATTGTCTGAACTAAATGAACTTAGTAACAAAGCCAGAAATAGATTGAGGACCTATATCGGGGTGGTGGGGGGATAGGGTATGAAGAAATGGGAGACAGGAAGAAAAAAAAGAAAATAAGTATGTTTTTCTAAAATACAAGCTAAAATCCACATAGGCAACGGAGATCCCTATGCTTCTTCATACACAGATAAGAACATGTGATGAGACTAGACTAGATGCATCAACCTCTCCATATACTAGCTGGGAGCAGAGGTCAGCCATATCTATGTAGGACTAGCATGAAGAGCAAAGAGAATGCTCCCTTCACCAGTATATGTCATTCTGAAGTTCATTCCTTCAGCAAGAGGCCTTGATTAGATTCCCTTTTATGGACCTAATAAGCTCTCCTAATGTTTATCTATAATGAATATAATGTCACCTATGAGGAACGAGTAGAACAAGAAAATTGTGACCACTCTCTATTGCCTTGAAGTAACTTAGGCCAAGTCACTTTCCCAGAAGATAAATAGTTGTTATTTAAAAAAATAAAACATGTAACATTTGTAGACTTCTTGTAATAATATATTCCGTCCAAGAACAGTGTAAGCTTGCAATTTAATGTGGCTTTCAAATCATAAAAAGATCTGATATTGAACCCAATTCAAGTGAAATTATGGCAATATAATTTGGGTGGCTTCATTGCCAATCATTTTGGTCCTAGAACTAGAGATTTTCCTTGAAGTAAAATCTCATCTGTGTGCAAGACTATTTTTGTTTTTCTTTCCTAAGGTATAGGTCCAGGTGAATTCAACATAGTAAAAATTAAAAATTCCCACAGAGGGCTAAAAATTATATTTACATACAAATTACATAGAAAATAAAAAGGTAATTAAATGACCCGTTCATATAAATCTGTTCATGACCAAAAACATTAGCCTCATATTAATATAATCAAAAGTAGACTAAATTGAGGAAAAGAGACTCATTTATGATTTTGGCCACACCTAAAACAGTTAGAAAAACACAAGTTAAAAATGCTAATGTTAATATGTTTGGTTTAAGAGAAGAGTCTGAAGAGTTTGAGAACAAATCTGATGAATCGCTAAGAAATTCTGAAATAGTTTATTTTCATTTTGGTCCTTATTGTTAATGAGTAAATATATTTTACTATGAAATATATGTTCATTTATGTATATGTTTTAATAGGAATGATGATGAGAAGCCAAGGGTTCATTTTACTGCTTTAGTCTCTCTAATCAATGCAAGTGTTAATAGAAGACGGGAAGAGAATTAAGAAGTACAAACTTCCAACTATAAAATAAGTCATGGGGATGTGATATGCAGCACAGTGAAAGAAGTTAATAATATCGTAATAACTATGTACAGTACCAGATGGTTACTAGACTTATTATGGTAATCACTTTACAAGGTATGTAAGTGTTGAATCACTGTGTTGTACACCTGAAATTAATATAATATTATATGTCAACTATAATTAAAAATAATTTTTGAAAAAATTGCAAAAAATTATATTTATAATTAACTTTAGTTTTTCCAGATTTATTGAGATATAACTGACATATAACACTGTGTAAGTTTAAAGTGTGCAATGTGTTCATTTGATATACTTATATATTACAAAATGATTACCATTATAGCATTAGAGAACACCTGCTTCCATCATGTCACATTATTTTTTTGTGAGAACATTTAAAATCTACTCTCTTAGCAACATTCAAGTATATAATACAGTATTAATAACTATAATCACACGCTATAAATGAAATTGCCAGAACTTATACTTCTTATAACTGGAACCCTGTACTCTTTTACCAACATCTCCTATTTCAATCCCTCTGGATCCCTCAGCTCCTGGTAACCATCATTCCAATTTCTGTTTCACTGAATTTGGCTTTTAAAAGATTTCACATATTTCAACAAAATGCTTCTATTGCATTACATCTTCACTGAGAATAAATACTATTTTCATTCCATCAAAAAGCATAACAATACGTTAATATTTTATCATAGTCTACTAGATATCAGACATGAAATGAAGTCCATTCAGTATCATGTATCCATTATCATATTAGGTAGGGAAAAAAATATTAATAAAATATATATTTGCCTCAAGTGTAATTCTGATTGATGTGCTTCACCAGTTTCCTGATGTAAACCTGAGGTTACTAAAATCTTATTTTCCTAAACTATCCTCTAAAACTTATGATTTTTAATCATTTGAATTAACTGGTAGTAAAATGATTTAAGGAATAAATGAGAAAAATAAAAAGAAGTCTATTTAACAAATGACTATACTATGTAGAGAACTATATCAGAAACATAATTTTTCATTTCTTTCTTTTCAGAGTCTAGTTCTATATCACTGGTAATTCCTTAATTAAAAGTTGGTTAACAACTTTGTAAATTATATATTTGTTTTCTTTCATTGGCAAAATCTTGTGAAAAATATACATATGGGTTATCTGGTAGAGAATTAAGACAATACATTTTCTTTTCTGTTCTCTATATTGAAATGATCAATGTTTTATTACAACTAATAGTTTTAGATCTAACTAATCCTAAAATTATAAAATAACTGATCATATCTACAGATAACAATTTTCTATAGAAAAATTTAAATGTATAGCTGTCTGATTACATACCACCAGGTTTCCAATCACCATCACCATCATGTAAACAATAAGGCACATGGCTTGACCAGCGACCTCCATACAGTCCCACATGGTCTCTATCCACTCTCCACACAGCACACGGAACACAATCAGGAAGGAGTGAAAGAAGTCATTCATGTGCCAGCGTGGGAGTTCACAATCTTCAGAGATCCTGCAGACACATTCTTTGTAGCTCTTACCAAAGAGCTGCATGCCAACCACGGCAAAAATGAAGACAATGATGGCCAACACCAAGGTAAGGTTACCCAGAGCCCCGACTGAGTTACCAATGATTTTTATCAGCATATTCAGTGTTGGCCAAGATTTTGCCAATTTGAAAACTCGGAGCTATAAGTAAACACAAAGCGTAATGTTAATTATTATGATAAGTTTTAATGTTTCCAATCTTGAGTTTTATTCCAAATTTTAAGTTCTAAAATATTGTCATTACCTAGCTAAAAAACTGATTTCTATTTTTTATTTTCATCTATTTCCAATATTTCTGTTATTTTGTTATACTTACCACAATATAATACCACACATTTCAAAGGAAGTGTGTAATTTTAGTTCAGGATTGCTATAGAAACCTCATAAATGGTTTGACTGATCATTTATCCTTAATTCTATTTTCTGATATTTTTATAAACTTTTTTATTTTTACAAGAGAACAAATCCACTTTATGTACTTTCAGTAAGTTTAAATCCATGAGGGGTACAGCATTACATGGGTTCTGTGTCCAATAGCCTTAGCAGGAAGATTGCTTCAGAATTTGGCATGAACCATGCCACTGTTTCCATGAGCACGAGTGACCTTTCTTCAGATTACTTTGGTTTTGTTTGGTTTGTCATCAGGATTCACCATACTGTTCTTTGCCTTGTATACATAAGCACATCTCTTGCCTAGTTAAAACTCAGTCTCATCTCGAGCTTAAACTCCTTTGATTTAAAAAAGAGTGGTGTGTTTCCTCTGGTTCTGGAAACTCTGCTTATAACTAGCAAAAATGATCTTAGACCATAGCCTTCCAGACATATTTGTTGCTTTAGAAGTCCTGTTCTCAGCAGGCCTCCACAGCTCCAAGATGGTGGAAAAAGATTTATAAACTTTTTAATGCTAACATATGGATAAAGCCATGTGTTAGAGAATAAATGCTTTAAAAAAACTTTTTTTTTGTATTTTTATTATCAGATAATTGTTTTGGGAACAATGATTTGATCTTTAATTATCAAATCTACAAAGTAATAAATATAATGGTTGAAATTCTATAATCATAAGCTTCTTATAGAGAGATAAACTTTTGTCCTATTGGGTAAAGAAATATTTTCTACTATACTCATATATAAAACTTCTATTATAATGGTGTATACAATGGAATATGTCTTCAAGATCCTAAAATTAAATATTCATGGGTTTTGAGCTCTTTAAGTACATTTATCACTGAATGAACTTTATTTTACCAGATATCAGGGCCTAATCTTGTCTTTTAACTCAAACTTCCAAAAGATTTAAATAGTAATCATGCAAAGCCACAGAAACACCCCTTTATATAAAAAATATAATGTAAAGTTGGTGTATACTTACCAGTCTGAATGATCGCAGAACTGACAACCCATCCACATCTGATAGGAAAAGCTCTACTAAACTTAAAGTCACAATAAGGCTGTCAAAAATATTCCATCCTACTTGGAAATATTCATATGGATCCATGGCAATTAGTTTTAAAACCATTTCAGCTGCAAAGATCCCAGTAAAGACCTAAGTAAGAAATATGGGGTGTTTTTTGGTATTATTAGAAGGTATAGAATCAACATAATAATATGACTATTTGTTTAGCATTTATTGTGCTTCAGTGTGCTAGATACTTTACAAATGTATGTTACTATCTCATTTAATTCTATAAACTTGGTATCATTTTTCCTACAGCTCTAATACAAGCACTTAGGAGTTAAAAATTCTAACTCTCCTGTCAGCTCTCATTATCATTAGATAGCATATTAAAATTCCATATTAAAAAAAAAACCTTTAACAACAACATAACATAGTCACTCTTTTCAAAAAAATTTGCGTGATCAAGTTATTCTGGAAGAAAATAAAAAGAAATACTGAAGATTTGAACCAGTCTTTTTTTGGATCAGACTACTCTTCAAGTAATAAAAGAACATATCACTCTTTAAAGATTTATCAATAGAAGAGGAAAAAAGTATTTTATTTGCACAGTGGTAGCTAAAGCAAGACTTCCAAAGCTTTGAAACAAAAGTATAGCACAAAACATAATTAATTCATGACACTGGTATCAAAGGACTCACTTAAAAAGATAACAGTGAAATACTTGTTTATAAATCATTCAAGCACAATTTGACTAAAAAAAAAAATGCCCAAAGAAATTTCGAGGGGAAATGGTTAGGCCTATTAACTACATGAGTCAATCTTAAAATAACATAGTATCAAGAAGACCATCAGAGGCACTTAGACTTGGGACTGTGGTAACAGATAAGAAACACGGTGAATTCTTTTTGGATTCATAGTGGTGCAATAAACTGAGTGAGAAGACACTTATTTTCATGATCTGCATCTCCACCAACTTGATAATGCTGTATTTTTTCCAAAGAGAAGTAGAAGAGAAGAAGAATGCTAATTCGCAGAGAATATAGAGTACAAGTATTCTCACTAGGAATATTCATAAACAATTTTGGAGAGACTAACCCAGAAACAAAGTCTTTGGCTTCAAAGATCAATTGATTTAGGACCACAGCAAAAGTGAAATTATCTGACCCAGATATTCACAAAGGCATCCAGAATGAGTCATGATTTATTTAGAGTCATAAGCCTGTAGATTCATGCAGATTCATAAAATTCATGCAGACTGTCAGAAACTACCATTTTGTTCATTTGTTTACCATAAGGCACTAATTAAGCTATAATATGACTGTTACTGCACATGTAAGAGATCACTCTGGCATCAATTTTCCTAATTGGATCTTAGATCCTCTTGAAGCCTACAGATCATCTTTTTGCTTGTCCAAGCTTGTGCCTCCTGTGTTCAGTTCAAGTATTTTTTCCCTCAATATTCTTGTTCTTAAGGCTTGTTTCTGCTGACTGATTGAAAGCATGATGATGATGATGATAGTATCAGTAGGTTTAATTTTTTGCATACTTAATATATACCAGGCTAATAAATTAAGTAGAAAGTGTTTAATCCTCCCAGCAATATGATAAAGTATTATTATAATTATATATAATTATTATTCTTATTTTATAAATGAAGTATTATTATTATTATTATTCTATAAATGATACAATTAAAGATTATAGAGATCAATATATTTGTCCAAGGTCATATAACCAGTAAGATACAGAATCAGGATTCAACCCAGTATGGTGGGACTCTATAAAGTCCCAGACACTTCACCTATTATGGTAAAAAAAGGCATCCATTATTTTTTTCTGAATATATGTGGGCTACATACTCTCAAGGAAGCTGCAATGTAATTATAAAATAGATAAGAAAATATTGAATTATCAAAATATTGATCTCAAGAAACATGCTGACAAAAAAAAATTAAAAAAAAACACTATCTACTCCCAAGATGGTGACCCTTTATGGAAATATTATTGCAATGTATAGACCTCAATATTACTGTAAAATTATTTTAGAATAGTATCCATTATCAGAAACTCAACTTTGTACAATAATTCATATTGTGAATTCTGGATATGCATAATTACCTAACTGCATATCCTTATGACTGAAAAAAAAAACAATAATCATGACAACTAAAGAGAGAACACATATTGAAAGGCTCACCAAATTTCCCACGACGAGTACGTTTTTAAATTCTTCAGTCATTGGGTGATGCTCCATAGCCATAAACAATGTGTTTAATACTATGCAAATGGTAATAGCAAGATCTACAAAAGGATCCATCACAATAAAATCAATAAGCTTTTTAAATTTTATCCAGTATGGAGAGCAATTCCAGATCAAGAATGTATGTGCAAATCTGTACCACCAAGGTGGACATTTTTGTCTGGACTCTTCAAGTTCTGGGAGAAAAAAAGAGAGAACATGAAGTCAGTCATTTGTATGAATCAGCAGTATTTGTTAACACTGAAACAAGCCTTCTGGTTTAGACTTGAAAATTTAACAGTACTGTTTCCATGCAATGATAACATTATTACATAAAAATTATGTGTTCATTTACTAGATCAAGCATAAGTTAGGGGAAAGCAGTTAAATTAATGACTAAAAGTAGATATGGGTATCTCTCAGAAACATGTACCTAATATGTGATGGTAAACAGGAGAACCTGTTTTCTTAAAGGAGAAATGTAGGAGGTAGACAGAAACTGTGTCTGGGTCAGTCAAAGTTGTGTGTGTTAGGAGGAGACTGAGGTAGCCTTTGGACAAGGTGGGAAGTGCAGCATACTGTCCAAGGAGTGGGAGGGAGCCACCAGCTTATATAAATTGCCACCTTTTGACTCCCTTCTCAATGTATCCGAGGGTCTAACCACTATTGCTCACATTATATTCTCTGAACTGTGTTCTCTAATGCCTTTTGATCATAATCTTAACAGATGTCATGCTACATATTACCATTTTATGGTTTATACAATGTGCTGAGAGGCAGCAATTTATAGACATCTGAAAGTATGTATTATTTTCTTACATATTAAAGAGATGATAAATTCAGAGAGACTAGGTAAAATTTCTAAGATTACGAAGTGAGAGAACCACATAGCCCAGGGTTAACATAGCTTTTTCATTAACTACCATTAAGCTATTTATCTTTGAAAGGACATATCATCCAATGCCTGTTTTTAATCACAAACAACTTTATCCATTTTATCCATTTTTTTAAGCACATAAAGATGATTCCACTTGTTATCTTTACCATTGCTTATAACTATTTTATATTCTTTGACTTCTTCCTAAGAACTTCATGTATTGATCAGGATTTACCAGAATTTTATTTAAAACTCTGCATGGTAGAGATAATATTATTACATACCTTCTACAGTGTTTGTCAATATGCTTGCTCTACTCATTGCTCTTTGTCTGAGATTGGGATCATTCAACATATCTTCAGAAAGGAGATAAGAACTAGAGCGTCTCTTCTTATGTATTTGATTGGTTGTACCCTGAAAAAGTATGATTTATTAAAGTTTAAAAGATATGATTCTAATAAATTGAAAGTATAAAATCATGGCTCCACTACTTATTGGCTGCATATTGTAGGAATGGTTACTTGACTTTTTTTTGGTCACAATTTCATCATTAGTAAAATGGGGATAATCATAGTACTTGCTTTACATTCTTACCATGAGGATTAAAAGAATTAATACTTAGAAAATAAAATAATTAAATGAGCTTCTTTTATTGTTATAATCACTGTCATCATCTTTCTATTTTTTTGATCTCCAATTTATTCAGGTAGTTTTACCATATTTAATTTAATATGTCTTATATGAAAACAGCTAAATAAGTGTTCTAGGGGTGTGTGTGTAAAGGGGTAGAATTTCAGTATTCTCTGATAAATTTCTTAATTATTCTTTGTTGAAGTAACAATGTCAATGGAGGTGATGGTAATAATTGTTTCTTATTGCCAAAGAAGAGCTCACAAACTGATCTGAGTATATGATGATAAATGACTCAGTTTGAAAAGTAAAATTAAGACTGTTGGGAATTGTAGCAAAATGGAGAATGTAAGCTCCATCTAAAAGAGGACCACTGATCAGTTCAAAGGATTGCTGCCATGCAAAAATATGAGCTCAGTTTACACATAAACACATTTTTATGTGAAATGCCTTAATTCCAAATCTTGGCAACTAATTCAAAGTTAAAATCAACACACACACACACACACACACACACACACACACACACTCTCTCTCTCTCTCTCTCTCTCTCTCTCTCTCTCTCTTTCTCTCTCTCTCCCTTTCTCTCATACACATATATACATGCAAATAACTATATAACTCTACACTTATCTATCCATTTATCTACTTGTGTGTTTTATATATGTATATGTATCCACACACATACCATTTCCAAATCTATACATGTGAGTTCTAGAATTGTAAACTTGTATAGTTGTTTAGATATAGTTATATATGTATGTATATCAAAACACAGAAACACAGCCATAAATATATGTACATGTGTATATATGTGCATGTTCACAGATATATACACACAAAAACATATCTATTGATGACTTTTTATAGAGATCTCTCTATATCCACGTTCTTTTTCTGATTCAATTTCTACTTATGACTTTCCAGAAGCAGAGACTTTTTTCCCCCAAGTTAAAGAAGAATTTGTTGATTAAACAAATTTTTATCCATGTAGACATGTCTCAGTTGTCAAGGTTATGTTGTCATGCAATTTTTTCATCTAAATTATACATTATGTCATACTATTATGTTTTCACATTTCTACTGAATCTTGAAGTATCCACCAATTCCTCTAGTTTTGCAGTTTTAATTTGAGGATTCATAGTGATACTGACTTTTCTGTGGTAAAAATAAAATTTTAAATGAAAACCTTTCGCTTTAAAATATGACATAATTTCCAAATCTGATGTAAATTATATAAGTTTTTATGGATAATACATACGATTGAAAAGCAAAACTCATCAAGATCTGATTCAACAGAAATCTAACATGCTTGTTTGATAAAGAAAAATACCTTGATAGAGGGCCATAGCTATATCATGCAAGCATAGAGGTCACATGTTACCTAAAAGCACATGCATTCATTCAAACCATGTGTCTATGGCTTTGATGGAACTTTATTCTCACTTGAAATACTACATTGTCAGCAAATATGAATATATGCATAAGTAGCATGAGTTCAAAGCTTGTTAGGTTAGTCAAAGACCTTGCTGATATTTAGTAACGCATTGTGACAGTTGAGTGGCCTAAAGAAAACTGAAAACTCCAGAATCCAGAAAGATCTCACTTTCAAGCCTAATCATACCTTTTTCTCTAACCGCTCAATGACCCCTAAACTCTTGAAATTATGGTTTTGGAATGGTTTCTTTGTTTTTGTTTTTATGTGTGTATGCTGCATTATGTGTGTTTTGATATTGTTTTTTAGTCATAGACTTTAGACCAAAGAGTTTTTTTTTAAATAAAATAGTAAGTCTCATTTATGTACAGGGAAAGATATAGCTATTCTAAATTATTTCCAAGAAGCATACCATACATTGGAGAGAGACAAATTGTGGTGGTTAAGAGTACATGCTCTGAAACAGAGGGCCTCTGAATTTCAGCATTACCCTTTATTAGCTTCATCTTTCTGTGCCTCAGTTTCTCTTTTGTAAAACAGGGATAATAATATCTCACCTCATAGGACTATTGCAAATACTAAGTACATTTGCTATTATTATTACTATTATTAATAACTCAAATAAGATTCCTCAAAATAAGGTATATATTAACTAGTGACTTGAAAAAGATAGCAAAAGTTGGCAAATAATCCAAATTTACTTAAAAAAATGGGACCTATTATCAACTAATGAGATCAGCATTATCAAAGTACTTTCTGTGCTGATGTATATTTTTATAAATTGTTTTATAAAGGGATGATTTATAATCTTCAAATATAATATTGATAGATAGGTATCTTTTACAAACATGGGGTTTTATATCAAATCATCTTGTACACCTCAATTATACTTGCTTTTTAAAATGAGTTTTTAAATTATCTTGAATGATGTATAATGATTAAGTTAATGAGTTAAAGGTATGTTTCTACAGACAGAGTATTGCAAAATGCAGAGCCATTCACAGGACCAGAGAAGGCCCCTCCAGCAGAAAGATTGACTGATGCAAGAATAAGGGCCGAGCCATGCCTGAGCTATTTAAAACGTCCTTACGCTGTCATCAGAAGTTGCCTTATCTATTATCACCTCTGGTAGAAGCTGTCCATTGGGGAGCATGAGGGCTGAGGGTCCATCAACCAGGGAGACCACACCATTGCAGTCCACGGCACTGTGCATCTTCCCGTTCACTGGCAGCATTGTGGGGGACCTACTGGCCTGACTGATGTTACTGCTGCGCCGCTCCCGAGGTCTGTAGGGCAAGAACAATGAGCCCCTCCTGCTCTCATTGTCTCCGAAAATGCTGTGCTCATCATCAGCAAATTCAGTCTCGGATCCAAGATCTCTTCCTCGACCTTTGAAACTAAAAAGACTTGCTCTGCTGCTGCGCCTTTGAGGAAACAAGGAGCCACGAATGCTAAGTGGTGACTGTAGAAAAAAGAAAAGATGACATGTGTCTGCTAAAGCACCTAAAAACAGAAGTGCATTATTTGCTGCTGTACAGCTCTCTGTTATTCTGGCCTCTCCATTCTTTCTGTACCATTCATTTTGCTATAAAGAACATATCACTTAAAAAATAATTTATATTGATACCTGTATGCTTCTTTGCATTCCATTGTTTAAAACTTCACCTTACATACTAAGAGCTCAGTTCAGGTGTCCTAAGAAAGACATTTTAATACGAGTGAGTCTACAAGGTCATAAAATATTAGAACTTGGAAAAGAAGTTGCCCAATACCAAAGAGGGGAAGAGGTCATAATTATGTGACTCATATCCAGGACAAACTGTGGCTATAAACTAAACTGAATGCACAGTCTTTGAAAATATCTAATTCAATAAATATTAGTACTTACTATGTAAAGGACAGAGGGGCAGGTATAGTGAGAGATAAAAAATTGGTATAACAAGGTCTTTGCCTTTAAACTAGCTTGGACTGCTCTTGTCATATTTATTTTTCTTGCTATTGAAGGTATTCAAGTTCTGTCTCACCAACAAAATTATGAAATCTTTGGAAGGCAGGGGCTCTTTTATTTCTATGCATATCTGACAAGTCCTTACATTACAAATTCTAAATGAAGATGTAGATTAGAAGGATAGTAATTGTGAGTAGGGCATGGAAGCGCTGATGGAGGGCAGTGGAGAGGACAAAGGAAATTTGGGGAGATGGGTAGTACCTGAGGAAATGAGTGAATAATGAGTGGTACTATGCCAGGAGGAAAAACAAGAAAGAAAATAATCCCACTAAGAGAAGACCATGTGTGCTAATTATTGAAGGCATGAAAGTTTAGGGCATGTAGGTGAGAATGAAAAATCATGGTGGACTGAGTGTACACGAAGATACAGAAAGGCGGGAAATGAAATTGAAGCCAATCATGGCATGGATAACATGTGGGTCTTGTTCTCTAGTCAGTAGTTATTCAATGGAGATTTTTTTTAGTTTGAGCAGAGGAATAGCTTTGATTTAGAAAAATAATTTGGAGGGGCTGTGCAATGGAAAACAAGGAAGTATAAGGAGAATAGAATCAATGGTTCCTCTTGGAGGTTTATATGTAAAGAGATCTGAAATATGGAAGTTTCAGCAGAAAATGAAAGAAAGGGAAATAGAAATTATACATAAGCAGAAAGAACAGACTATGGGACTAGATGTTAGTATATAATGCAGTTGCTGGTGGAGGCTATCAATAGGTGTCTCCAAACTTTTCAGCTCAGGTAAGTAATGTTCAGGTGATACATTTCCAAAGTAGTGAAGAAAAAAGAAAAACCTAGCCTAAGGTTAATTTTTAATCAATATAGGCCTTATGAAATAGACTAAATAAAAATGTAAAAGTTAATGTATAACATAATTTCTCCATTCTACAATGATTCTCATGAATATTTTGTTTTGAAAATCTGTTTATTGGAGAAGATGTGACAATTCCAAAACTATAAGCTTACAAACTTACAAACTTAAATGGAAAACTACATATACCCATGGTCTTACCATAAATGCCCAGCAATCAATAGGTTTTTACCTGAAAATATACTACTAAAGTCACTCGCTCTCCTCTCCTGAGGTCCTTTCCCTCAGAATTGAACAGCTGGCTCTATTATCCTGCCTCTGGGGACATACATTTGATAGAGTCAGTGGTACCTGATTAGGGGTAGACAATCTTTTTTCACGTGCTCGCCTGTGACCTTCAACACCAAGGTGGAAACTTTTTCTCCTGATACTCTCCTCTGATTCCGATTTGGACAATTTCTCATCATCTCCCTTTTCTTCTCCACTGGAGAGCTTCTTTTGATTCTTTTTCTTTCTTCTGTTTCTTCTTTCTTTAGCACTTTTAGAGCTAAGTTTGGATGTTTCAGAAGAACTCTCAGAGAGGCCCATAATTCGGCTTCTCCCGATACTTGTATATTCAGCTGCTGCCATCGCTATTGCCTGTTGGACCCAGAGGGCACACATACAGTGAGTCACTTATAAAGTTTGATGAGAGGGCAGCTCTCTATCATGAATTTAATTATATTGTTAATATAATCATGTACCTTATACAGAAAGTAATATCATTTTCTTTACACTATGACCAGAGAGCTTACAAAATATATATTTATTGCTTTTCTTGCTTTGTAATAAGTCCCATTTTACTTTAAAATTAACCTATTACATACTATTACTATATTATAGTTAAGCAATCTTAAATAATATATGTAAAAGCTTTACTAAGTAATTCTAGGATATAATACTTAAACTATGTGATAAGATAATTTGTGTATCTTGTTCAGGTAATTAACTCAATATTATCAAAAGAAAAAGCACTCTATAGTTTAATGAACAACAAGTTGTCTGAAAACTAAAAATAATTATTACAGAATAGTATCTCAAGAAAATAAAAGAGACTTCTAGGGGTTCTCTAGGAAACTGCTGAGATAATCTAATGCTACGTATGCCTTTATAATAATAAATCTCTGTAAAACTTAAGAAAATAAACATATATCAATAAAAAATAAAAAGCATTTATAATCCTACAGCCCCAAAATAATTGGTGTTAATATTTCTTCAGGTTTTATTATATATGTAATTTTTAAATTGTTTATATCTATTCTCAATTTTGTATCTTACTACTTAATACGTTGTTATATGAATATTTTCCTATCATATTCTTAAAACATATAATTTTATGGTGAATAAAATTATGTTTTTTATCTTCCAAACTACAAAAATATCATAGTCCTCTTAATCATTTGTAATTTTCAAAAATTTTAATGCTTTCTGACTTTTAATATTATAGATACTTCATTGAACACCTTTCTGCATCAAAGATTCTATGCATTAGAGGTTACTGCTCTTTCCCTAATAGCTTAGATTCCTTGAAGAGATTTAACTAGGCCAAAACATCAAACGAGTTTTAAGACTCATTCTGAATACTTTAAATTTTGGTTTTCTTAGTACAGACCTCAAACTTTTCCACTGAAGTACTCTTTAGAAGAAAAGATTAAGGAGATCCTCAAGAATTTTTGACTTAGCCTAAAAAGGCCACAACCGTAAGTGTGATTTTTTAACAACTCATATATTATCTTAAAAATCTTTACAAAATTAAAAAAAAATTGATGCACATTTTTCTTTCTACCCCATAGAGCATCTGTGAACTTTAACATTAAAATAATCTTCCCTAAACCTTTATGGTACAATTGTTCTGTTGAAATACATCATGTCTTGGGACTTTTCATAATGCCATATACACTGAAAAATTGTGGGTAACAGGTTTAGGAAGAACAGCTAAGAACATTCTCTGTGCCAAAGTGAGCAGATTATGGGGGAAGCTGGAATGGGTCAGATGTCAATTGTAAATCAATCCAGAGTCGATTCCTTCGACCACACCAGAATGAGAATTCAGTTTATATAAAGGAATGCATTAAGGAAAATCACCCTGGGGAAGTCTTAGCATTGACCACATGGCTTCTGTTGTTTCCTTTTGCCTTTGTACTTCTAGGAAGAATTTTAAACCAAATAACAATACCTCAGCTTCTTCTTGTTCTTTTTTAAGTCGATCTAGCATCTGTTGAAATTCTAACTCTTTCTGCCTAGCTTCTTCAATGTTTGCCTGGTTCTGTTCTTCATAAGCCATGGCAACCACAGCCAGAATCAAGTTTATTAGATAAAAGGATCCCAGGAAAATCACCACCACGAAGAAGATCATGTAGGTTTTCCCAGCAGCACGCAGGGTCTAGGAAAGAGCGGAAATAATTATTTTAATAACACAAATTGTTTGTGTAAATTATTTCAACTTGAATGGCCTACTTGGCATGAGCGATTTGGGAAGTTCTGTATAATTTTGTGTTATAAAAATATAAAAGGATAAAACATCTTCATGGAAATACTCAGTATTAAAATACACACCTTTCCAGTAAAAAGAAGACAGCAATTTGTTAAATTTGTACTGAAATTAAGTATAATTCTCAATTATTATTAAGCATAATAATCCTGAAAAGTTTTCCCCAGTCTGAAAATTACTCAAAAACTAGCTGCTTTGCTCATTTGAAAATTATAAGACCAGATAATTTCTATAGTCTCTTTTACTGATGAAATTCTGTCTTTAACAAGAAGTACTAATGATGATGTATTATGTTCACACGAGAGGGATAAGTTTATATCTTATTGTATAAACTTACATTTATTTTAAATTAACATTCACTAAAAATTTAAAAATATAATAAATAAAAAATTCAAATGGTATAGATATTCAATGAGAAATAAGTCTCTTTCTCCTATCTCTGATACTTACTTACTCAATTCCTTTATCTATCAGTTACCGATGTCTTCTATTGGATAACTTCTTAGTATGTATAATTGTTAGGTCAACAGGTATATTAATTGTAATTTTCATAGAATTTCCCATGTTACTCTCTCTATTACCTCCCAGCAATGTGTGAGAACGTCTGCCTCCACATATCTCAGTCAGACAGTACCTTTCTCTTTTCATCTAGTTTTTGATCTTTGTCATTCTTACAGGTAAAAAAAAATGTCACTCATTTTAATTTGCAGTAAAGATGAGTATCTTTTTGAATACTTTAAAAATATATTTGTATTTCTTTTTTCCTGTGAAGTAGGTTTTTATATAATTTCTGTATTCACTTATAATTAAGTAAACATAAAACAGGCCAAAAGAAGTATCTGTGGCAATTTGAGAAAAGTGATTTGTTAAATTTAATACAAAGTAATCATTTTTGGTCTCCATCTTGGGGTAAGTTGCTAAGAATCCACATTCAAATTAGAGGAGATGATCATGAGAATTAACAATTACCATACAAGAGATAGATGGTATAAACTGGAGAATATTCAAAGGGCATGAACGTCTGGAGCAAGGAGCAACTGAGTTGGGAGAAGAAAATTTAAAGAAGGGAATTGAGTCTTTAAATCTTGTATTATTAGTTTGCTAGGGCTGCCATAACAAAATGCTATAGATTAGGTGACTTAAACAACAGAAATATGTTTTTCATAGTTCTGGGGGCTGGAAGTCCAACACCAAAGTGTTGGCATGTATGGTTTCTCCTGAGGCCTCTCTCCTTGGCTTGCAGATGGCCACCTTCTCACTGAGTCCTCACATGGCATTTTCTCTTCAATTGACATCTCTCTCACCAATGTCCTAATTTCCTCTTCTCATAAGAACACCAGTCAGATTGGATTAGGACCCACTCTAACAGATTCATTTTAACTCAGTTATCTCTTTAAAGGTTCTGACTCCAAATCTAGCCATTCCAAGGTACTGGGAATTAGGACTTCAACATATGAATTTGGAAGGATATAATTCAGTCCATAACAACTGTACGTAGAACTTTAAAAGCTAAAACATGGTAAGCATACGAGAGCCTGATGTTTAGCTAACTTCAAGTAGAAAGGCATGTGTGGAAAGCACAGTGTGTGTGAGAGAGGTATGAGAGAACATTACAGTATATTTCTTGTTTTACTCAGGACCCTGTGGGATGTTATATACCCACAAATGGAGGAAGATACTTAGAGACCAAATAAGTCCAGAAAAGATAAGAAAATAATTTATGATTAAAGAACTATCCATTCTAATAGTACTGGAAATAGAAAATATCTAATTTTAATAATAAGACAATAGAGTTTTCTCCATTCTAAATTGAATAAACCACATATATAAAGCTGATAAGGAATGTACATTAGAAATGCAATGAATGCTTCTCTTGGCTCTCACCTGTTGGTAAAGATTTTCCCAGTAATCCTGGGTCATTAGCCGAAACAAGGCTAAGAAGGCCCAACTGAAAGTGTCAAAGCTTGTGTAGCCATAGTCGGGGTTTCTGCCTACTTTCACACATGTGTACCCTTCTGGACACTGACTACAAGGGAAAAAGAATATCACAGGTCAGGTATCTTCAGGATGCAAAGTAAATAGTACCACAGAAAAGTGGGAACTCGAGGTTCCTTTTCTAGGGGGACAAATAGAACAATGATTAAGAACACATTATTTGTAATCAGGAATAACTGGGTTTGACAAGTTGTTGACTTTGTCAAATTACTTAAATTCCAAGTCCTGGCACTCTCTGTGAAAACAAGATAATAACACCTATCTCACAAGGTTAAGATTGCTATTAAGTTTAAAAGAGATAACTTATGCAAATTACCTAGCCTAGTTTGTACACATAGAAAACATTTAATAAATGGTAGCTGCTAATCATCATTGTCACTATCAAAACTTGAAAACTGTCACCAGATGTCATATAAATCATTCTTGTATTGTAAAACTTGACATATAGACCTCTCATAAAAAATTCGTTTATCCAAATTATTCTTGGAGTGAATCAGAATCAAGTATGTCAAAATATAGCAATTATATAAGATAAAAATTTGCAGCTTTAAGACTTTTTTCTTTCTAAAATTGGTGGCATGGTACCTATGATGCCAAACAAACATAGTGTTCTGAGGTATCTGTGGGAGCAGTAACCTTATCTTGTTTATCTCTGTGTTCCCTGTGCACAATGAAGGGGAGGGGAGAACAAGAACAAAGGTCCTGAAGCAGAATGAAGTGGTGTGAAGAAGAAACAGCAAGACAGGTATTTGCATTAATATGAGATTCTTACACTATCTTTACTCATGTCCATGGGATGCTTTTGTTTAGAGTGGCCAAAATATCACTGGATTCAGTCAGCCATAAGTTATAATTGGTTGGAGAATGAGTGAAATTTGAGGATGGAAAAAAAATTAATTTTGTCACTTCTTTCCAGAAAGAAGTAAGGCTAAGAACTATCTAACCAACTTTTGGTGGGTTTTCTAAAAGTAATTGTTTTTTTCTACTTTCTTAAGATTTATATGATGTGCACCTTCTTTAATTTGAGCACCATCTCCAAGTCTTGCTTTCAAAAGTATGTAGTAACTATAAATATTATAAAGTCTGGACTCACTATAAAACAGAATAAATCATGCCATGAAATATATGAAAACAATATAGAATCAAAGGTCTTTATCAGCAAACTAATTATGTTTTTCCCTTTTTTGTAGCCTATAGACTAAAAACAAACATTACATACCCTGAGTCTGTGCTGAAACCACAAAGGAGAGCATCTTTAGATCCCTCCAAGTAATAAAAATATTCTGTTAAGGAAGAAATTGAACAATATAAGTTTATAGAAGATAAGCCTTATTAGTGACACAGCAGGTAAATTCATTAATATAGATATATTCACGCACATTTAAGCCAGTTCCCAGGCAATATGCATTCATTTATTATATTCCCCATCAAATGTTTGTTGATAACCTCTTATGGGCCAGACAATAAATACAATGATAACCATGATAACAAAATCATTAGTTTTATGAAGCTTTCTTTATGTTTAGGAAAGGGTAGAGTTTAGGGATGAAGAAAGACATTTAATAAGTAGATAAATAAATATACAGAGTATTTCTAGATAATGATAAATGCCCTAAGGAAGATAAGGTAACACAATGTAATAAAACATGGTCAGAGAAGGCTTTTCTAAAAAGATGATATATAACCTGGAACCTAAATGCTACAAAGAAGCCAGACATTTAAAGGCCCTAGTGACGACATAATATTGGCAGACGAAAGGTCAAGAGCAAAGGCCCTGAGGCAGAAGTAAAGTTGGTATATGGAAGACACAGCATTATGGCAGCCTGGCTACAGTGTAGTGAGTAGAGAGGGCTGTGGTGGCAGAGGTAAGAAGGGGTCAGATCGTGTAAAGCTTTGCATTTCATGAAAAGGAATCTGGATTTTAAATATGATAGAAGTAATAGAAATGGAAAGTAGAGATATGAGATAATAATTAACATTTTAAAATGTCACTGTGGTTGCTTTGTGGACCATGGACTATATAGGAGAGCAAGCGTAGAAGTGGGGATACTAGTTGAGTGACTATAGTGAGAGGTGTCATGGCTACAATTCAGAGAGTAACTGTGGATATGGAGGGGGGGCGATGGAAATAGAGTGAAGAGGATTTGCTGATAGAGTGCTTGTGTGGTGTGCAGAAGAGAATGTATCAACTGGTAAAATGGTGATGCCATTTACTGAGATGAGGATGACTGGGGCAAGAAATGGTCTGAAAAAAAAAAAACAGGACCTCTGTTTTAGCTGTTCTTTGTTTGAGATGATTATTAGGACTTAAACTATATTTGTAAAGTAGGTGAGTGGATTGATATAAAAGTCTTGAGATCAGCAGAGTTATCAAGGATGGCGATATCTAAAGATGAGGGTTATCATTAAGAAGGTGGACTTGATGAGTAAACTCAGAGAGCAAGTTTAGCTAGGACAGAGAAGGGGATGAAGGGAGCCCCCTACTGACTTACACATCATTATTTTGTCTTACGCAAAATATACAAATCTTAGCAGACATAACTAAAACAATAAAGCCTCTTAGTTTGAGGTGAAATTTTAGGTGGGAAGGTACATGAACAACTTTTAAAAAATCCTGTGCCTGAGAGAGATTAGGCATGGCAGAATGAGAATGGAGGTTAAGATGCAATTTTTTATACATAAATTTCCATATTTTTATTATGAAAGGATTGCTTTAGAATTACCCTTTAAAGTAACACGGGTTCATGTTTACCAGTCATTGAGGAGCTGTTTTATAAGAGCTCTAGAGCTGCCTATATGAACATGTAGCAAGGCTAACATACTCAGTTCAGCACAAGGATGATGAAAGGAAAAGCAATGAGATTAGCTTACTCTGGTGTTGTGGAACGCTTTAAATAATTTCGAAATAACTAGACTTAAATTATTATTAGGCTAGTTAGCCTCAAGAGAATTTAAGGTTAACATGTAAATGGAAAATGTAATGCAAAAAGATATATATGTCCACAGTAAAACTTACACACAAATGTTCACGACAGCATTCTTCACAACCAGCAAAAACTGGAAACAACCCAGACATCTATCAGCTAATGTATGAATAAACAAAATGTAATATATACATACAATGGAATATTATTTAGCACTAAAAAGGAATGAGTTACTGGTACATGCTACATGGGTGAAACCTGAAAATATACTAAATTAAAGAAGCCAGATGCAAAAGGCCATATATTGAATGATTTCATTTATATGTAATATCCAGAACAGGTAAATCCAGAGGCAGAAAGTATATTGATTAGCAGTTGTCAAGGGTTGGGGAGTGACTGCAAATAAATACAGGGTTTCTTTTGAGGAAGGTGAAATATTCTAAAATTAGATTGTGATCATAGTTGCACAACCCTGTGACTATAACAACAAACACTGAACTATATATACTCTTTAAAATGGGGAATTTTACAGTATGTGAATTATTCCTCAATAAAGTTGTTAAATAAATGCAATGCAGTATAATGGCAAAGGCATAGGTAGTAATGAATAAGTGTCAACAGTAAAATATATATGGAGTGAAAAAGAAATAGAAAATTATAATTCACACAACAAAAATCTGGAACTTTAATTTAGTGCAGATTCTGGGAAAACTTTCTATCAATTTCAAAGCTAATGGAACAGAATAGTAAAACATAATTAACGACCTACATATGATTAGCTTTATCTGACTTGGCTCAAAAAGACACCTTGTAGTAGCTATGTACGGCTTGGGCTTTCAGAGTCAAGGGTTTATTCCTCAACCAAGGGATGATAATAAGTCAACTCAGAAAACTAGTGCAGGGGTTGAGGTAGAGGTAGAGTGCCTGCAAGTGACACATTTCATTCTGGGAAATGTAGTCTCCACAAGAAAAGAGGAATACATAAAGGAGACAAGAACAGCCCTGACAGTAGTGCAGACCAGTACTGTGGTTCTTCCAAAACTGTTAAATATCAAACATTCAGAAAATAAGAGTAAGAAACTAATTCCCTTTATGAGATTTATTCTCTTTGCACCATATTTATTGAAACTTGCAACATTTTTTGTCTATTTGTCTATTAATCTTTGATTCCCACTAGAATATAAGTTCTGTGAAAACAGAGGTTAGGGCTATCATTTTCATTGTTATAGCTCTAAGGAAGCACTTAATGAACACATGGTAATGAATGCCTGAATGAATATTATAGTAAGACCTGGTTTCTATGACACAGAAAATATGTTAGAAACCAAAGTCAGACTTGACCTAAACACCTTCTCTTTAAAACTATATTGCAGAATAAAATCAAGAATAATGTACAGAATTGAGGGAAAGAATTATGGAATAAAATTGCATTGTTAACTAAGCTGTGTCTCATGTTAAAGCCAATATGAAGACATGCTGCAAAATTCAAAGGCTCTTTCTTATTCTTTTTGAAAAAAAAATGCTTGACACAACTCCAGAAGGTTAAAAAAATCATTCAAATTACAAATTCAATAATAGAATGAAAAATCAGAATAAAAAGAATGGTAGTGATCCTAATAAAAAAAAATGAAGTTTAAGTAAAAGTTGTAAACTAATTCACAAAAGAGAACATAAATGTCAACAATTACCTATAAGATATATTACTTCTATGGCATATAAACTGAGGAGTAGAATTATTTGGAAATTGCAAATAAATTTAAGATTATGTTAATAAAAATCAGAAACTGGAAAAATGAGTAAAGATAAAAAGGAAGAAAAATATGCTAAATTCCTCATCAAAAGCTGGTAGTAAAAAAATTTACATTAAATATTTTACTTGAAAACCTGTTTTCTTATTTCAGGCTTTCTTTGTTTTCCTTATTTATAGTTTTAACTATTTATAGTAATAGTATAGTATTATAGTATTTATAGTATTAAATTAACTAATGTATAGTATAGTATAGTAAATATAATATAGTATAGTATAGTATAGTTTAGTATAGTATAGTGTATAGTATAAAATAGTATAGTATAGTATAGTATAGTATAGTATAGTATAGTATAGTATAGTATAGTATAGTATAGTATAGTATAGTATAGAATAGTATAGTAGTATAGTATAGTATGTTAGCTAGGTTTTAATTGCTGTTATCTTCCCAGTGATTGGAAAAATACACACTTAGTAAAGTAAAAATAAAATGATGTATACTATTCTTTATTATCCAAGGAGAATCCTGACCTTTACTCCCTAATATTCTTCTGTCACAGTCACATACAACTGAAAGGTTTCTTGATTTCCATCTTTCCTCTGGATCCAATTATCTACTAGGGTTTATGAGTTCATGTGAGCAACATCATATGCACATATTGCAGATGTTAGACAGAAAGCACCATCTTGCTTGATCTCATTCTCACCCAAACTAATCAACAGTTTCAGTGAGAGAAACTGATTTAGAGGATAATTATTTAGAATCTGTGTAGTTCATGTTTTCTGTAACATACTGTAAAATATGTTGTGAATTCAGCAGACTTCTAGGACTATGAATACAAATCGTTTCATATGGTATCTACCAAACTAGTTCTTAAATTAAACTTTGGTGTGATGCATTAGCTAGTTTGAGGAAAGTCAGTAGAAAGAACCATGAAAGTCATCACTGGTTATAATATAAGGATTGTATTGATAAATCTAAGTAAACTTCTGCTTTATATAAATCTTTAGAAATACTATTGAGACAGACATTTTAATATGTAATAATTAATATTATCATTACATTACGATTAATATAAGTATATGTTATAGCTATAATGCATATTTAGATATAATTATATTATCATAATAAATTACACTATAAAATAAACATAACTATGAATTATATAATAAAACTATAGTATATAAAAATATCTTACGATGAAATGTAATCATTAACAGTATTAGTTCATAGCTAAATTTGTTTCTCTAGAGCAAATTTGTTCTTTTTTATCTTATAGAAATTGAGAATTATGGAAATATCTCATGTTTTCAATACCAGGACTGCTAGAAAGTTTAGAACTAGGCAGCTTTATAAAAACATAACATAATCCAAATTCACACTGTAGCAACTTTTTACATAGTTGAATAATTTTGAAATAATTAAAATGAAAGCAACACTGCAAAAAGAGACCAATGCTTTTAGCCTTATATCAACCTATTAACTATAGCAATAGTCTTACTTCTATAGTCTTCTTCTTCAAGGGTATCTGATATGTTCAATGTTTTATTATTTTCAAGTGTAGTCCGCAGACATTTGTGCTTCAGGTTGCCCATGAAGAGCTGCAGCCCAATTAACGCAAACACACTCAGACAGAACACAGTCAGGATCATGACATCTGATAGTTTCTTCACAGACTGAATCAGGGCTCCCACAATGGTCTTCAGGCCTGAATACAGGGAATAAGAAGGGTGTTCATAATGAAATAAAGCCTCTAAATGAAAAATAAACAAAAACAAGCTATCCAAGAAATGCATGCATTGTACCAAATCAATGACCTAAAATATCCTAATTCAAAAAAAGCCCACTAGGTAAAAGGGTATATTTGCTGTTTTATATATATTTCTATATATTAAAGCAAATAATTAAAAATTGAAAAGTATTTCCAAAGAGTAACCAAATCGTCAAAATAATTTAGTTGCTCAAAACATATCCACACTCATTTGTAAAGAATAATTTTTGAAAGTTCTAATTCAGTAAATGCTTGTCAAACAAACCATCTCTCTATAATGGCACTAAAACAAAGAAGAGGCTGAATTGTAGCATATAATGACAACTTACTAATTTTCAGTTAAGAAATGGTTTGTTGAGGAAAGATAAAAAAATATGTCATGCAGTACCTTCATGCTGATATTTTTCTCTTTTCTGATCTACATAAAAAAGCAATTAAAACCAATTGAAATTTTCATTCCTGAATAAGCAAAATGAAAAATGAACTGTTAGACAGGAGGGAAAATTTCAAGATATGGGCCAATTGGCCATCTTCATCCTCTAAGACCCATGCAACTGATTAAACTCAAAGGCTGACTTTTAATAAGGATTCTGAAAAACAAGAAATTAAATTTAATGAAAATTGCATACAAGAAAGCTTTTCTTTTCTTTTGTTCAAATAATCAAAGTCAGCCCCAGTGTTTAACCCCACTCTCACCTGGAATGACTGAAATTGTTTTCAATGCTCGGAGAACTCTGAACGTTCTCAACGCTGAGACATTGCCCAGGTCCACAAACTCTGTCACATATCTGTAATAGGGAGTTTACACACAAACACAGTGACAACACACGCACAAACAAACAAATAACAACTCCCAGATACTTGGCGTTATAAGTGGTCTAGTGCTTCACACCAATCACTTCTTACCTGGAATTACAGAAATAGTTTTCAAAGCTCTCAAGACTCTGAAAGTTCGAAGAGCTGAAACATTGCCTAGGTTTACAAATTCTGTTAAATACCTGTAGAATTAAATCAGAGTTATTCAAAGTTTAGATAGAATCTATGATACTTACCTGTGCCTTTAGTCAAGGTATTTCCTATGTGTGGAACATCTTATTTAAAAGCATAGTTCTACAAGTCTTTTTTTTTTCTATCATAATTAATTTAATTTAATTTAATTTGATTTATTTGATGTGAGCAAAATACAAATGTTATTAAAACTATTTCACACACTTAAATGCCTAAATAAGCAATTAAATGCTTCAATTATTAGACTTCAACATTATGGGGATATATTTAATAATCCTTTAAAACATCAGTGGCAAATCTTGAAAACTATATGCAAACTGAAAGAAGCTAGACACAAAAGGCCACATACTGTATGATTTCATTCATATGAAATATCTAGAGCAGGCAAATAAATCCACAGAGAGGAAACATAAATGAGTGGTTGCCAAGGTCTGGGGGAAGGAGGGAATGGAAGTGACTGCTTTTTGGGGTGATGAAAATATTTTGGAATTATAGAGTGATGATGGATGTACAACTTTGTGAATATACTAAAAACACTGAATTTTATACTTTAAAAAAGTAAATTTTATGGTATGTAAATTAATTCTACCTCAATAAAAAAGAAGAACACCTGAGGCAGCCCTGTTTGACACAATGCTATCTTATCAGCAGATGGTAGGTGGAACTGCAGCAGTCACACGTCATCATGAAAAGGGAGGGAAGACAAGGGTGAGGGAATTGGAGACTAGAAATCTGAATACCCTTTTGATTGTCTAAATTCCTCCAATGAACATGCATTACTTTCATAATTCCAAAAGATAAAGCAAAAAATATTGTACCTTGGTCTGAAATTTTAAAGAAGTGTTTCTGACAAATATATTAGGAAAATGAGTAGTAATATGAATACACTAAAATTCTATGTTAATGTAATAGTTTTCCCTTGAAAATAAACTGTGGATGCCTATGTGATACACATATAGTACATTAATGTTAAGTTTAGTGACAACCCTTATAAAAAGATTTACTTCTATATTTTAATACTTATTAGGACTTGAATAGTATAGATTAATACAAAGAGAATCATATTTATAATTGAAGGCCTGAGTTTTTTCTGTGATTCTTACAGGTTTTATTAGTTTGAAATAAAAACTTGGAAAAAGTGTGAATCTCACTGGCACTACATAGACTGTCCATCAAGTGGTGGGTGTGGAGGGAGATGATCGATCTTAATGCTGTCATATACTTTTGAGTAAGAAATGCTTTTTCAAAAAAAATTAATATCTGCTTGTAAATGACTAGCTTTCTTACAGTTTTCTTTAAAAACAACCAAGAAAAAGTCAGATCCTAATGTTCTGTTCTTACTGGAATATGATGTTGTCTGAAATTTTCATGAGTGTGCATTTCAAAAAACTGAATGTAGTACTTACGCAAAAACAATGACAATAAAATCAAGCCAGTTCCATGGGTCACGAAGGAAAGTGAATTCTCCTACACAGAAGCCTCTTGCCAGAATTTTTATAAGGGATTCAAAAGTATATATTCCAGTAAAAGTGTACCTAGACACAAGAATCCATTGAAATATTAAATATGAAAAGGACACAGCACCATGTGAATCTATATAAATCATTTTTTTTCTAATCAACTAAAGAGAGATGTCTATTGCAGTGTGACTGCTAGTTTATGAACCCATTCTAACTATTAGAATAAACTACAGTAAAGATCTTTACAGAAAATCTTAAAATGTCCATTTAGAAACTCTTATAGAAAGTAGAAGTGTTTTACTAAGAATATAAATATTAGATTTGCCTGGAAAATTCCTACACTGCTCATATTAGAAATACACTCAAAGATAAACAATATGTAACATGCCTAAGAACAAAGCAGGGTATCTGATAAGTTTATTCTTCTATTCTACTGCTAGCAGGTTAATAAAAGGAAAGCAACTCTAAAACATGGGAAGATAAACACTATAATTTTTATAGATGCAATAACTTCCTTGTAGGAAAAGGATAAAAATGATAATGCTAAGACTATATTAAAATGTACTTATACCCACTTACTCTACATTCTTGGTCCAATCTGGAGGGTTATTCATGGTCATAAATATGCAGTTCGTCAGAATAGTGCACATGATTAGCATGCCAAATAAGGTAGCTTAGAATCAAGGAACATGACAGAAGACCACTGTGGAAACTTTGAATATTTGATAATGTTTGCTGAAATCTTTTTCTTTAGAAAATATCTGTAAATAAGTTTATAGTCTTTGTCTTTCTTTTTAATCTCTTTTAAAAAGTGAGTAATAGATAAAAGTGATTTATCCTAAAATGTTAAAATTGCCATTCATCCAATCTTCTCAGAGACCTACACCAAATTACATCAGAATATTAAACTAAAACCATAGTCTTTTCAGGTGCAAAAAGATACAAATCTATATTTAAATAGATTTAAATAGCAAAAACTACATTTTGAAGAACCATTACAAGTAAGCGTTTTAAAAAGGATATGAGTGTACTAAAATCTTAATAGATATTCTTCTTAGAGGACTGAAAGGAGAGAGCATGTACAAAGCAGGTGTAGCATTGAAACGGAAGATGGCTTTCCCTTTGTTCAATACTATGAAAGTCTGCAGGATCAAAAGGAAAACAGGATAAAATTGAGAATCCAAACTTTTAATCTAGCACATCAATCTCAGCAGTTTACCTCTCCATGCAGTAGTGTCATATTAAAGAAGTATTACCAGCAGACTCAAGCAATGTGTTTCCAAACCCATTTATGTAACTGTGTATATCACGGTGGCCAGTGAGCTCAAGTCTATTTCTTCTCAGCAAATTAAGAAGTGAACCATTTATGAGCATGTATTGGTTAGAGCTCTCAAAATACAGTGTCTTCAATACCCACATCAGTAACAATAACTTATGGCCATTGGAATTAATTTAAAACAGAATTCCCTTCTTTCATTACAATGTATTACAAGCAAACCAAAGAGAAACTAGCTCTCCCTGATTTTTACCATAACACCCTGAGAATTTTAATACTTGTTGGCTATTGTCATTATTAGTAGTAAATGTTCTAAAGTATGAGTTCTTCCAAAAATTTTTTCACAAATTTAAGAAATAGTAGAGTTGGAAGAATTCTATTACCCAGTTCCTGTTTTAGATGTAATACTAATACAAGGACATAAAGGCCTTGCTTGCTACTATCCACAGTAATTTTAAAAAATAATACAGATAGAACCAAACATTCTTAAAATATGTTATGTAACCATTACATAATGAATGACATTCTCCCTGTCTCTGGTATTAAAACCCAAACAAATAAACAGCACATAACAAAATGTTAAAACAATCTGTTTTGGGATTGGAAATCAGAAAGACCAAGTACAAATCCATGTCTTATTTTTTGCATTGGCAGGCAAATCACTTGTGTTATCCAGCAGACACTCAATTTGTCTTTTTGTCGTTTAATCTAAATTTTATATAAGTTTATAAGTGGGCTTCTGATAATAAACAGTTTTCACCAAACTTGAGACGTAAGTTCAAGTATCTTCCTTTTAAATTGTATATTTTAGTATTCTCAAGAAAATGAACCAGAATCTATTATTTTCAGATGCCATTTATATTCCTGCTCCCTTTCACTATACTAGTTTAAACATAATCTAACATAAAGCTCACTTTTATATTGAAAATTAGTTTTAAATTAATATCTAGTCTTTGAGTACAACTACTATTTTATTAAATCGCAATACACTGTACTTGTTAAAAGTCATTCATCCACTATTTTCTACAATTGTGTAGTGAGCATAAGAGGTAATGAAAGGAGTCTGAACATAAATGAGGCATGAGTTTTGCCTTCAAGGAACTTCCTGGAAAAATAGTAAGAACATAGTAACTCTAGTATAAGATAAGATTTGACATGTACCATACAAAGAAATACAAATGGAAGGGTATAAGAGTAAATAGGAGACAGAGTGACATGTCTGTCAGAATTATCAAGGGAACTTCTAGAACCAGAGGTCACTTGAGCTCATGTGAAAATCACAACATTACTACCTAGCCTTGGCAAGACCAAGTTACCCTATACTTGAAATTAAAAAAAATAATAATTTGCTAGTTTTCCATTTAAATTGCCAATTTTCATTTACATTAAAAATTTCTTTAGGAACGTCTGGGTTTATATACATCCAGGAGTTAATTATAGGAAGGAAAAGTAAGTATGCTTATGAAATTTTAGGGATCGGTATGAGTTTCTTTAGTAAATTCTAAAATCCTATTAGCAAACCTATAAATATGAAAGTCTGAATAAATTCTTTTTAATTTTGCTCATTTATTAAAAATTTATTGAACATAAAAGCAGAGAATTACAGGGCTTAAAGAGCAAAGACTTTAGAGTTGGATGGATATGATTTTTGATACCATATCCACCATTCTGAGAGCTAGCACTTAGTGTCTGTGAAGTTTTTAAAATTTCTAATATATTGGAAACTCTTAGTAAATGGCGGGAGCAGCTGCTAATACTATGAGCAACATAAAAGGTACCAACTATAGGAAGATAATAAGATAATGTATCCGACCTCTTAAAACCCATAGTACAGGGTGATTGATAATTTATTCTTTCCTAAAGACACAACTTTCTCTTACAATAAAGGTACCACATAACTATTAAAAAGTACTTATATAGTCATCACACATAAAAATGAAGCCCTAACCTCTATCATTAGTTTATTAAGTATCTTTTGTTTTAACAAATCATTGATCATTACACTCAAATATAAATTAAAATCTAGACCTAAGTCAAATTATGGGTCATAAAGATTTTTAATCCAAGCAATGATTATAATATAGCAGAAATAAAGTTTTGTCAATTAGTGTGAATAACATGAACTATTGAGGAATCAATTTATAGAGAAGTCAACTCTAAACCTACAAGCAGAAGTCAAAATTACTTTTATCAAGAATGTCTGATGACCTGAGACATGATGCAGAAAGTTGATCATTTAAAGCTCCAAACAAAAGGAAATAAAAAGACTTGGTTATCTCTTTGTATATATTTGTTCAGATGTTAGCAATAAAGGACTATGAAGACATATTACTTTGTTTGCCCTAGTTCTACCCAAGTATACTAATGCAGATGTGGGTTAGACTTTTGATATGGCTGGGGTTATATTATTTGGAAAAACCTGGGGCCAAGGCCCACCCAAATAGTGTCTATTAAATTAGCCTATCACATAGCTAAAATTATTCCATTGGTTAATGAGTCTATTGTTCTCCATTCGAATGCAAACGTTTTCTCCTTACCTCCTAAACCACTTTAAGCCAATATTAGTTTAAATCTCTGACTCGGAGATTATTCCAAAAAGATTCCTTTCTTCCTTAAGGAGTAGCTGTTTAAGTAATATCCTCGCCCTCTTTGGAAATGGGAAATGCAGTAGGTATCTATGCAGAGTCAGGAATTTTTCAGGATGAAGTAATAAGTAAAATGAGAAAGTATTTCTTATTTTGCCTGTTTCATTATTTACTTATTATTTCACTCATTTTTTAAAAGTTGTTAGCATTGTGGTTGCTACACAACAGAAACTAAACTAAGAGGTGTTGCATAATAGAATATTTCAGTAGGGAACCAAATCAATTTGAATTTAAAAATCTATGGCAAAACTTACTGGTGTGCACATTTTGCAAGTTACTTTATTTCCACAATCCCTTTATCCCAACTAAAAACAAGGTACTACTTCCTGTCTTACCAGGCTATGAGAAATATGTGCACTAATTTGTATAAAACATCTAGTGCCTGATACAGAGACCCTCAATATCTATTAGTATTCTTCCTTTCTGTGTCAGAATACTGATCAGTTAACTAGTGTGTTGTGCAATATTTCAACGGTTTCTCACATATTCTTCTATTGCTGTGCCATAAGCTTGTTGAGTACTGGTTGTAACGTGAAACAAAACACTAGGAACTGCTATTTGTAAAAACTACCACTGAGGCATATGCATTTCTACCATTAAAAATTAACTCCATCACATTTTATATTTTCAAGACATTTCAAATATGTTCCTTATTTTATTTGCTAGATATCTTATCAAGAAATATTCTCTTATATTTATTTCTTAAACAAATCAAATTAATTTTTTAAATGGACTTTATCCTGCCTTTCTTGACCTCTCAAAAATAAGTCTGCAGGTGCTGTGGAGCAAAGCATTGTTGGAGTAAGTTATAAAATCTGCTGATATAATTCTTCACTGTCCCCTCTTTGTCATCTTTAGCCTGGTTGTGTCTGCTACTATGTCAAAAATGACTGTAATCCCCTTCTCATCTTTTCAACAGAATAATCTTCTAGCAGTTGTTTCAAACTGTTTCCCATTCCCTTAACGCAATCAACACTTTCTCTACTCTGCAGCTCTCAACATTGATTCTCCAAGGACAATTTGCACTCCTGTAGTATGGAATAGATTGATACCATGTAACATGCATTTCTTCTAATAAGCCTACATTTACTTCAACACAACACTCTTTAAACCATCCTCTTTTCTGCCACTCAAGCCTCAGACAATAAGGCTTCTCTCCACTTATCTAATGCAAATGCAATCTGACCTGTAGCTTGTACCTTGTCCGATAATGTCAGCAACTACCTACTCTACTCCAGCCCTCTGTATTTTTCTGAGTGAGAATAAATTTTCTTTACTTTCAAATGCGCTATTTTATACCCTATGTTTAAAAGGTTTGCAATTGATTTGGTACCTCAAGTGACCATCTTTCTGGTGGAAAATTTCTCAGATTTATCAACATGCACTTCCTGTCACCTTCTTTCTCTTTTTATTTGCTATCCACCACTACTATATTGCTTTGATTTCCATCGTACAACACAAACTGCTTGCAAAAAGTTATCAATGCATCCTTGTTGTACATTCCAATAGCCTGTCTCTATCCTCAACTTTCTGTGTAATTTTACGATACTCTTTCCCTTCCTTGTTGAACAATGGAAAATTTTCTGACTCGTGCCCTGCCTCTCTAACCAACTATCTCAAACTCCTCTTTCTTTTTAATACCCTAAATGAAGCAACTCTCCAAATTCCATTACTAGTTGAGTGATCTTATATATGCCCATGGATTCAACTGTCACCTCCATAAAAATGCATTCTGGACACATCCTTAGGTCTTAATTCTCAAGGTGACAATTATCTTGTTCCTACCAGTATACATTTATGGCATGTCCAGAAAGGTAGAACATATGTAATCTGAATATTCTACATATGTATTTTTTTCTGAATATGTTTGTCATGATGTGGTTTTACCCTAAATTCCAATTAATCTAGATTTAAAATAACTTTCTGTACAGAAAAAAAGCAGAGACCATACCACTGCAGTCACAGTAAACTCACTTTTTTGTCTGTGTAGTAGGGGTCCAGGTCCTCCAGGGGCTCTGATACCATGCCTGGAGGGATGTCCCCATAGATAAAGGGCAGCTGTTTGCCAGCTTCCAAGTCACTACTTGGCTTTGGGCCTTCTTCATCATCATCTTTCTTTTCTTCTTTGGGTTCCTTTGTTTTTCTTTCAGCAATACGTTGTTCAATGAGGGCAAGAGACTGTTCTGTAAAGTAGACAAAGCTCTGAGGTCCTGGAGGAGGCAACATTGCCATCTTTTCATCCTGTATATTTTATGTCCTCTTCAGCTCCTTACATAAGAGGCCTAAATGGAAACAAAGAAATAAAGCCTTAAGTGTTTGCCAGCCAAGGATGGCACATTAAAGTAAAAATAATATTAATGATAATAATAATAATTAACAAACATATTTTTGGTTTCAACTTAAAAAATAATGTATTCACAGATTAGCATGTTAAATTAGCCCTTATTAAAAGACTACCATGTGCAACACTTATTTTCCATGCTTTCTAACCATCTTTACTTTAGAATTTGAACTTAACACATCACTGCTTTAAAAGTAAAAATGTGTCTACGCCCATGTTACCCTGAACAAGCCGGATCCTGTCTGATCTTGAAAGCTAAGCAGGGTTGGGCCTGGTTAGTACTTGAATGGGAGACCACCTAAAAAGACCAGGTAACTGTAGGCATAAAAAATAAAATATAAGAGATTGTAAACTGACAAGGTCCTTGCCATCTGAGAGGTCAACCAAGGGTTATCTCCCCTAAAAAATAAAATTAAATTAAAAAAAAAGTAAAAATGTGTCAATTTAATTTAAAAAAA
This sequence comes from Macroglossus sobrinus, assembly GCA_004027375.1. NCBI lineage: Eukaryota > Metazoa > Chordata > Mammalia > Chiroptera > Pteropodidae > Macroglossus > Macroglossus sobrinus. The sequence continues at coordinate 349,565 of PVKZ01001594.1, forward strand.
TTTTAATTCCCTTTACTTTTCATCTGAATTTTTTAGTGAAATTTAAATCAACTTTCCTCATTTAAAAGCATGACAGTGCTTCTGATAGCACCACTTTTGAGGTTCTCCTCTTGCCTCTTTGATCACCTGATCCTCATTGTCTTATATCTCATAACATGCTCACATCCTCTGCTTCTTTCTCAGGAAATGCATTTCTATAAAATGAAGTGGTGGACAATTGTTTTACTCTATTTTACACATTTCTATTTCCTTATAATAAATACATATCCCTTTACAAATCAGAAAAACTATATTTCTGTTTTGAATTAAAAACAATTTGGGAAAATGTTTTGAAAAGAACAAAGAAATGAAGAATGTTTGTAATTTAAATTAAAAAGTAAAAAGCAAAACAAACCACTATGATATGCATTCAAACCATGACTTCCCTATCTAACTTATATATAAATAAAAAAAAATTTACAAAACTGCAGGGAAAAAAATAGAAAATAGAAAATTTAAGTTTCTATAAATTATAATTTTGGAGTTTTGCAAATAGAAGAGCATGAAAAATAAATTATTTTAACAATAATAGACGCTATTTCAATGAGTCAAAATAACTTCATAACACCCGTATTAGAAAATAAAAATAAATTCTTTCTTTTTTTCCATTAGGATTGCCTGAGATTGGGAACACTTTAACCTCCAGCATGCCAACTCACGGTGAACAGCTTGAAAGGCTGTATGTTAAGTAATCATCACACACAGAGGGAGGGTGAATTAAGAGGAGCCATCGCTGACTCTTTTACTTTCCAATGCTAAAGCTAAAAATTAAGTTAATCGTTGTAGTAACAACATGAGTTGTATAGATGTTTTAAAAAGAGTGTGAGAAGCAGAAACTAATTATTCTTTTCAGGTTTCTCTTGTTCCCATGTCAAACAAAATAAATCTCAGTTACATTTAAAACAAAATAGGTTATTCCTCCCTTAATTATTGGGCACAATGTGTCAATATTTACCAGAAAGCTAAATATTTTAAAATTAAATGGTAAAAAAGTTTAAAATCAACAACAAAAAATCATTTTGCAAAGTACTGATCTATTTTTAAATTTATAAAGCCAATCTGGCTTTTCTAAAAAATGTTCTTTTTATGATTGATCATACTTTTGAGTTTGCCTCTTGCCCTGGTATGTAACATCTTTTTAAATCTTCTAACCCATCTTCATTTTAAATGTTTTTACCAAATATTTATTCTTGGCATGTTACCATAGAAGATATTTTGAGCTGTGGGAATAAGGAAAAAGCACAGTTTTTGTCTTTAAAGAATTTACATTTTCAAAAAAGACACCAATCACACCAAACCTGGTTTCACTATAGCAAAGGAGAATACAATTAGCCCAAATAACTCCAAATATATACATATATATCCAGTGTAAAAACAGAAACAAAGACAGAGATATAAGCAAGAGGTGAGTTCCTGATGTAAGCACAAAGTTTCATATATATCAGATACAAATTCCTGAGTTCTTTTATCAGTCTCTCCAAAGGTGGAGGCCTAAAAAGCCCTTTTAAGTAGGTAGATACACAGCAACATTCCATGAGAGAGAATAAGTTGAAAGCCATACCATGGCATATTTGGAAACAAGAACACATGTCTAGTCATAGATTTAGAATTATGTAATTTTATAATTATGAACAACGAAGAAACAACAACTCAGTCCTCTCTGCTGGTCAGAAGCAACTGACATTATATCATGTGAACAGAATTTCAATACTTAATTGACCATGTGTTCGCTGGTTTATTCCTGTCTTTTTAAAGTATTTTACTAGGATTATTTACTCCAACATTTCTCTTCAATAAGAGCAGACATATTTTGATTGAAACTAAAATTGTAATGATTTTTAAAAATAATGTAGTAAAAAAAGGGATATTTGCATGTGAATATGCAAAAGTAGAATGATTCAGAAATGTCATGACTCAGCAATTCTACTACCAGGTATATACTCGAGAGAACTGAACCATATGACCCCACAAAAACTTGTATGTGAATGTTCATTGCAGCATCATTCATAATAGCCAAAAGAGTGAAAACAAGCCAAATGTCCATCAACTGATAAATGAATAAACAAAATCTGGTATATCTACACAATGGAATATTATTCAACAATGAAAAGACATGAAGTATGATACACACTACAATGTGAATGAACACTGAAAACCCTGTGAGAACAGCCAGACCCAAAAGGCCACATACCGTATGATTCCATTTGTCTGAAATGTTCAAAACAGGCATATCCTCAGAGACATATAGTAGATTATTATTTGTCAGAGGCTGGGTGGTGGGGGTGATGGGGAGTAATTGTTAACGATTAATGGGGATGCAGTTTCTTTTGGGGGTGAAAAAATATTCTAAAATTAGATAATGGCAGTGGTTACACAATTCTGTAAATATACTGAAAACCACTGAATGTACCCATTAAAAGGTTGATTTTTATAGTATGTAAACTATACTTCAATAAAACTGTTATAGAACATGCTAAAAAATGAAATCATAAAATATGTGAAAATTTTCCTGATAAGAGGAAAGAAGTATATTAAAATGGAGCCAAAGGCACTTACTCACCAGCAATCACCTTATAGGTCTCTATAGACTCAGTATAAACAGGAGATTGCTTTTGGTCTCATATTAATTCCAGAGAACCTAAAGTTTAGTTCTAGCACTTAAAAGCTAAGCTTGGTACAGTTTATAAAACTTTGTTCACAAAGCAGGTGACTTGATTCTAGACGTTAGCAGCCTTTTAGAAATTGCACTACATTAATCTGAGAAATAAGGTGGTGAGTGCAGTTTCTGCTTGGGTTCAGAAGATTCCTTAACACTTTAGAAATTATAAAGGTGAGGGGGAGAGGTTACTTGCTTCAACAGACTTTCAGTATACACATGCCTACACGGCATCTTGGAGAAAAGATGGCTGAAGAATTGGTATTTGTGCACATTCTATGTTCAACTGAAGGGTTTTACTTCTTTCAAGAATTATTTGACAGATTCAGGTAAGTAGATGTCATGAACTCAAATGTCCAAACACCAGTTCCATGCTTCCAATAGTTCTATTCTCTTTTTCCCCTCCATCTCTTTCTATTTATACACACCCTCAACACACAGTTTCTGAATCACTAAAGTATATATAAACAACAAGGGGACAGGGTGATGAATGTCAGTGGCACCAAACATGGGAGACATTTTCCTGATTAGGATAAACTGAAGATTGGAGGTTATAGGGAAAATCACTACCCCTATCTGGATGATAGACAAATAATGTGTACAAACTTTTTAGTGTAATTTTTCAATATCTATCAAAGGCCTTAATATGTTGATTCATTTATACTGTCAAACAACTTCCATTCTGGAAATTTATTCAAAAGCAATAATATCAGATGTCCTTAAACATTTATAAAGGTATTTATTAAAATATTTTATAATATTGAAAAATTGTAATCAATCCAAAAGTATAACAGCATTTCATCAAGTATAAAATGAATACATAATGAAAACTTAGCAGCATTTAGAGTGCTTTCAAAGACTATTTAATGAATTATTTTAAAAAGTTATAATGAATACTGGAATGCAGGTTACATACACACAAACATATATGTATATTCACATTAATTTTTTAAAAATATATAAAGTAAGTCTGAAATTAATAACAATATGTTTAATGAAGGTTATCCTATCCGAGGGACTGTGGATTCTTTTTTATACTTTTCTTTATTTTTCTAATTTTTACAATGAACTGTCATGCTATTTTATTTTTTTAAAAGTACTTGAAAAGAAGCACTTAGACTTATTTGATCTGAATTTAATATAGTTCACAAAATCAATATTCTTTTTCATGTTTAATTTGTAATTTTGAAAATATATTATCATATTTCTACTTATTAATAATATGATGGCATCTTCTTTGGAGATCATATTATTGCACATAGAAAAAATATTTTTGTGTTATATTAGAAGATACTTAGACAACTAGTATCTAATACTATAACTCTAAACTTCAGTTCCCAATTAATTTATTAATGGCAGAGTATTAACTTTATTGTGGTTCAGGTAGAATATGTATGTATTATGTCCATACATTTTTGTCATATGAATCATGTTTTGTAATAATTATTAGCATACTTTATCTTACATATGAAATCTATACTTAAAAAATGGAGTTATTCTCTTAAAAATATTTCCCATATAATTCCTTTAGCAGAAAAGTTTTTGTTTGACAACTTTCAACATTTCTTGTAGAAAGCAAGTAATATTTGAATTTCTTCTTTAATTGTGATTAAAAGAATTAAAATATATTTTATTTTAATCCAAGGAGCAGGAGAACAATTGCACGTTCATAACTCTATAATAATCTGGCTCTGTTTTATATTTCATTATTGAGTTTCCTACCTCTAGTAAACTTAAATTCTATTTATATAAAATTAAAAATAGTCCAATAAACTATTTTGAATATCTGCCAGAATCTGAAATGAGGTCAAATCTAAATTATGTAAGACAGTGGACAAATGTAAAAATAAGTAAAATAGAATGTTTTATTAATACTCTCTATTGTAAAATGAAAAATTGCTTTAAAATGTCAGTTTTCTGGAAACAGATAATGATATTTCCCCACAGGTAAAATTTTTGCTGGAGTATCATTCATTTTGAAAGGGAATTCACACATGAGTATTTTAAAAAGCAATTTAAAATTATTCACAGCTAACATTGACAGTGATAACTCATGTTGATAATATCTTCCCTTGATATGATATAGTACGAATGGTACTTTACTTGTACATATAGTCTTCATCTCCCAAACTCCTAAGAAAATCAGAAAAATCAAAAGTCTGGGACATTCTACAAAATACCTGAGAATACCCCTTCAAATTGTCAAGGTCATCAAAAATAAGGAAAGTCGAAGAAACTGCCACAGCCAAGAGATGCTTAATGAGACATGATGGCAAAATGTAATGTGGCTTTTTGGATGGGATCTAGAAAGACAGTAAGGAAAAAAAGACAGTAGGAAAAAACTAAATCTGAATAAAGACATTAGGTAATAATATTGTACCAATATAGTTTCATTAATTATAACAAATGTACCATACTAATGTAAATTGTTAAGAATAGGGGAAACAGTATGGAATACACAAAACTTCCCATACTATCAGCATAATTTTTCTGTAAATCTAAAACTATTTCAAGATTAAAATTTTATTTTAAAAAAATCATGTGGAATTACTATTATGGAAAGTTAACAAATGTCTCAATAAATTTGATTTTATCAAGTAAATGCACTGTAATTATCTACAATGTACCTAAGTGATAATAGACCTAGAATATAAACTACTTTTAATAAAAATGGATCGTAATTGTTACATAAAAATATTGTACATAGTACAAAATAGTATCAGTTTGATCAATAACAGATCCATTAGAAAAGCTGGTAAATTTTTTTAAGTCATTATGTTTAGGAGGATAATTTTCTATAAATGGGCTCTCTTGGGTAAGGAGTGAGCTTACAACTTATAAACAGAACTAGAGTGGAGTCACAATGTCTGAGTCCTAATTATACTTGAAAGTTGTTATGACTAAGTAGGCTAAAAAATACATGTGTAAGGGATCCTGTATGTGTTTTCTTTTAGAATAAGGATAATTTACCTCAGTTGGTAATGTTAAGCATATTAAGTGTTTTTTAATTTGTTAAATGAAGGCTTTATTTTATATGTCTGTCACAATACAAAAAAATTCTCTTTTGATTTCTGTGTTACTTAAGGAACTGTGGAGGTAACAATGAGATTAAAGACACCTATTTGACTCAGTAATTCTCCTTTTGCTGATATGTGAACACCTGATAACATCAACAAAACAAGACAACAGACATCCTACCCCGGCCATCAGGGATACACTTAAACCATTTTTTAAAACTACAACCAGGTGCTGTAGGCATTTAAAAAAAAAAAAAAACCTATGAAGATCTCTTTTCCATCATGGCATTTTAAAATCTTCTCTTATGGTCAGTGACATCCCCTTCATAATTTTTCTATTCATAAAATCTAAAAGCACATGATAAAAGAGAAAAACATCATAAGAGGGAAGAGAGTGGTAATGTTTACTTCCTGTATGAACTGTTATAAGCTCTCTTCCATGAGAACTAGAAAAACTTCTGCATGAGTCTGGAAGTTCTGATCTACATCTTGACACCAAAAAAAAGTATAGGGGTCCCTCCTACACTCAGCCTCAGTACATGAGGGGAATATCAAGATTGTACAAATCTTACATGTCAACAGCAAGGCATAAAGCTGAAAGTCAAAGACAAAAGGAAGTACACTTGATCATCCAGTAGCTCTACTATTTAGATAAGAAAGTAAAAGCCACTAGAGGACTAAATCTGGACAATATCGGGGAAAAAAGAATAATTAAACTAGATTTGAGTCATCTTATCTCCTCTCTGAATTGTAATTTAAAGTCCTCTCAATAGTTTTTCATTTTATGGATATCAGAATACCTAATACCATCATTGGAAGAAAGCAATGGGCAGATCCACCCTAGCTGTAAGGTACACGTTTACAAATTTGGTTCCATCTTTGGTAGGATGGCCACAGGATTTATGTTACTAACAGAGTTTTTTTGTTTGTTTGTTTGTTTGTTTTGTCAAGAATAAATGTTACATCACATTGGACATCAAGACAACAGGCATAAACAGACTGTTCTGGGCAAATTTATATATATGCTCATGTGACTTTTGAGAGGTTCTTAGAGAAATGACCAAACAAGACTTAAGATCCTGGCACTGCCCTGTAATACTTTCTTTTTATGGAAGCATATGAGACTAATTGTCTTGATCATTATTCTTTATCAAAGTATGCATAGTTATCGTGTGCCTTTCTGAAAGACAGATTTTATGATTGCACAGCAATACTACAATATGAGTGGAACTCAAATCTTAAGTCCTAAAGATTTAATCATGCTGACATCTCTACTGTAGGGAAATCCTACACCTTGCTTAAATGGCATCCTAATGAGACTTAGTGCCTGAGATTCCAAATAACTGAAGATTCCTAACTTTATTTTAGGCTGACAGCTGAAACCACCATGAGTTTTACTCAAATACTATTTCCCGCTACATTTATTATGCATTAAAATGTCTGTGAAACTCCCTCAGTAATCTTTTAATTTTCTGTCTTGAAATTTCTGTCTTATTTTGACCAAAATGAAATACATATTTTTAGCTCTAATTTGGGCAGGCCCTTCAACACTTCCTGTATAACATCATTTTATCATTTTGGAAGACTGTACAAATTTTCAAATTGACAATTGTTCTACCTCTGATGCTTTCATCTTACCCTTTGCCCATTCAGTAAAACTGATGGTTTTAACCTATTATATTTAGGTGTGTAGGTGGTGGCCATATTATTTTTTTTGTTGTTTAAAATTTGTTTTGTCTGAAGTTGTTGAGCAAAACTTTTAAATAGGCAACAAGAAGACTGGAATTAAGACAGCCTTTATGAATCTATAAACAATCTATTTCCTCAATACAACATCTTAATTTGTTTTTAACTCTACATAGTTTCTTAAAATAGCAGTGGAAGTAAAATACAGCATATTATTCATCAATTAATTGCCTATTTTCATTATGAATTTGTCTAGTATATTTCTTTGGAAAGTTAGTTTGAATCAGGGTAACTCTCCCCAAACTCCTAAGCCCTGAGAACTTTCAGTTGGTCCTCATGCCTCATCAGTACTAGGGAACTTTCTCCCTGATAAGGGGCATTAGGTGCACTTATCTGTGTCACCTTTCAACTACAGCCTATAAATACATAATTTCACTCACCTATTGTTAGAATTAAATGTCTCTGGGAACCTCTAAGATTGTGAAATCCTAGTGAGCAGTGTATCCTTGGCCTGTAATTGTGTTCGAACAAAGTAGACTGGCCACTTGATTCTGTAGTTAATTTTTGTTATCCTTCACAATCCAGAATATCACAGGGAGGAAAAATATTCTTCTAGAGTGAGGAAGTTCTGTTTCTATTCCAGTGCTGATAGCATGGTTTGTATAGTCTGTATAATTCAATGCACTATATATTTAGAATGTAATTATCTTTCTATAAGAATATTGTACTTTTTGAAAGGCTAAAAAGGTAAATGTGAAATTTTTTTAAAAAAACTTTTTTTTTTTCAGGAAAAAAACCCCCACAAACTGAGAGAATTCATCACTGTTTTAAAATGTACATTAAAAGAATGTTTTCAGGAAGAAGGAAAAGACCCTAAGAGCAGAAGTATGGAAGTGCAGACAGAACTGAAGAACATCAGAATGGGTAAGTATTAGAAAAAATTGACCACAGTGTAAAGTGAACAATGACTATACAAAGCAATAATGACCACGTCTTATGGATTTTAAAACTATGTATAATAAAATACATGAATGAATTCATTCATGCATTTTCTTAAATCTTTCATCATTATATTTAATAAACTAAATTTCCTTTAATTATATAAAAATTACTATTTTTCAAAGTAGCCTGATTTTGAAAGACCCTTCAGTAACTTAAAAATAGTTAGAGAAGGAATCTTAAATAACCAGCCATAATTAAAATATTTGCAATGTTATTATTTACATTAAAATTTATTTTTCAAGTGCCATCATAATAACCTGCTAGTAGAATTAACAAGATATGCTTTGGGGATTCTTCTTTATTAAGTTACAAAAGACTAAAGCAAGAGCACCTAACTATTATCAATTTCTTATTGTTCAAATTACAAAAGGACAAAAGAAAGGTAATCTTTATTTTAAGATTAACTGCTACAGGTTATAAAAATGATTGTTACATGTGTACAATTATGTGATGCTAATATCCCTTCTATGTGTTATACATTTCATGTTATTTACTCTTCGACAATTTTTCAAAAGTGATTACTAAGTGCTAGACAGAATTCTAGGTGCTGGGGACACAAATACAAACTAGAGTCTTGGTCCTTGTCTTCTGAGACCTACAGTCTATTGGGGAATACAGGCAGGTAAACAATTGCAATTCACCTATCATATGAAAGGAAAGAGAATACACAGAAAAGGCACCTGATCTAGACTCAGGAAGGCAGGTTTTAATCAGGGAGAGAAGCTGAGTAGAAGTTCACCGTTCTTTACCACTTCTTGTATCCCTAATACACCTTAACACTTGAACTTCATTCATAAGATTATTAAGCACTTGCTATGGTCCAAGAGCTGTCTTTGTCATTTTTTTTTTAAATTTTCCCCAGCTTTTCCAAACAACAAAGAATCATCATTGGCTTTGTTCATCCATGAAATTTGACACCTATTTGATTATCTCTCTGGATTTATCTAATATCAAGTTATTCTAATTTAAAAAAATTTGCACCAAAGCTTATAATATTGAATCATAATTTAGGTATATTGTGGATAATATAAACTGAAGTTCCAGTATTCTATAGATGTTTTTTAAATCTCAGCTTTAGATGGTTAAAACTCCCCTGTTCATGGTCCATTATCTTTGGGCATGCAAACTCTCTTTATTATTCCTTTTCTTTGTCAGCCTTATATCTCACTCCCCACCATTCCACCCACTTCCCATTCCCATCCTTAGGCAACTATCCTAATGTATTTACTATGCATCTTTGTGTTATTACATTTTCTTGAAAATTAAATATTATCTTGGATGTATCTTTAGTTTAACATAAATTGTGTTATATACCATTTTCTTCCTTCCTTCCTTCCTTCCTTCCTTCCTTCCTTCCTTTTTCTTTCTCTTTCTTTCTTTCTCTTTCTTTCTTTCTTTCTTTCTTTCTTTCTTTCTTTCTTTCTTTCTTTCTTTCTTTCTTTCTTTCTTTCTTTCTTTCTTTCTTTCTTTCTTTCTTTCTTTCTTTCTTTTCTTTCTTTCTCTTTCCTTCTTTCTTTCCATCTTTCTTTCTTTCCTTCTTTCTTTCCATCTTTCTTTCTTTCCTTCTTTCTTTCCATCTTTCTTCCTTCCTTCCTTCCTTCCTTTTTCTTTCTTTCTCTCTCTTTCTTTCTCTCTTTCTTTCTCTCTTTCTTTCTCTCTTTCTTTCTCTCTTTCTTTCT